>WNYF01000074.1:0-150752 GCA_021396225.1 Sporothrix inflata | reverse complement strand
CGCTTGTTCTTGCCCAGCCCCCAAAATTATCCTACTCCTCCCCTCCCGCCAGCTACTTTCTTTTATACTTCCCGCCCCCACCCCGGCACACAAACCCCCCCCCCCCCCCCCCCCAAAAAAAAAAAAGAAACGCTGCTCGCCCTGCAAAGCGACAAAACTGCGAGTGGCAGACGACAGAGTGGGACTCGGCGTGTTATGGGAGCGAGACGGGCTCGACAGCTGGACAGGCTCACAACCCAGCGAAAGGGGAAAATGGAGAAAATGATGACCTGAACAGGGCGACGGCAAGCGGTCCTGCCCACCATCACCGCGGGCAAGTAAAGTGCCGTATTTTTCTGCTTTCCTTGGGAAAAATAGCGGGCCCCACATTTTGGCACTGTCTGTCTTTCTTTGGAAGACAGTATACACACTGTAGTATGCACTGTCTCAACGTCTGCTTCGCATGGCAAGGTCGTGCCCAAGACGCTGCGTCTGCAGAAATGAATTCGTTTCTTCTCTCTTTTGTGTCTTCTGTAGCATTCTGCAATGGTAGCACGGAGATTCTATTGTTTTGTCCGCCGTGTCGATGAAAATTTCCTCCAACAGCGCAGTCGGACGAATTCTCCCCTCTTTACCTCAACACTGTGTGCCTTATGTAAGAATGGCAGCTCAGTACAAAGTACCTGTCGCTCATCCAACAAGCCAACGTATCCGTGTCCGATCTTTTTCCTGCTCGTTCCCTGGCTAATCGTGTCTCGACGGGCCTTTCTTCCAAACAGACACTATGCAAAAAGGCTAACAGGCAAAGCGCACAAAGGGCAAACGGGCAAACGAAAAGCTTTGGGAGTAAGTTCCCAATTTGTGCCGTCTGGGCAGAGGGCTCCTCCTGTTCTCAGTAGCCCGGCTGAGTTACATGCACTCTACTGTACGAACTGCAGTAGTCTTTCAACTCTCTTCGCCGGACTCTCGGCCGATCATGTCACTGTGCGACTGTCAGCATACTTGTAGGGAGCGCAGCCAGCACAGCTCTCGTCGACGTGCGCCTCTTTGTGACACAGCTCCTTTTCTTGTGGCTTGGCTTGATAGCAGGTGATCTTCAAGCACACGTGAGATGTGAACATGAGACAGGTTGAAGGTAAAGGCAGCTGAAAAAAAAGACAAAAGGGGGCGATACTGTGAAGACGCTCTGGCGCTCAAAAGCAGTGAAGCTCGCACGTCGACCGTCGTAGCCAGAGCCCAAGGCCACAAAAGTGCTGCCCCACATTGCCTGCCAGCCCACAGCACCACAGCACCACTGCGAGAGCCCACAAAATGCAGAGCTTGTGCACAGACCAGGCCCAAAACCCCCGCCTTGTCTGTTTTAGCGTCCAAGCTTGCCTTTTTGGCATAGCGTCGCATGCACCTCTCTTTTCTGTTCACCTTCACTCACTCTTTTACCTGTGAGCACAGAACTTTGATGGTCGAGGCATGGAGCATCAAAGTCGTGTGAGATCGCATCCGTCTGCTCCGTCCGCCTCTTTCTGGCAGTTCTGGCACCCTTTTGGCGTGTTGAAAAGTCTAAAGGATTGCGAATGACCCCGTTTATGCAGTTGACGTGCTGTCCCAAAAGGGAAACTGCAAGATGCAAAGACGCAAAGTCAGGGCGCGCCATTGCCATTAGACTTTTTGGCCTCTTTTGGGATCGGTCTTTCCCTTTCTTTGCGTCTTTCTGCTTAGTACTCCGTACTCGCAGCGTACTTACTCTCTCGGTCTTTGTTATCAACGGACGGGACAATCGGTCCTCTGCCGTAGCCCCCTCTGTCGTATTATGGAGCTTGCCTTGTTCGCATGTCCCACAAAGCACACAACTACGGGTCGTTGAGCTATGTGGCGTATGGAACTTGTGATTTGATGCCCTGTTTCGAAATAATCATACGAAAAGACGCAGATATAAAAGAAAGAAATTCAAATCAAAAAAAAAAGATACAGAGACAGAGAACGGGCCTGCCAAGTAAAACCTTGGGACGGCCGATCAAAGAACGGAGAAGATGGACTGAGCGGCCTGGGGATGCGGGCGGCAGAACGACAAGGCACGAGTACGTCGTCAGTCAAAAACGCTTTGGCATTCGACTACGTTCAGACATCCTCTACCACAAACCTCATTCGTATCGACGGATTGATCCGACCGCGCATCGTCGTCCCGCCCGTCCCATGTGGGAAGGGCCAACCATGGATCGGAAGAGAAGGGGCAAACAGAAGGAGAGGCACGAACAGAAGCACGAACAGAAGCAGAGAACACGGCAGAGAAGAAAAGGAAGAAGATGCACAAAAGAGCTTGCCCCTGGATCCAGTCGCACGCTGTTCTTGGACGTGCAGCGGATTTGCTTTTAGCCATCAACATCCCACCGTCCCCTTGCCAATCTCTGTCCGTGGACCAAGCAGGCCCGTGGAATCAAGAGCAGATGTACTCCGTACAACATTCTTGCTGCATTCATACGTATCGCTCGCTCGATGACGATCTCTGCTCTCCTTTCGTGTTTCTCCTTTTTATTGCGCCTCCTACCTCCCTTGGCTTCGTTGCGGTCTCCCTCTTATTCCCCTCGGGTCGCTTCCGGACAACATGGGGCCGTTGTCGCTCTGAGCAGGGTATGGGGGCAGGGTCTTCTCGCGAGGGCTGTCGGTGATGCGGTTGACCTCACACGTCTTGTGGGAAGCAGGACATGCCAGACAGACCAGACATGCCAGACAAGGCAAAAGGTGTAAGATTCTTGTACAGTTGTCTCAAAACGTACTTACACCATGTCGCAAGCACGCACAAAGTCATGTTGTAAGTGTGTGATGTCGGGAAGACCCTACTTTTGACTCACACCACCACCACCATAAGGCTGTCGCTTGTTTCCTGACTTGTGGCCGCGGCTTCGTACCCCTACCCTTTGGGCCTTGTCATTTCGCAACCAACAGTCAACCGCCCGAGCAGCCCTAGGTCGGCGACCACGAAAGGCGCGCAACGAGAAAGCACAAAAAATCGGCCTTTTGTTGGCCCCCTGGACGGAGTACGAAGCAACATAGTAGCGACTTCCCTTCGTGCCACTGGCATAGCGCGAGCTAGGCACGCATTAGCTCGTAGCACTTTCTGATGGGTTCCGCTGGCGGCTGCGCTATCTCTGCCACGGTACGCCCTCCGGCTGGCTCGTTCTCAGGCTTTGGTCAGGGTTCGCTGGTGGCTGCCCGCTAACAAAGTGGATTAGAGGCGCTTTCTCGCTTTTCATACGTCGTAGTGACATGCCCCATCCTCGGCTGGCCTGGGCCGCTTTTGCAAGCGTCTCTCTTTCCAGTCCCTCCAGTCCTGCACTGCTCCGCAGCTCTCAGGAGCTGTGCACTGGGGGAAGGAACAAAGGTGCATCCAGTTGCAGGTAAGATACGACGTAGTGCCAGTCGTAGCTGCCTCATCTCGCCTATTCTCCCCTCTTTCCAGACAAGACAGAGGCTGCGTGCCTTCCCGGTTGGTACAGTTGAGATAGCATGCAGATGCAGGGCTTGCGGTGTTTTCTGTTTTCGGGTTTCCCTTTGGAGGAGCCGTCGTGGCCCAGGCCAGGAGAGGCCTGGTCTGGCCCTCCCTGGAGCCTTGGAGCCCTGCCTGCATTCCCAGTGCCCTGTACTGGGCACCAGCGCCACCGCCCCTCCAGCAAGTGCCTGGCGAGTCCTGGCCCAACGTTCACAACCGCGCGTTGGTGCGTCCCCTGTTCCGGTATCATCTTCCCCTCGCATTCCCTTCTCTGGGGTTTTCTGGTTCTTCTTGCTTCCTCTTGCTCCCTGCTTCCTGCTTCCTGCGAATGCGCCATGCGATTACGTTCCTAATACGCTCTTACGCTCCTGCTTGTTGCCTCTTACTCACTGCCTGCAGCACTTGTTCCTTGCACCTTGCCTCAAGGGAACAGTACGTCGCATTTGGGGATATGTTGAAGAGAGCTACCAGCTTACCCGTCAGATACTTACACTTGACGGCGTAATGCCTTCCTCGTAATCTTGTACTCGCTCGCTCTTGCCCACTGTCGTCTCGCCCATTCGAGTGCTCATTCCTTCCCTGGCTCGTTCCGTCTGCATCTCGGTGCTGTTTTCCCCCAGCTCCTTCCCGGCTCATTCTCTTCTCAAACTCGCTCTTGCTCTTTATTTTCCGTCCCCCTCACTACAAGAAGCTGTCTTCTTTTTTGTTCTTTTATTTTGTGATTTATTTTTATTTGAATTGCGCCCGCCTCTCTAAGAGGGGAAAGACGGAGCAAGGAAGAAAGCAGAAAGCTCAGACCCGCTAGCCGACATCTCCTCCTTCCTCTTCATCCAACCCCAAGTTACGACGTATTACTCCATCCCACCTTCTCAACCGCCAACCATACTCAATCCCTTTTTTTTTCTTTTTTTTCTCTCTCCTGCTCCCTTGCTCTCCCGTCCCCTTCTTTTCTTCTTGTCTCGTCTATTCGTTCTTCTGTCAAAACATCACAGCCTTGCACAACGACGACTCTCAAGAGCTTCCTATCGCCCTCGATCCACTTCTCTCTCCAGGTCCTTTGTCCTGCACCTCATCCACATCTTTCGTCCAGTCTTTTGCTCTTTCACTTTGTCCCTCTCGTCCTCTATTCTTCTGGCTCCTCCACTCTCCGCCCTCCGTCCTCTGTCCTCTGTCCTCCCAATCCTCATCACCTCGAGGACCCTCGCCACCGTCCTCCCCCACGAACCGCCTAGCCTCTCTCCCTGCGTCCTTGCCGCTTCTCGCTCGCCTCGCCATTCGACTCCTGAACGAGCACTCTGGAATCCTAACATTCTTGAATCCTGTCATTCTTGAATCCTTCCGTCGGCGGCTCCGCGAGCATTCCCGCATACCAGGCCGAGTCGACAAAGTCGACCGTACAAACACACAAACACGCATACACGCAGACAAAGAACGCCTCGTTCGAGCACAGCCCAGCCTTCCGCCTTGCTGCTATCGGCCTGCTTGCTGCCCTAATCCCGCTTGCCGCGTTTACTAGGACCTCCATCCTGGACAAAGTCTAGAGCTACTCGTCCTTGGAGCACTAGTTTCTCCATCTCAACCCCTCCGCTAAAACGAGCACACAACAAGGCAGCCAGAAAAAAAGCATACAATTACGCTCCCAGCAACAAACCTAGAAAGCCACTATTCTTGCGACAGAACTCCCTCCTTTCAAAGCAGCCAGCAACCGCCCCCCCTTGCCTACCAGTGCCAGCAACGAACTGTTAGCCTGCTGTAGCTACACGAACTATCTCTAATCTATTGTTCTTCCATCTCCGACGGCGGCCTCGACCAATCTCTCCAGTCTAAACACCCCTCTTCTCGCTCCCCTCCCCACATTCTTTTTGTTTTCGTGTTCTTCCCTTCACTTTCGCGCCTCTCTTCCTTCCCTACCTCCCTCCTCTTTCCCTTCTCCTTACCCCCGAACGCCTTGACTTCGATTTCGACTTCGACTTCGACTCGAACAACGAATACGGCACGGCCACGATTCTCCCCCCTAAGACGACAACACTCTCGCTTTCGTATCCGACCCGGTCGTCGTTCGGCGACACCTCCCTCTTCTCACAATGGCGAACAAAATGGTGCTCTATAAGCTGGTGGTGCTTGGAGACGGCGGCGTGGGGAAAACAGCACTGACCATCCAATTATGCCTACAACACTTTGTCGAAACTGTAAGTTTGCGATGCAACGCTTTCCTGGAGCTTTCTGAAGCCTATCTTGTCCTTTGTGCCTTTTGTTTGGTTTTCCCCTCCCCTATTCGTCGTCCGCATACCTAGCTTTTTCAGGACGCTGGCCTTGTCGGCTGCTATCTGCCTCGCGTGCCAAAGAGCATCGAAACCTCCACGATGCTTATGCTTCGCGATCCCCCAAACCTTCCATTTCTACTCCCTTGTTCGCATCACGCCCTTCTTGAAGTCATTCTTTCCTTTTGCGATCGCATTTGCAGCTGTCGCCCATTCCCCCCGCCTCATCACCCCCCTTCTTTAAATGCTATTTACTATGTCTACTTGTCGGCTCTGTGCTTCAAAACTGTCTTGCTTTTGAAGCTATCTGCCACAACACATTTCAGCATCCCGTCCTCGCGCGCTCGAACCACAATATGGCACCTGCGCTGCTTTTTACTACCCGACTAGAGTAAATATCTCACTTGTATTACATGGAATACCGGGCTAACGCTGTACTTTCTTTCGCATTTTGATAGTACGATCCCACAATCGAAGACTCGTACCGGAAGCAGGTCGTGATTGATGGCCAGGCATGCATGCTCGAGGTTCTCGATACGGCAGGCCAAGAGGAGTACACGGCTCTGCGGGATCAATGGATACGGGACGGCGAGGGATTCGTGCTCGTCTACAGCATCTCCTCGCGCTCCTCGTTTTCGCGTATCAAGCGCTTCCACCACCAGATCCAGCGTGTCAAGGAGTCCACCGCCTCCTCGCCGTCCTATCCAGGCTCACCACTCGCCGCCGCAAATTCGCAGGTCCCCGTGCCCGTCATGCTCGTCGGCAACAAGAGCGATCGCGTGACCGAGCGCGAAGTGTCCACCCAGGAAGGCCACGCCCTCGCCCGCGAGCTGGGCTGCGAATTCGTCGAGGCATCAGCTAAGAACTGCATAAACGTCGAAAAGGCCTTTTACGACGTCGTCCGCATCCTGCGTCGGCAGCGCCAGCAGGCCGCGCGCCCTCTGCCCCCCTCGGGCGGGAACCGTCGCCCGGCGGGCGGCGAGGGCGGTTCCCGGCGAACGGATTCGGAGCGCTACCGGAGATCCAAGAGCAACCGCTGCGTCATCTTATGAAGACCCTGCTTTTTTGTCTTTTGCACTCTGGTGTTCCTTTTTTCGTTCTCTTCTTTTTTCGAACGCGGCTCGAGAGAGATCTTGCAGGCGGATCTCTCGCCTCCCCTCCGCGCTTCATCCGCTCCTTCTTTACTCCCCCCTCTGCCTCCCAACTGCCCTACTTCTCGCGGCCTCCTTCCCTGCTTTACTCTGCTGGGTTCGTTTCCCCTCAAGGTTGAAAGCTTCCTCGGCAGCCGTCGTCCTCCAGCGCCCGCTGTGGCACTATGGCCATACTCTCCGAGGACGCAGATCAACCCCCGAAGCAACCGCTGTACCGCAGCTTGCATACGTGCGCGAACGATAATCTTTGAGCCCGAGCGAGACGCTCTCCCTCGCACAACTCTTCGATACGACCTGACGACATTTACACGGGAAAATAAAAAATAAAAGTACCTCTCATCATAAGGGGACATAGCAACCTTCCTTTTTATTCGAATTCACAAAGAGACGATAACCACGACCATGCGACTTTCCCCTTCGGCGTCGAGAAAGTTTTACCTTTCTCTCCTTTCCCGCCTTCTTCTGCATTTTCTTGCGTGGACGCCACTCTTTTATTTTTGTCGAGTTCGCCTTTTTTTTCTTTTCTGGACGACCGTCGAAACCGCCTTTTTCACCCGACCAGAACCGACATCCTCTTGGCGGGCGCCTTACTCTCCTTGAACCACCAACTACCTCCTCGCCTTTTCCCCTCCCCCATTATTCATGGTGGGAAGCACTCTCTCCGGTGCTTCCCCCTATTTTCGACAGACAGTTTTCACGAAGAGAAGAAAAAAAACACATATATACCAAGATACAGCGATAAGAAAAGGAAGGCCACACACACGACAAACAGAAAGATCTAAACCAGAACATGAAGCATTGCCAGGGCGCAGGGTTAATTTATCGAATCGATCTACTGAATTACTGAATCAAAGGTTCTCTGACTTGCGATTTTATATATAGAAAAGGAGGGTGGTCTCTGTGACCGTTTTATATCAGCACAATCGAGCTGGCGTTTTTGGAGTCTGGTCCCCGATCGTCTCTGCTTTTTATCATTTCTTCTTTCATTCTCATTTTACTTCATTTCATGTTCATTTTCGATTTTCATGTTTTTCGTCCTCCCCCCATACGTTTTGATTCTTTTCTTGTTTAACCTAGCGGTGACGGATATGGCTCTTCAAGACAAGACCACGTTTATTGTGATGCTGTCCATATACACAAAAATATTCAGACCTTACCGCCCCTTCCAACCCAACGAACCATATGTTTCTCGTCCTTTGCCAAGTGATGGGTTTTCTGTGATCCACGGACTGTGCTTGACGCCGGCCCCTTGTGAGTGAACCTTTCTGGTCCCTTGCACAGCTCTCCTGGGTCGGGTTGCTGTGCAAAAAGACAAGAGGAACCTCTCAGGCAACCTTGCGTAGGGAGTCCTGTGAGTTCTTGTGTGACCTGCGGCGGTGGACACGGCTTTTTTTTGTGTGCTGTGCATACTGTCCGAATGCATCCCCTATCCCACACCCACACGGCGTGGGAAGCAGAGCCAGGAATAGAAGAGGGGAGGGGATACACAATGCTGTGCAGCTGCACGGCATACAGCGTGCTGCGTACAGTGTGCAGCGTACAGCTGCGCCTGTGCTTTCGACAGACCGCCATGCCAGGGTGCCGGCAGAGCCTTGGTTCATCTCTCGCCCTGGTCCATCCTTCCGCATGTGATGATGGGAAAGTACACGAGACGGAGCCCGCTTGCAATTGCCCCGTCGTCTTGTCGGCGAAGCAGTGGAAGAACGTGGGTCGGTGAGCTCAGAGCATGCGCCATGCTACGCAGATCGGTGATATTCTAATCGATATTTACTTATTTTTTCTTGGAAAATTAACATATGCTTTGAAGTGTTTTAATGTTTTTCATATGTGTTTTATTCTATTTATATATCTTTTACTTCGAAACATTTTATTTTATTTCCTATATATGTTTTTTATTTTATATGTTGGTAAGATACTTATTTATTGACCTTTTCCAACAGAGTAGTAGGTAGATATAAAAAAGAGTCAAATTGTCAAGGCCTCGTGCTTTCAAGAACTCAATGCTTTACATCGGACGCAAGATAGAGTCCCCCCCCCCCTTTAAAAAGCTTCACGAACGTCAATGCGATCTGGTGGCATCTCTCATCCCTTTTGTTGTTTTTGTTTCTCGTGTCTCGCTAGGCTAAAAAGTGGATCACCAGTGAGGCTGCTCGGATCGTGGCACGTTTTTCGGACTTTGTTTCAGTGGCTGAGTGGCTTCCTTCCCTTGCCAGCCGTTGGCAGCCTCTTCTTTCTGCACGGCCGCTGGGCCTGTCCTTTTCCAGCGTGTCTGACTCGCTGTTGGTGGCCCGCGGCCGGGCTGGAGCTTTCACCCGGGGATCGCGCTAAAATACTGATCACCCCCCCTGTTCCTGGGTGTGGCGGCCGCAGCACATACGACGTAGTGAGCCAGGAACACCAAGTCGCGCCCGCCCAAAACGCCAGATCGCGCCTGCGATGTGAATGGCTAGTTTGCGACTGGACGGGTGTCGAGCTACTTTCGCAAAGCAGTAAGAAAAGTTGTGGTTCAACCTCCTTTTCTGGGACGACCCTTTTTTCCGATCTCGTTGTCAACATCGCCAATCTCGAAGGGGGAGCACTTTTTCGTTTCCTTTTTTTCTTTACCATTCTCTTTTTCTTCACGCCGCTCCTTTCTTGATCTTTTTGCTTTCTATTTGTTCCTGGGTTTTAATTTCTAATTGCTCTCTTCTTTCTCGTCGCTCTTTTTTTTTTACCCCGAAAAGCCCCTGGGAATGGACCCCATCTGATTCTTCGACTCGACTCGACGCTTCCCTTTTGCGCATTGTCCTTTTCTCCCCTGGGCGCTATACCGAGACGGCAGCCCCGACGCCCGACGATACGATCACCTCGACGAGACGATAGACCGGTCGCCAATCATTTCCCTCCTCCTCCGGCAGCTCGAGAACCAACCAGACCCAATCCGCAGCCATGGCGGGCTTCCCGCGCTTCCGGTTCCTGGCGATTGCCATGGTGTTCCATTTCGTCTACATCTTCTCCATCTTCGACATCTACTTTGTCAGCCCCGTCGTGTCTGGCATGCGGCTGTTCCAGTTGGAGCGGCCAGCCGAAGCCAAAGCCCCCGCGGACCGCCTCGTCCTGTTTGTCGGTAGGTCCACGATCGCTGCGATGCTCGTCGGAGACTTTTCGGACCTCTTTCTCTTACTGACTTTCTTTGTGCCCAGGTGACGGTCTGCGCGCCGACAAGGCCTTCCAGGCACTCCCTGAACCCTACCCGGAGAATGACGACGACCTGATCCCACGCCACCTCGCGCCCTTCCTCCGCTCCCGCGTCCTCGAGCACGGCACCTTTGGCATCTCGCACACCCGCGTACCCACCGAGTCCCGCCCCGGCCATGTTGCCCTCATTGCGGGCCTCTACGAGGACGTGTCGGCCGTCACAACCGGCTGGAAGCTGAATCCCGTCGACTTTGACAGCGTCTTCAACCGGAGTCGCCACACGTGGAGCTGGGGCAGCCCCGACATCCTTCCCATGTTCGAGCAGGGCGCCGTGCCGGGCCGCGTCGACGCCTACCATTACAGCGCCGAAGACGAGGACTTCTCGTCCGACTCGACCGTCCTCGACTACTGGGTCTTTGACCACGTCAAGGAGCTGTTCGCCGAGGCGCGCACCAACGAGACCCTGGCCGCCAGCCTGCGCGAGGACAAGATCGTCTTCTTCTTGCATCTGCTCGGCCTCGACACCGCTGGCCACGGCTTCCGCCCCTACTCCAAGGAGTACCTGCACAACGTCAAGGTGGTGGACCAGGGCGTCAAGGAGATTAGCGAGCTGATCAACGACTTTTACAACGACGACCGGACCGCCTTTGTCTTTACCGCCGACCACGGCATGAGCGACTACGGCAGCCACGGCGACGGCCACCCGGACAACACACGGACACCGCTCATTGTGTGGGGCTCGGGCGTGGCGCCGCCGCTGGTGTACCCCGAGGGCGAGGGCAAGGAGACCGTCGAGGCCGGCCTGGCGCCCGGCCACGACGAGTACTCGGCCGGCTGGGGTCTCAGCCATGTCCACCGCCACGACGTGGCCCAGGCCGATGTCGCCGCGCTGATGGCGTATTTGGCTGGCCTCGAGTTCCCGGCCAACTCGGTGGGCGAGCTGCCCCTCGACTACGTCGCCGCCCCCATCGACGAGAAGGCCCGCGCCGCCCTGGTGAACGCGCGCGGCATCCTCGAAATGTACCGCGTCAAGGAGGAGCAAAAGAGCCGCTCGCAGCTGCGCTTCCGGCCCTACAAGCTGCTCAGCAACGAGGACGGCGGCAGCAGCACCGACCGCCGCTTTGCCGCGATCGAGCAGCTGATTGAGGCCGGCCACTACGAGGAGGCCATCGAAGAGGCCGCCGCGCTGCTCAAGGTCGGCCTGGCCGGTCTGCGCTACCTCCAGACGTATGACTGGCTGTTCTTGCGCGCTCTTATTACTATTGGCTACCTGGGCTGGATGGCCTATGCGTTGACGACGGTTGTGGATCTGCACGTTCTGGATGACACGACACGCCCGCTGCCCTCGCGCAACCTGGCCGGCACACTGTTCTTCTCGTCCACGCTCCTGGGCCTGTACGCCTCCTTCTTTGCCTCCAGCTCGCCGCTGTCGTACTACGCCTACGCTTTTTTCCCCGTCTTCTTCTGGGAGGCCGTCTACTCGCGCCGCGCCAGCCTCACCGCTGGCCGCAAGCAGCTCGCCCGCAGCCTCCACGCCAGCGCGACCGGCAGCTCGCGCAACACCCGCCTGGTGTCCCTCGTTTTCAATGCCGCCCTCTACATTGCCATCATCGAGTCGTTGGCCCTAGGCTACATCTACCGCGAGATCTTTACGCTGCTATTCGTTCTGGGCGCCTTCTGGCCAGCCGTCCACGGCATTTCTTTCTTGCAGCAGCACTTTGCTCTGGCGGCCCTTTGGTTCGTGTCGTGCCTGTCCATGAGCACGTTCACGCTCCTGCCCGCCATGAAGACGGAGAACATCGGATTGATGTAAGTATCTTGTGGTGTCAATGAATGTGTGTGTATCGGTCAATAACTAACCTTGTCGCCCAACTCTAGCATGCTCGGAGGCACCGTCATGGTCGCCATTGGCGTTGCATACCTTGTGTTTGAGGACACGATCCTCAACGACTTTACCGCGGTCAAGGTCGTCAAGTCGGCCGCCGCGGCAGCGGCCAAGGACCCCATCAGCGAGGCGCTGCTGGGTGCGCAGATTGGCCTGATCCTCCTGTCCATGTGGGTGACGCGGTCCAGCGCGCTCTCCCTGCAGGCCAAGCTCGGCCTGCCCCGGGGCAACCAGATCGTCGCCCTGCTCATCTTTTTCGTGTCCATTCTGGTGATGCCGCTCCTGCACCGCTCGCGGCCCAGCAACAACTACCTGTTCCGCCTGATGGTCGTCTTCCTCACGTTTGCCCCGACGTTTGTCATCCTGACCATTTCCTACGAAGGCCTCTTCTACGTGGCCTTTAGTGCGACGCTGTTCGCCTGGGTCCGCATGGAGCACGCCGTCTATGCGGAGTCCGTGCAGTCCCAGAAGTCGCAGGCGGCCGAGGGGCCGAAGACGACGACGACGACGACGACGACGACGAAGCAGCAAAAGAAGCAGTCGCCGAAGAAGAAGCAAGACAAGGTGGCGGCAGCTGCCGCCACCAAGGCCAATGGTGCCAACGGCAACAGCACCTACGGCACGAATGGCTCCGCCAAAGTGGCCGAGCCATCATCAGCATCGGCTTACCGGTCGCTCACTGTGGCCGACGCTCGCGTCGTACTCTTCTTTTTTATCCTGCTCCAGTCGGCCTTTTTCAGCGCCAGCAACGTCGCCTCCGTCTCGTCTTTCAGCCTCGAGAGCGTCCAGCGCCTCGTGCCCGTCTTTGACCCCTTTTCCCAGGGTGCCATGCTCACTCTCAAGTTGCTCGTGCCATTTGCCCTCATCTCGGCCAACCTCGGCATCCTCAACATGCGTCTGGGCGTCGCGCCGTCTTCTCTGTTTATGGCCGTCATGGCCATCAGCGACGTGCTGACGCTCTATTTCTTCTGGGTCGTCAAGGACGAAGGGTCCTGGCTCGAGATTGGCTCGACCATTAGCCACTTTGTCATTGCCAGCCTGCTGTGCGCCTTTGTCGCCGGCCTCGAGGGCGTGAGCGCGCTGTTTGTGTCGGGCGTCGAGGTCGTGAACCACCATGCAGAGGTGGCACAGTAGAGTGTGCGACCATTGGAGAGCCTTAATGGAAGGAAACCAACATGATGGGATGCTGTTTGAAGTTGGGTACTCGAGTGCTGACTTTTAAAAAAATATTACACGGAACTTGCTGGGTTGCGACCTCCGGACGGAGGACCGCGAAGCCATTTTTATTAGTTTGCCGTTTTATATTCATTGCACGTTTGCATCTGGGATTTTTTCTTGTCATATTGTATATACACACGCGCATACACCGTTGCCATTTATTATGCGAAGCTTTGTTTTGGGAGATGACGCTTCCTTCTCGCCGCGTTTTGGATGCTGTTACTCCCTTTCGTTTTTCTTATCAGGGCCGTAGAGCAGACAATAGGCCGGCGCCGCCTTGATCGCTTTGGGTGAACCATTGCCTAGACTAAGCCGCTTTTGAGTCCAGCCTTCAGCTGCTCTTATCGCGAGAACTTGCAAAAGAGGATCTTTCATTTTTGCGCAGGCCGGAAGGAAAAGAACATGTCCTATTATATTCATTTTGTTGTCTTCTTTTCAAGCGGACAAAGCCCACGTTTTCCTCTTCCGCGAAACGACGTGCTTGTTGTACGTTGAGTTGAACGACGAGGATGCTTTACGATACCCAGCATGTCATTGTAGGCATTCCCCGCAAGGCTGACCCCGGGTCTAGGTAGGACCTGTCAAAGTGTAAAATGGCTTGTGGATGGTGGTTTCTTATCAGTTGGTGTGTGTCATGTACGCCTCTATCACCACGAAAAAGAAAAGTACCTGCGGTACCACGCCTCCCATCGCCTGGGAATCTAGATCGTGCCAGCGTGCGTCTCTTTTTCTTCGTGGACTAGAGAGGCAGGGATTCAATATTGGTGTTATTGGGTGGATTATTCTTACTTCTTTTCTTTCTTTTCTTTGTTATTTATATCTCTTGTCAGAATCGAGTTTTATTATTTATGTTTTCCGTCTTCCTCTTTACCCTACTCTTGGCAAACGCTTATATCTTTACTTCCTTTTCGTTTCCCTCGCTCGATCTGAGAGATCTTGCTTGGCATCTTGGCCCTATGGCAGACAGGGCTAAGGACTCGGAGCCGGGTGGGCTTATTTCCCTATCCTCTGCCCTAGTACCTTCCCCGGATGTGAAGGACGATGGGTCGAAGCGGCGTTCGTCTGCTTCCTCCTCGTCGTCATCTTCGCCAAGGATAGAGACAGCAGCAGAAGACACCGCCGTGTCTTCTTGGTGGTTTGCTTCGACAGCTATTCCTCTGCTTGCCGCCACCACTGGACCTCTGTCGAACGTGTTGTCCATTGCTGCGCTTGTCACACCTTGGCGTGTCGCCCTTCTCGACAATGGCCAACTACCGCTCGGCGCTGACGACAACGGCGTTGGCATCCCGGATCCCCACTGGTATTTCGAACCCCCCTGGAGTCCTCTCTCTCTTCCATCTCCCCTGCATACCTAACCGGCCACAGGGAAATTATCCTCAATGCGCTGTCTCTCGCATGCGGTTTCACTGGAAACTTCTTTTTGCTCCTCAACTTTACCGGCCGGGTGCGCTACATTGTAGCTCTCCCTCTGTCCATCATCTTCTGGGTGCTGTCGTCGATCATTGTGCGTCTAGCCAAGCCGGTACTTTCTCCGGTTTGAAATCATGGCTGACCTCCCCTTCCTTGCCAGCTCATCTCCATTGCCGCGGCCATGCACGTCCACGACCCGCCCATTAGCCCCGGCGAGATCTACTCTCAAGGCTTCTGGCATGCCGTGCTGGCGTCCATCTTGTACTTTGCCGGTAGCCTCATGCTCGTCGTTAACATGTTTGGCTATGTGCGTGGGCACTACCCGCAGCGGTTCGACCTCGACGACGACCAGCGCACACTTATTCTCCAGACCATGCTCTTCTTCTTCTGGCTGGCCGCTGGTGCAGGCATCTACACGCGGCTCGAGGGCTGGTCTTATTCGAACGCACTGTACTTTGCCGACGTGGTACGTACGCAATGCGAGGTCGGGGTTTTCAAGCACCTCATTTATACTGACGTGATCAGTCCGTCCTGACTGTCGGTTTCGGCGACGTGTATCCGACCACGAATGCCGGCCGCGGCTTCTTGATCGTCTTTGAGCTCATCGGCATCACCTCGCTCGGTCTGGTCATTAGTAGCATCAGCCGCTTTGTTCGCGACATCTCGGCCAACAAAATCATTAAGTCACACGAGTTGCACTCGCACAAGTCGACTCTGGGTCGCACTGTGACCAACGAGAAGGAGCTGCGTGACCGTCTGGGTCTTCCTCCGCCGTCTATGCCTTTTTCCGGAGCACCAGTCGTGGCGGACCCCGGTACAAAAGCCGCGTCTGCAGACAACGACAATGGCGTGGTTGTCTCTGGGGCTACAGCTGCGACAAAAGACCCGGCAACAGCAACAACCACATCAGTCACGTTTGGCCCGGAGCGTCGACCAGGCTTCACGAGAGCGAGCACAACTGCAACCGTACCTCACACTCCGGCGACGCACCAGGACCCAGAGAACAGGTACGGCCACATTGAGATCGTTGGCAACACGGTGACCTACCATGAGCACACGGCCACCGTCATTGTCGGCGGCCGCGGCGGTGCGGCACGGCGGGTGGCGATCAACCGGGACGACCTCGATGACACGGACGGGTCGGCATCACGGTGGCCGTGGCGGCGGCGGCAGCGGCGGCGGCAGCAGCAAAAGAAGTTGCTTCTCCTGCGCGAGGACAAGGACCGCTTCAACGCCATGCGCGCCATCCAGGAAGAGACCCGCCGCTTCAAGCAGTACTATGCGCTGGCCATGGCCGTGCTCGCTTTCGGTCTCTTGTGGTTCATGGGCGCGCTCGTCTTCATGTTCTCCGAAGGGCGACTGCAGGGCCTCAGCTACTTTGAGGCCCTGTACTTTGGCTTCGTGGCGCTGCTGACCATCGGGTACGGCGACATCAGCCCAAAGTCCAACGCCGGCAAGGCGTTCTTCATCGTCTGGTCGCTGATTGCCGTGCCCACCATGACCATCCTCATCCAGGAGCTGGGGGCCACCGTCGTCGGCACCGTGAACCGCGGTACCTTTAAGCTGGCCGACTGGACGGTGATGCCCAAAAAGGGCCTGGCCAAAACGTTTGTCGCCAACGTGCGCATGTGGTCCTGGGCCGTCGTGGAGGGCCACCAGAGGCGCCTGACCCAATACGGCGACCGGGCGCGGCAGCAGCTGACCCAGGCTGTTTCTGCCGCGGAGGCCGAAGCAGAAGACAAGGCGGCCGCGGCCGCGCGCGAGCAGCGTGCCCTCAAGCTCTACGACGAAGCGAGTGTGCACCAGCTTGCCCGAAAGCTGGCGGCGGCGATCCGCGACGTGGCCCACGACCTCGGGGCCGAGCCGCCGAAACGGTACGACTTTGAGGAGTGGGCGCACTTTGCCGAGCTGATTCGCTTCAGCCGGAGACGGGAGGGTGAGGTTAATGACGGCGATGGTGACGAAGAGGACGAGGGGCTCATCGAATGGGACTGGATCGGCGAGGACAGTCCTATGCTGGCCGGCACAACCGAGGCGCAGTGGGTGCTGGACCGGCTGTGCGAGAGCTTGAACCGATACACCAGGCAACAGGCACGGCGGCAGACGAGCTTGGAGAAGAGAGATGCCATCGTCGAGGCCGTCGTAGAAGCCGTAGAAGAGAATCCCTCAGGTTCGCCGGGTTGCTCGCCGGGCCCGTCTTCGGCCTCGTCTTCCTCGCCGAAAGACGTCAACCGTCTCTCGCGTGTTAGCTAGCCTAAAATGGCAGTTTTTGTTACCTTGTATCTTGATTATGCATTGCACCGAGGCCGTCCGGAGCCGAATGTCCAAATGGTGCATGGACGTTTCTTTGACTCACTCTCCGGATTTTCAAACGCAGCATATGAATTCAACATCAGGAGCAACCACGCAGTCGTGCCGGTTGCACCTTCCTTGCGGCTCTGTCTTACGGTGTTGCTCCTTTAGTGAATGTATGCTCTGCAACGACTACTGGTTTTAGTGGACGCCCGCTGTGAGCGTCCACTGTGAACTGGTGCCTGGTTGGGAGCGTTGGACCCCTGGACGTTACTCCACACAATGACCTTCGGTTCTGCCTGCCCTACGCCCCGCACTCCAGCAGCTTTCTGCCTGCAAGCTCCCCTCCTTCACGCTCTTTGCTCAGCGCACGTCGTAGCGTAACTGCACCAACGCCTGTGGTCCTAGCCTGGAAGGCTGCCTTGCCAAACAGAGAAGGCGGCAGACCGTTTTCTGCCGCCTTCTCCATCTTAGTCAGATCCGCCCAGAGCGCCTGCCATCCCGCCACCGCCGCGCCCCTCTCCGCCTGCTGTCCAAGGCTTGACCGTTTCTCTCCTTCGCTCTTCCCCTGCCTTGTTCGACGATCACCACTTCTTTCCCCTTCCTTCCCTTTTCGCCCTCCTTCACGACATCCCACGACTCGCATCTTGTCCCCAAACAACACATCGGCATCGACACGACGACAGGGAAGCTGTGTGCCTTTTCCATCTCGCTTTGTGCCACCCGCATCCATATTCTCAGCTTTTGACAGAAGCGCTTTTATTCCCTGCGAGCACCACCCACGCGCGCAGCCGCACCAACCAGCCCGACTGCTGCCTCGCGCACCCCCTTGCATGCGGGTCGAAACGCCCAACGCGAGGCTCCCTTCTTTTTCCTTTGCTTCTTCATCCATCCGCATTGCTCGTTTTCCTCGGTTTTCTCATTGCCTTTTCTACTTTTCAGCATCCCTCTGTCGCATTTTGGCCGTCCCCGCGCTCTCCTGCTGAGGCTGTCACCCGCGTTGCTTCCGTAAGCTCTCGCGGCGGCTGCTTTGCTTTTGCTTCGACCATCCCATCAACCAACCATCACTAGTGCCGACGTTTGCCTTTGATTCCCGCGAGAGTCTCTGTCCTGCAAAGCTTGCTCGCATCGTTGGCCTTCTTGCCATCCTCTCCTCGACATCCTCCCACCCCCTCCTCGTGTACACCAGCATCACCATCCGCATCGGTTGTCCTCGAACGAAGCTGCTACTCGGCAACAGCATCCTGCCACGTCCCCCATCCGGGCTTCAAGAACGCCTGTTATCGAACATACCCGACCTGCACGGCTGTCGTTGATCTGCAAAGGCACCTAGGTCACATCACGAGGCACAGCCGCTCAAGATGCCTCCCATCGCCAACGGCCGGCCCGGCGGAATGTCGCTGATGCCGCAACCCAACCACGAGGACATTAACGCTACGTGGGAGTATCTTAAGAATGGCGTCAACAGCATCATGGTGAACCTTGACGGTGGAATGACCATGGAAACCGTAAGTCCACCCCGATGGCGCTCTGTAAAACCGCATTGCCTGGCTCGACTGTACGCCATATTCTCTTCTAACCTGCTTGCCTCTTATTCTAGTACATGGGAACATACACGTGAGCATGCCCTCCCCGATTGCTGTGTGCTTCAACTCTGACGAGAGTGTCTTTCCTACATTTGCTCTGGCTTGGTTTTGATGTTAACATTCTTGATTTCACCTCATAGGGCTATTCATAATTTCTGCACGTCTCAGAAGGCTGCCAGCACGAATAACCCGACTATGTCAACAAATTCCAGAGGAGGTATGTTGTTTCCCTCCGCCTGGCTGTAACTGCCAGGCTGTTCCTGTTTGTCTCGGCTTCGTTTGCTAACCGCTGCCGTTTTACTTCTGTCTTTGCAGCACACCTTCTCGGAGAGGATTTGTACGAGAAGTTGACAGAGTACCTCGCGGAACATCTGAGAGGCCTTCGCGAGGAGGCTGCGCACCACAGCGGCGAAGCCCTTTTGGCCTTCTACATCAGAGAATGGGATCGGTACACCGTCGCTGCCAAATACATCCACCATCTCTTCCGCTACCTGAACCGCCACTGGGTCAAGCGCGAGATTGATGAGGGAAAACGGAACGTGTATGACGTTTACATCCTCCATCTCGTGCAATGGCGCAGCATCCTTTTCGACAATATTTCGACAAGCGTTATGGACGCAGTCCTGAGCCTCGTGGAGCGACAGAGAAACGGCGAGACGATCGAGTATCTGCAAATCAAGCAGGTCCTGGATTCTATGGTGTCTCTGGGCCTCGACGAAAACGACGCCAGTAAAACGACTCTCGACACGTACCGGTACCACTTCGAACGACCCTTCATCAGTGCGACCAAGAAGTACTACCAGGAGGAGAGCAGCCAGTTCGTCGCCAAGAACTCTGTTGTTGAGTACATGAAGAAGGCCGAGAGCCGACTGGCCGAAGAGGAGAAGCGTGTGCAGCTCTTTTTGCATCCCGACATTGCGGGCCCCCTTAAGCGGTGCTGCAACCAAGCACTCATTGCGGACCACGCCAACCTGCTGCGCGACGAGTTCCAGGCATTACTGGATAACAACCGTGAGGAGGACATGGCGCGCATGTACAACCTCCTGTCCAGAATACCAGAGGGCCTGGACCCTCTCCGCAAGAAATTTGAGACCCACGTCCGAAATGCCGGCCTGTCGGCGGTCAGCAAGGTCGCTGCGGACGCCGAGAAGCTCGACCCCAAGGTGTATGTGGACGCACTGCTCGAAACCCACACGCAATACCAGGCACTGGTCAAGAGGGCCTTTACCGACGAGCCAGAATTTACCAGATCCCTGGACAACGCGTGCCGCGAATTCGTCAACCGCAACGAAGTGTGCAAGGCCGGCTCTAACAAGAGCCCGGAGCTGCTGGCCAAGTACGCCGATTTTATGTTGAAGAAGAGCGGCGCAGGCGTCGAAGAGGCCGACTTGGAACAAAGCCTCGTGCAGATAATGACTGTGTTCAAGTACATTGAGGACAAGGACGTGTTCCAAAAGTTCTACTCGCGCATGCTGGCTCGCCGCCTGGTGCATACAAGCACCTCATCCGACGACGCCGAAACGAGCATGATTTCCAAGCTGAAGGAGGCGTGCGGCTTCGAGTACACCAACCGGCTACAGCGGATGTTCCAAGACATGCAGATTTCCAAGGATCTCAACGCTGGTTTTAAGGAGCATGTCCAGGCCCTGGAGGGCAACTCCCTCGACGGCCAATATGCCATTCTGGGCACCGGTTTCTGGCCGCTGTCGGCACCGACCACGACCTTTGCGCCACCGCCCGAGATCCAGGCCGACTGCGACAAGTTTACGCGCTTCTACAAAAACAAGCACGAGGGCCGGAAGCTGACATGGCTGTGGCAGCTTTGCAAGGGTGAATTGAAGACGAGCTACTGCAAGAGCTCCAAGACGCCCTACACATTCCAGGTCTCGGCGTACCAGATGGCTATCCTGCTGCTGTTCAACGACAAGGACACGCACACGTACGAGGAGATCGCGTCGGCAACGCAACTGAGTACCGAGTTCCTCGACCCGAGCTTGGCCATCATTGTGAAGGCCAAGGTTTTGCTTGTGTCTACCCAGGATGGCGAGAAGGTGGGCCCCGGTAAGACGTTCAGCCTCAACTACGACTTCCGGAACAAGAAGATTCGCATCAACCTCAATGTCGGCATGAAGGCCGAGCAGCGGCAAGAGGAGGCTGAGACGAACAAGACGATTGAGGAGGACCGTAAGCTTCTCCTTCAGGTATGCACATCCCCTTCGAGCTTCCCTTTCTATTTCCTTTTTTTTTTGGCATGAACATCTGCTAACACAACTCCAGTCGGCTATTGTCCGTATCATGAAGGCTCGGAAGCGCATGAAGCATGCCCAGCTTGTCAGCGAGACCATTGCGCAGATCAAGGGCCGTTTCCACCCCAAGGTCGGCGACATCAAGAAGTGCATAGAGATTCTTCTTGACAAGGAATACCTTGAGCGCTTGGACGACGACGAGCTTGGGTACCTTGCTTAAACAGGTCGCGATGGACGTGGAACACGAGTTATCCTTTATTTTCTACTGGGAGAAGATATGCTCCACGGCATATTTCTAGCTGCCCACCCACGGCCGCATGCATGAATACCCTCTACACCGAGACGGAACAAGGGAGGGGCGTGTGTGCAACTGGCGACAGGAAGCTTTTTTTCTATAGACAAAAGCACTGCAATCATCTTTTTCTGTTCTCTACTGGCCGACCGCTGCGTCTTCGGGGGGAGAGAGAGGCAGAGTGAGGGCTCATGCTGGTATCTGCCCCTCCCCTCTTCTCTTTCCCGCGTTTCCTCCCACGCTTTTCCATCTTTGACGTTTCCCTTTATCCTCCTTTCCTCCTGTCCTCTTTCATCTTTTCCCTCTTCTCTGTTTTATGTTCACCCTCCCCATTATCATCTCATTTTCTACTTTTCCATGTCATACACAAACGAACGAAGGGATGAAGGACAGGCAAATACTGGTGAACTACATTAGACTTTAGTTTTGGGCAGAGGCTTATTGCAACATTGCTTTATGATTTTCTCATTCTTATGCTCTTTCTATTTTCTGCAGTGACGTATGATCTTGTGAGAGCCTTGTTCTCTCTAACATTAGACGTATCCGTAATTAGGTCTGTGTGTTCAAGTAGTTCTTGTCAAACGAAGCTTTGTAGCCGCTCAGAAGGAAAGTCTTGTGAAAGGATCTCACTGTCACTGTCATACACCAGGGACACTGGACCATACATGTTGCTGCCCGAAATGAGCAGCCGCCGTGTGTGCGTGTGTGCTGGTGTACCTGGGCGTATTGGTATGTCGTTGGCTCTGTCAACAGGGCCGAATGACAGGGCGGAACAGGGCCAGAAATGCGGGTCCTGTATTACATAAGGCGCCTAAAAACTTGTTGCCCCCAGAGAAAAATCTCTACTGCAAGGCCTAGAAAATTGGAGAGCGCCCGTGGTTCTGGCTTCTCATTGGCTGCTCGCGTTAAATGGGCTTCTGACTTTGGCGTTCTTGCACCTGCGCCCTGTCGCTGGAAAGTCCATCCTCACATTGGCTACTTTTTTGGCCTCGTTTTCTGTCGTCCTGGATCTTACCTCTTCCCTCCCCCCCCAGGCAGACACCACTTATGCATTTAGTCCGTCACTTGTAGGGCTGTTAATCCTCCATTTTCGTTTCTTGTGCATTTCCGTTGAGTTTGCATTTGCATTCCTACTAGGTGTCTCGTCCGAAAGGCATCCTAGTCCGCCCTATATCATACCTCGACTCGCCATTCATCCTTCTCGCACCTTGCCCTTCACCCTCTTCTCTTCGGCCATCCCCTCTCCGAAGCGCTTCCTTTCTCGTTGCCGACCTGTCTCCAGCTGAATGAGGCATATGCGCCTTGCGACTTTGCGCAGCACCTACAGAAGCTTAGCTCAGTCACCCTCCCTGTCGTTTTCTGTTCGCCCGTCGGCTCTCTTCTCGACCTGCCCAACTCGCTCCGCGACCTCTTCCTCGAAGGGCAACATCTTCCAGACCCCCGCGACATCCCCTGCGAAGCTGCTGTGGCCCCTACCTAGCACCCTCCTACCCTTTGCCGTGCGATTCGCATCCACCGCTGCCGACACTGCCGACACTGCCGACACTTTCCCCGACTCTTCGGAACCAGCATCCTCTCCCGCTGCCACGACTCCCTCTCCTTCTCCCGCTGAGCCCTCTCGCTCAGCAAAGCCCCCAGCCGACACCATGAATGGAACTACGGCGGCCACCTCGCGGCCAAAGCGCAAGACCTCCTACACCGTCGACGCGGACAGACCATCGAAGCTACCGCGGTCCGCCAACGGCAGCGGCTCGGCGGCGGCGTATGGCGGCGTGCCCGTAGCGGACGCGGTTGAAGACGACGCCATGCTCGACGACGATGTTGAAGGCGACGTGGACGGCGTTGACGAAGGTGCCAGCTGGGCCACCGACGAGGACGGCTAC
Organism: Sporothrix inflata; assembly: GCA_021396225.1. Classification (NCBI taxonomy): domain Eukaryota; kingdom Fungi; phylum Ascomycota; class Sordariomycetes; order Ophiostomatales; family Ophiostomataceae; genus Sporothrix; species Sporothrix inflata. Next base: position 127,888 of record WNYF01000074.1, on the reverse strand, counting down.
CGGGACGACGACAGCACAGCCGCGGCCGATGTCGCAGAAGACGGCGCCGACAGCAACCCCAGCAGCAACGAGACCAACGGCGCCAGCAACGGCCGTCACCGCCGCCACAGCAAGGCCACGCTCCAAAAACAGCTCTCCGCTACGGTGCCGCCGGCTGTCCTGTTAGCATCGGCCAGCGCCGAGACGGCCGAGTGGCAGGAGACGATCCAGCGCGTGGTGCGCAACGTCGTGTCCATTCGTTTCTGCCAGACCTGCTCCTTCGACACGGACCCGGCCCTGACGAGCGAGGCCACGGGCTTTGTCGTCGATGCCGAGCGGGGCTACATCCTGACCAACCGCCACGTTGTCGGCTCCGGCCCGTTCTGGGGCTACTGTATATTCGACAACCACGAGGAGGTCGACGCCTACCCCGTGTACCGCGACCCCGTCCACGACTTTGGTATCCTCAAGTTCGACCCATCCGCCATCAAGTACATGCCCATCGAGTCCCTCCCTTTGAGCCCCGACCTGGCCAAGGTCGGTGTGGAGATCCGCGTGGTCGGTAACGATGCCGGCGAGAAGCTGAGTATCCTGTCGGGTGTCATCAGCCGGCTGGACCGCAACGCGCCCGAGTACGGCGAGGGCTACAGTGATTTCAACACAAGCTACTACCAGGCCAGCGCGGCTGCCAGTGGCGGTAGTTCTGGCAGTCCCGTCGTCAACATTGACGGCAAGGCGGTGGCCCTGCAGGCCGGTGGCCGTGCCGACGGCGCGTCGACCGACTACTTTTTGCCTCTCGACCGCCCACTGCGCGCCCTGCGCTGCCTGCAGGAGGGCAAGCCCATTACGCGTGGTGACATCCAGTGCCAGTTCCTCCTCAAGCCCTTTGATGAGTGCCGGCGCCTGGGCCTGACCCCGTCCTGCGAGGCGCAGATGCGCGCCGCCTTCCCCTCGGAGACGAACATGCTTGTTGCCGAGATCGTCCTGCCGCAGGGCCCGTCGGCCGACAAGATCGAGGAGGGTGACGTGCTGGTCAAAGTCAACGACGAGCTGCTGACCCAGTTCATCCGCCTCGACGATATCCTTGACTCGAGCGTTGGTCAGAACGTCAAGCTGGAGCTGCAGCGCGGCGGCGAGACGGTCATTATCAATGTTCCGGTCGGAGATCTGCACAGCATCACCCCCGACCGTTTTGTTTCTGTGGCCGGCGCGAGCTTCCACAACCTCTCGTACCAGCAGGCGCGCCTCTACGGCGTGGCGTGCAAGGGCGTCTACGTCTGCGAGGCGTCTGGCTCCTTCCGCTTCGATACGTCGGACAGCGGCTGGATCGTGCAGTCGATCGACCACAAGAAGACGCCCGACCTGGAGACGTTTATCCAGGCCGTCCAGACGATCCCCGACAAGTCCCGCGTTGTGGTCACGTACCAGCACCTGCGCGACCTCCACACCCTGCACACGGCCATTATTTATGTCGACCGCCACTGGTCGTCCAAGATGCGCCTGGCCGTGCGCAACGACGTGTCCGGCCTGTGGGACTTTACCGACATTGGCGACCCGCTCCCGGCCATCCCGCCCGTGCCGCGGACCGCCTCCTTTATTCAGATGAAGCACATGCCGCACTCGGCTGTCGCGGATTTGGTTAGAAGCTTTGTTCATGTCAACTGCTACATGCCGTTGAAGCTGGACGGCTTCCCCAAGAACCGCAAGTGGGGCATGGGTCTCGTCATTGATGCAGAGAAGGGCCTTGTCGTGATCTCGCGCGCGATTGTACCCTACGACCTCTGCGACATCACGATTACGATTGCCGACTCGATTGTGGTCGAGGGCAAGGTCGTGTTCCTGCACCCTCTGCAGAACTACGCCATCATCCAGTACGACCCTTCGCTTGTGGACGCGCCGGTTATGAGCGCGCGCCTGAGCTCCGAAGAGCTGTCGCAGGGCGCGCCCACCAACTTTATCGGCTACAACCGCATCAGCCGTGTCGTCCACGCGGCCACCACCGTCACCGAGGTCTTTGCCGTGGCCATCCCCGCCAACCCCGGCGCGCCGCGCTACCGTGCGGTCAACGTGGACGCCATCACCGTGGACACGAACCTCAGCGGCCAGTGCGGCAGCGGTGTTTTGGCGTCGGACGACGGTACCGTGCGCGCGCTCTGGCTCACTTACCTCGGTGAGCGGTCGCCGTCCACACACCGCGACGAGGAGTACCACCTGGGCCTGGCGACGCCGACGCTGCTGCCCGTCATCGAGCAGATCCAGCGCGGCGTCGTGCCCAAGCTGCGCATGCTGCCCGTCGAGTTCCGCGCCATCCAGATGTCGCAGGCACGACTGATGGGTGTCTCGGAGGAGTGGATCAAGAAGGTGTCGGTCGCCAACACGGCGCAGCACCAGCTGTTCATGGTGACCAAGCGCACCTTTGAGCGCACGTTTGACAAGAGCCAGAACGGGCCCAAGGGCCTGATGGAGGGCGACATTCTGCTGACGCTCAACGAGCGCTTGGTTACGCGCATCTCGGAGCTCGACATCATGTACAACCACGAAGTGTTGGACGCCACCATTGTGCGCGACTGCAACGAGCTCAACCTGAGCCTGCCGACCGTCGCCGCCGACGACCACGAGACCGACCGCGCCGTGTCGTTTTGCGGTGCCGTCCTGCACCGCCCGCACCACGGCGTGCGCCAGCAGATCAGCAAGCTGTTCAGCGAGGTGTACGTGTCGGCGCGCACGCGCGGCTCGCCGTCCTACCAGTATGGCCTGGCGCCGACCAACTTTATCACGCACGTCAACGGCAAGCCGACGCCTGACCTGGACGCCTTCCTCGCGGCCGTCAAGCAGATTCCCGACAACACCTGTAGGTCCCCAGCTCCCTCCCCCCCTCTTTGTGTATAACTGATACTAACGCAACCTCGCAGACTTCCGTCTCAAGGCCGTGACGTTTGACAGCGTGCCGTGGGTCGTGACCATGAAGAAGAATGAGCACTACTTCCCGACCGTCGAGTGGATCAAGGACAAGGAGGTGCCGTGCGGCTGGCGCCGCGTGACGTATGAGGGCGGCGGCAAGGTGGTCCAGGGTGAGCCGTCCGAGGGTGTCATCGTGCCGGCCGTGGAGGACAACGGCGACATTGACGTGGCGGCGTCGGCCGAGTAATGCGAACCCATGTCATACTATGTCTTTTCATACCTGTGTGTCTTTCTTACCTGTGTCTTTCATACCTGTTTTTTATTTTTTGTCCTTTTATTTTTGCTGTATTTCCCATTACCCTTGACATGTCTGGTACGATATTTGTAGGTAAAAAAGGGACACCAATGGCGGGAACAAAATCTTGAAAAAGGATATATGCATGAACGAGAAAAAGAAAGAAAGAAACGACTGGGAATGGGAACTGAAGGGTTCGAAAGAGAGTCGCTGCTATCTCATTTTCATGTTATTTTCATATTTTCTTCCATTTTGGGTTCCGTATTTCTGCTTTCTTCTTCTCATCTTTGGATCTGCTCGGTCGGATCCATTTCGTTTTGTATTCTAGGTGCAAAAAGATACCACTCTTGTCTATGCTATTCGAGTAGGAAGCAGAACCAGTGCCATTTTACTTGCCATGTTAACACTCCAGGCTGCACTCAAAGACAGGCGTGTTTGACGATTTCTAGGAATGGCTGCCACCTGTTGAGCCTGTTTACTTGATTTTTGCGTGCTAGCATTCGCTATGCACCGCACGCGTGTGGCGTGTGGCGTGGGCTGTGGAGAGAGCACAGACCCATTTGTCGCACCTTACCCAAAACGGCAATCACAATCAAAACAAACAGTTCAAGGCAGCTCCACGGTTCCTTGCTTGCCGACCCTCTCTGGCTCTTGCCTCTTTCTCTGCCTTTTGCCCTCTTGCCTCTTTTTGCCCCCTCTCGGAACGTCGATTCTCTTTTTCCCTCTTTCTCTTTCTACTTTACGACCAATTCGAATCGACAACCACACGACCCTCGATTCTTTCCTCGACTCGAATCGACTCCCTTTTTCTCGAACACCTCTTCTTCGCGTCTTTTTCTCGATTCATCGCGTCTTTTTTCCTTCATCGTTTCGTTTCGTCGCGCCTTTCGCCCGCCATGGCGATGAGAGGACCGCGTCACCCCATCGGGGCGGCGCCCTGGATCGCAGACGAGCGGACGACGGCTCTGCACATTGCCCAGTCGGAGGTGGAGGAGTTCATGTTCTCGGCCAAGAACGAGCTGGACTGGCTCAATGAGCACATGGCCGATATATTTTCGGAGAACCAAATGTGCGTTTCCCACCCGGGAGAGTGGAAACTGTGAGATAGGATGGAGATCGCTAACCCGTATCTTCTCAACAGAAATGTCGCCGATATCTTCAAGACGCCCGGCAAGTTACGCGGAAAGACGCCGCGTACGGCTCGCAAAGCCAACAAGGGAGACATCCGAGCGGTGAGTTGACCTCTGCACCCCCGATGATGCATTGCTTTTATCGGAGAAAAAATGTAGCTGACAGCAAGAAATAGCCATTGACCGATGTCTTCTCATCCACACCCAAGGGCGCGCCGAACCCTTTCGCCGTCTCCAAACTCACATCGCTCCAGCAGCAGCACAGACGCCAGTCACCGACATTCACAGTCGCCGAGGACAAGCCCGCGCCACCCCAGAAGAGCCAGAGCCCGCAACGCGTCGTCCCTGCGAAGACAGCCGCCGCCGCAAAGGCAAAGACAGCGACAGCGGCAGCGCAAAACACGAAGAAGGCAACATCCACAGCCGCCGTCACCGTTGCCGCCAAGGCGACAAAGGCCGCACCCTCGCTTATTGACTCTGGATATCATGGGAGTCAATCGCAGGATATGGCTGTCGACTACAACAACGACGACGAGGAAGATGAACTGGCAGGTGACGACATGTCTACCCAGCCATTCTCACAACCGACGCGTCCCGCGACGCCGGAAGCCATTGTTCGGAAACCCGTCCCCACCAAGGCAGCGGCTAAGCAGAAAGGTGCAGCTACAGCAATGGCCGTGGCGACCCCGGCAGCAGGCTTAGCTATGTCGCCTGATGAGATGGCCGGCCACCCCAGCCCGACACAGCCGACCGTGGAGCCCACTTTCCACTCGGCCAAGGAAGAGCAGACCACAGTAGTGCCCCCAGCCGCGCCGCAAGCTGACAAGCCAAGCTCGCCGTCTGCGGATACAGAGCCTTTTTCGTCCTCTCCTTTTTGCCCTGTTGAGTCACCCTCGTCTATGCGGCCAGCAAAGATCGCGTCCCCAGCCAAGCTGCCGGCCGTCGCGTCGCCGACACGGAAACCCGTGCCTGCCCCATCATCGCCTCTTCAGTCGACCACACCTGCCTGCCCGCCGCCTCGCGAGCTTCTGTCTGCGATGGGTGTTTCTGTGCCTTCTGCAGCAGTAGCATCTCCGGCAGTTGCTCTGATGAACGTGCCGCCAGCTGTCCCCACACCGCCTATGGCATCCATTCCGGCCTTCATTGCCGAGAAGCGTGCTGCTATTGCTTCATCTTGGCAGGAGAAGGACGAGGAGGAAGACGTTGTCGTCTATGAAGAAGAAGCACATGACGACGTAGTCGAAGACCAAGGTGTTGCCGAGGAGGGCGTCCTCCAGCCAAGAAAGGAGCAGGAACAGGAGCAGGACGAGGAGAATGAGGAGACTGCAGCGCGCTCTCCTTCAGATCCGTCAAGCCCTGTGCGGCCTATGGTTCGCAAGAGCAGCATGAACTTTGCTTCTCTCCCCGCACGTGCCCCCTTCACCTCCAACAAGAGCCTTGGAGGTGCCGGTGCAGGACTGGCTCGCGCTGATCCCGCGCGGACGAGCTATTATAACCGTCCTACTGGAGGCAAGAGCATTGGGAATGTGCGGATGGAGGATGATGACGACCAGGACGACGAGATGGACACCGGTGCCCACGACGCGGCCACTGCCGAAAAGGACATGGCGGCACACAACAAGACCTACGCTCAGAGGCTACACGATCGGATTAGCATGCTGGGCAAGTCACAGGCAAATGCGCCGCGTCCTTCCAAGTCTCTGGCCGCCCTGGCCCACCAACAGGAGACCAAGGCCCAGCAGCAGAAGTCGCTCTCTCCGAAGAGAGCCGCTACTTCGGTTGCCGCCCCTGGTGCATTCCCAGAAGACGAGGATGATGATGATGACGACTGGATCGTTCCTCCTGCAAACGCTGCGGCGGCCACTACGAGCCCGACTAAGGCCCAGGCCATTGTTCCCACGCCCACGGCAGAGGTAGTTGACCCTCTCGGTATTCAGACAGAGTTTGTGCTTCCGAAGCAGCGCCAGCAGGACGTGTCTCAGCCCGCATCGCCTAAGAGAGTGCAGGCACCAATCATCCCCGAGAGAACGACCAGCACCATCACGGGCCACATGAAATCGGCTTCTGTGCCCTCACTCCCCATGGTCGATTCTACGGCGCTTACCACGACGAAGCTGATTTCGGTCTCCAACCCGACCAACCCTGCACATGCTGTCCTTGCAGCAGTCTCCGAGCTGAAAGACCGGCCACCCTCGCCATCCAAGTCCCCATCGCGCAACTACCGCGACAGTCCTCTGAAGCACGTTAAGAACAAACTGTCTTCCATTCTCAAGACATCCAAGGGTCTTCTGGCCAGCAGTGCTGCACTGAGCGCGGAGGGCAAGTCCTCACTGCTGTCTCCGTCATCGACTCGTCTTGGACTTTTTATGGGCCCTTCCACAGAAAGCCTTGCCCTCAAGTCTCGGAATGACAGCACAATTGACCTCACGCGCCCTGATCTTTCTCGGCAGACATCAGCTACGACTACCACGTCGACGACATCTGCAACCTCGGCAACTTCGGCAGTCTCGGCAACACCTGATGTTCTATCGAACCAGGAATCCCCTATCCGCTCTGCGAGTCCGACGCGGCCGCGTAAGACCCGTGCGTCCACAGAAAGAGAGCGCCGCGAGATGAAACATCGCGAGAAGGAGTTGAAGGAGGTACAGCGGATGGCCGACCAGATGGGTAAACTGGAGAAGATGCGTGAGAAGGAGCGTGAGAAGGCCCGCGTGTTTGTTGAGGACCAGGAGAAGATTGTTGCCACTGTCGAGAAACCTGCCCAGACCCCGGCCCAGAGAGAGCTCAGAGGCCATAAGCAACCGGAGCAGCAGCAGAAGAAACAGTCGCAGCCGCAACAAGTGGCGGATGAGGATGACGACATGGACGAGCTGTCTCAACAACCCCCGCCGAAGCCGAAGCCACAGTCTAGCTCTCCCAGCCGCGCAGCGGCAAAGCCGACTCGGACAAGCCCGCGCAAGGCCAAGGCACAACAAGCCGACGACGATGTCGACATGGCCGATGCACCTGCCAGCATGCTCCCGCCTCCCCCTCCCGCTCATAGCACCGTTTCTGCCAACTCGTCAGTTCCCCGGTCGGCGCAGAGCACCCGCACCATCCGGCGCCCCATCAAGCCGACGAAGGACGCGCCGACCAAGACGAAGCAAGCCCCGACGGTCATCCGCGTCAACACTTCTAGCTCGCAACACCAGCAGCAACAGTCGTCCCAATTCCACCCTTCCAACAGCATTCTTGCTGCATCCCTTCATGAGACTCTTGTCGGCCCGCCTCAGCTGAAGAACAAGGCTAGTACCGCATCTCTTCACACAAAGCCATCCCTGCAGAGTCTCAAGAGTTCTGTGTCGTCGACAGGGCGTCCCAAGGCGCTGGAGCTTGCCGCCAAGCGGAAGGAGGCCGAGGAGCGGGAGGCACAGCGGAAGCGTGACGCGAAGGCCGAAATTGAGCGGAAGCGGGCTGCCCTACAAGAGCAAGAGGAGCAGCGCAAACTGGAGCAGCAGAAGCAAAGAGAGCGGGAACGCGAACGCGAGCAGGCAGCGGCCGAGGCGGCAGCGGCCAAGAAGCGGCAAGCGGCCATTGAGAAGGCCAAGCAGACGAGAGCGCCACCCCCGGTGCAGCGTACGCAGCTGCCCAGCGGGCCCTCGACGGACTATGGAAGAAGCGAGGCGCAGCCTCCCCGGCCGCAGTCTCGCTTGGCTACGGCGACCGGAACAAACATGCACCGCTCTCAGGAGGAGCAGCATCGGCCGGTCAATGCCGTGCTGTCCCATACGGCCAAGGCAATGTCGAAGCGGCCTCTGCCTGGCACCGATGCCTACGAAAGCCAGAACCACGGTCGTCCGGGCACTGCTGGCGGTAATGGCGGTGGTAGCAACATGCCGTCGTACCAACACAAGGACGCGAAGCGGATCCGGATGAGTGAGGAGTTTGACGAGGACGAGCTGGAGATGGGCGGCCATGTGGTGCGGGTCTCCAGCATCAAGGGCCCTCCTGTCCGTCCCTCGAACGGCTTCAAGAAGGTATGTTCTTTTCTCTCCCTGTCTACTTCCCCCCTTTTTTTCTGGTAATCTAACAAAGCTTGCAGGACTTGCCGAACAAATCGGTCTTCGGCAATGGCTACTCCACGGCACCCACGAACGTGTCGCGTGATCTTTTCAAGTCTACGGTCACTGCGCAGCACAACTACCAGACCAAGACGGGGCACCCGATGGACATGGCGCAAGTGTCCAAGGCGGCCATTTCCTTTGCTCCTAGCGGCAACAACAGCACGACTTCGGCTGCCGCAGCGGCTGCCGCAGCCTCGCAAGGCACGCACAAGACGCCGCTGCGGCCGGCTGGCGCACCACATGCAGGCAAGTCGACGGCGAAATCGGCCGCCAAGTCTGTTGGCAAGTCTGCGGCGAAATCCTCGCCTCGTTTCCCCAATGGTGACGCCATTGAATTGCCCGACATTCAGACCGATGACGAAGACAGTGAGGAAGAGGTGGTCAACGCGGCACCGTGGGCAGACTCGCCGGACCTGCGCAAGGCACTGATGCGACAGGAGACGGTCGACCCCTTCCAGGTGTTCGGCCCGCCGGGTCCTCTCAACATGGAGGAGGTGTTCAACAAGAGCAAGGACCGCTGGCACAAGTTCCGCGCGCGTGGAAGCAGTGCCAACTGGAGCGGCATCGACCGTCTTACAGAGGACGACATTAGGAAAGATCTTGCTGCGCGCGACAAGATTCGCCGGGAGGGCGGTTGGTCCTATGAGCTGGGCAAGGATATGATGTAAGAGGGGGTACCTGGAGATAAGTTTTTTTTTTTTAACCAGGGGACGATCAGCAACAGCATGCTCTTTTATATTGCTGGGCCTGTTGGGCGAAAAGGGGTCAAGGTTAGGCGTTTGTTAGGTTGCTTTTTTGGTCAGGGTTCTGCTTGTATTTTATTTTGATTTGTTTTCTCGCCTTGCGCATCCTCTCTCACAGTTTGGCTAGGTCAAGAGAGACGCGGGCGCAACACACTGGGCATAGTTGCTATTGTACAGGAGCATACGTGGAAAGCAGAGTATCCAGAAGGCTCTTGAATACAAATCCCATGGCATCACAAGACAAGGGATCTTCATCTACACTGAACACTGAGATGTGTAGATCTTGGATGAAGGATCATGCAAACGAACAACGAGCAAACTCACAAACAAGGTTGGACGACGATTTCCCGCCAGGCGAAGCTAGGCAAGGCGGTTGCGGGAATTCCCTTGCGGTTTGTCGCCCCTGTCGCTGCCGTTGCGATGGCGAATGTTGGTGCCGACTGTGCGCCTGGTAAGGATGTTGTTTAGGCGACCGGGGGATGGGCCTCCTACCGCACTACGTCATATTCCTTCCTCTGTATGTATCGTGACGGGGCCAAGCAGAAGAACAGTGTCAGAGGGCAACTGCACGCGTTACAGTAGAGAGAACCGCAGCGAACACAAGGTCAGGCTCCTGCCCCGAAATCCAAGCTTTGCAACCTCTTGGCTTGGCGGGGAAGGAAGCTTTGGCCGCAGTAGCCCAGCAGGAGCGACCAAGAAGCGCACGTGAAGAGACGCACACGGGAACAACAAGTAAGATACAGCAAGTACCTAGTGTATTCTCGACGCGCAGCGGCATCACGCAGCGGTGAAGAAAAACAGGGAAAGCAGAGTAATGCGTCCTGTGAGCCGTTTTGTAGGGCCCGTTCGGTACGTACCCTACCCGTGCCTCGCGTCGGTTCTCCGTCTTGTCCTTTCGCACTTTACACATCTTTTGCCCGTCGGCCTTGCCCTCGCCCGCCTCAGCCCCCGGAACGTGATGTGCGTTTTGCTGTTGCGTCTGCGCATCGTCGCTTCGTATTTCTTACGTCGTAATTAAGGAGGGGAATAAGGTAGGGAGATACGTCGTAGAGAGAGAGAGGGCTTGTCTAATTGGCGGTCTACTGCCCCACACGACCAAGAAAACAGAGGGCTTGGTGGGGAGGAGGGCTTGCCCGAGGACGACCAGCGGCTAGGCCTAGTGTGGGGACGAGTTTTTTATGGGGACCTTCCCAGAGCAGCAATTTCGAGGACGAGAGTTGCCCGTGGCTCGCGTTTTCAGGCCTAGCTCGGCCTGGCCTTTGGGGTTGGGCTGAAGAGCGAGAAGGGAAAGAAGGGCATCCGGCCCCAAAACAAAACAAAGCACCCGAAAATTTACGGATTAGAGAACAAACAAAACAAAAGGGACACACCTCTTCTTCTACGTCGTGCCCTTTCTTTGTTTGCGCAGAACACCGCCACAGTGCATTCCGTTTGCGTCGACGATCGTGAAAACGGAAAGAACGATTCTCACGAAGAAAGGACAGGCCTGAAGAGAAGGCTTCGGGGGAAACAGCGACCAACGGAGCTGCCGAGACAGTTCCTTCCCTCTCAGAAAGAGAAAAACAGGGCGACGGTGAGGCTGACGGGGCGAACCTGCAACCTGCCTACTGCTTCCTGCCTGCACTTGCACCTGCGGCCTGGCCTGCCTGCTGACGACCCTTGCTTCCTTCCTCGACTTTTGCGACGTATCTCTTGTGGCTGATCGCAGACTTTATCTTCGTCTGTCTTTTTTCCTTTCAGACACCCTCTTTCGGCTTTTCTTCTCACTCCTTCATACCACCACACCAAAGTAATACCCCGGACAGAAACGGCATACCGGTAAGCAAACGCTCGCAACCACCACGCAGTCATTTTGCTGCTGCGTCTTTTTATACCAGCTTTCACGTGGGCTACACTCTCCCCTCTATCTCTTTTTACCTCATCCTCTACATACATATCTCGCCTCTGCACGGAGTACCTCGTCTTCGTCACTGGCTGCCGGCCCGACTTGTATCTTACCCATCCTCCACGGCTCCTTCGCCTGCAAACAGCCCCCCTCTGCTTTTCATCGACAAAACAAGCCCCCTGTTCCCTCTTTATTTTACCCTGTGCACCTTTTTCCCTGCTACGAAGCGGAACGACGGCTCGCGCTCGCTTTTGGCAAAGATTGCACACCTTGCTTTTACTTTATTCTCCCGCCACAGAGCTTCCCACACGCAGCCTTGCTGTTTGCGTCTTGTGTTGTATTATTGTGTTGCTAGGCCGAACCAAAAGCTGACCGCCCGTGGCAACTAAAAAGAAGTTTGGGCACTACGACACGACTAGCTTCAACCCACTCTTTACGCGTTGGCTCTTAACGATCCTGTCTACAACCTTTCACGACGTGCAAAGTTCCAAACGAACCTTTCTCGAACCGCCCCTCTCTCCCGCACGACACCTCTCCCGCACGACACCTCTCCCGCTCGAGCAACTCAGGACGGCCGCATGAACGACACGTTCCCCACGACCGACGCGACGCTTCTCGAAGCGAGACGGCGAGCGAAACCACCTCCGAGAGACGGCGATACGCCAGAGAAGGCCATACCAAGAAGAACCGAGAGCGAGAGAGAAGCAAGAGAGTAGCTTTCTGCCGTTTGCTGCTTTAGCAGCTGCACACTGCCGTCGCCATGGCGAAAGCAGACTACAGTAGAGACTACTACGCCGACCTGGAGCTTCCTGTGTCGGCGGACGTCAATGACATCAAGAAGCAGTTCCGAAAGCTAGGTGCGTCTTTCTCTCCTCTTCCTCCGCTCCCCAGCATGGCTCACCCCCCCTACTCCTACTTGTACGACGAGAATCCTCAATACTGAATACTGACTCGTCCTTTTTCTGCTCTGCAGCTTTAAAATACCACCCCGATCGCAACCCCGGCAAGGAGGCCGAAGTCAACGCCAAGTTCCAGACCATCCAAGCCGCACACGAGATCCTCACCAGCCCCGAACAAAAATCCAAGTACGACAACCACCGCAGCCGAAACGCCTACCGCTACCCAGCCGCCTCGGGCGTCCGTGGCAACCCGTGGCAGGATGTCTCGTCCCACTACCCCGTGCCGCCCCGGCGGCCAGGCCAGGCCCCGACGTCGGCCGCGCGCAACACCGCTTCGTCGTCGGGCGGCCCCTCCTCCTCGTCAGCCTCGTCTGCACATCGCTATTCCAGCTTCAACGTTCCGCCGACGGCCAAGACAAGCAAAGAGGACCTCGATTCGAGATACAATGCGTGGAAGAACATGCGGCCAAGTGCGGCCAAGGGCCGCCCTGGCCAAAGCGCCAGCGCCGCATATGCTGCGGCGGGCGCCGGTTCAGGCGCCAATACGAGCAGGAAGGCCAACGCAGGCGGTGCTTCGTCCTCTATGCCACCACCACCGCCCCCTCCTCATCCTCCCAACCCGCAGACACCGATGCCCGCGCGCTCAGCTTCTCAGAAACAAAAAGCGAACGCCTCGTTTGGCACTAGACGAACTACGGGCTTCTTTGCGCAGTCGCCCATGGTGGGTGATGAGCCGCCAGCTGCAAACACAAACAACTACTTTACAAGTCGGACGCATAGCCGGGGGTTCTTCTTTGGCGAGCAGCCAGACCAGCCACCCGGCACCACCCCTGCCAGCGCCGAGCCGCGGAGAGCATCCACCACCGATGCACCTACCCCGACAAACGGTGAACCCCGGAATCGGTCGGACGAGTCGCTGTTCGACTCGCGCCAGAGTACGCCGTATCAAACGCACGGCGGCGAAAAGTTCAACCCATTCGACGGCGTGTCTGCTACAGCGGATCTGAACCGGACTAGGAGCTACCGCACAGCCAACCCACAAGCAGCGAGACCCGAGTTCCGGCGCCGAAGCTCTAGCCTTCCCGATGAATCTGACAATGCCGCCAAAGCTACGGCCTCCGCTAGGAAGAGGGCCGGCGGGGGAACAGGAGCAGCGACAGCGGCAGCAGCCGCAGCAGCCGCAGGGGTCGCGGCGGGGGTTGCAGCGGGCTTCGCAGCGGAGGCAGCAGCGGCTTCACCCTCCACCACCAGCGCAAACACCAGTGTTCCTCGATCGGGTGCCCGGTCACGACCAGGTGCCAGCTCAAGAACGTCCCGTCCCACAATGTCTTCGCAGATGCCTCAGTTTGAGGAGCAGTATCAGAGGATGCAAGGGGAGCAGCAGCAGCAGTCAAATCCTTTTGCGGCATCCAACAAAAAGCCGACACAGAACACGCAAACGCCACCCCAATTTGGCGCATCAGGCAAGGAGTCGCCCATATTCCCTTTCGAGCTCGCATATAGCTAACATTATTTTTGTAGCAGCCAACGCCCAGAGCAACAGCACCCCACAGAACGACAAAAGCAAACCTATTTTGTATGCCACCCCTCCTTTCTCTCAGAACCCTAAGCATGCATCATATATTCAGGCAAGAAACGGGCCAAGCAGGGCAGTGAGTGATGGGAGTGCCAGAGCCCAGCGGCACCTGGCATCCGGAGAGCCTGCAGCGAAGAGTTCTCCCTCGAGCATTCACACACCCCCTGAGTCTGAGTGGCCTGAGCCCAAACGGAGAGCGTCCCACTCCAAAGAGTCTTCTAGTGGAGATACAAACAAGAACTTCAAGAGCGGCTACAGCAATAGTGGACGGGAAAAGATGAGGGCAAGCATGAATGCTTTTGAAGCCAGGCAGTTCAGCATCCTCCAGGGCCTTGTCAGCACCGTCGAGGTGTTGAAGCTCCCTGTCAAAGACTCCAAGTCCGAGTCAAAGCCATGCCATGCGAAGTTAGCAGGCCAGACAGTGCCGAAAGAAGATGCAACAGTGGTCAGGGCAGATGACAAGCCGCAGGCCGGCGGCCGCCACCGTCTCCGGAGCGGAACCGTTCCGAGCCGTGGTCCTGACCAGAAACAATTTGACATGCGTGGACATCACAGTCATGCTAACGCTCCAACCCGTCCTTTTAGCTCCAACCTCTCTCTCGACGACGACGTGTTCAGTGTGCCGAGCACACCTTCCGACCAAGAGCGGGCCAACCCTTTTATGCGCAGCAGTGTCGAAGACATCAACACGCGGTTCGTCTCGGGCGAGAAGGCCAACGCGGCCTGGGCGTTTAGTGCCGGTGGTAGCGAGGGCGAGTCAAACGGAGATTTCCCATCGCGTGTCCGCCGCTCTCAGTCCGGCAGCCGTATTGGCCGGCGGTCTCCCGGCAAGAGCAACTCCATTCCGAAACCAGACGGCAATGCACCGCCTCCTCCTCCTCCACCGCCACCACCACAAGCTCCTCAGTCTCAAGATCCAAGCCCAGCGTCGTCGACTGTCGGCGTGGCTGATGGGAACACTGGCAAGCCGAACGAGGCCGCCGCCGGCTCCAAGGGCAATACGACAACGACGACCAACTACTTCAACGCTGGACGATGGGCCGAGCAGATCGGCTCGGAACACTTTGTGCCGTGGACTGCACAGCAGCCGCCCAACTTGCCGCCGCGGCAGCCTACGCCGACTCAGCAGCGGGCGCGTCCTATCAAGAAGCCCAAGCCGATTCAGCGGTCCAACACAGCAGCCCCTCGTGAGTACATTGTCATTGACGACGACGACGATGATGAGGAGGGTGGCGGGTCCACGGCCGAAACCGGGACCGGCCCGAAACCCCAGCAGCAAGCCCAACAGCCCTTTGAGGTAGAGCCCGACGTCAGCGGCTTTGCCAGCCCGGTCGCAATGGACATTGACTCTCCTCCGGCTGCGGAACCCAGCTTTAACGGCGCAGGCTCTGCGGAGACGAGACCGGCAGGGGGGTCTTCGGGGACCGATACAACGGCTGGAGGTGCTCCCGTTGGATCCAGCCCCGATCCACAGGTGAATGGCGCCCGAAACATCCCTGTGGAACCGACGCGACCCGAGTGGAGAGCCGGGGATGTCAACAAGGCTGCTACGACTACGGCGGCCGCTGCCGCCGGTAGTGCCGCTGCCACCAAACCGGTCCCACATATCAGCAGCAACCATGTCGGCGGTTCTGAAGACTCGGAGGAGTTTCGCGCCACGCTGTCGGACATCCACAAAGTCGAGCCGTTTGCCGAAAACACGTCGGGCATCCAGGGCCACGCCGGCACGGGCCTCGGCTCCTTTGGCGATCTCCAGAACAACTTGCCGTTTGAGAGCAAGGCAGCGTCGGCTACCATTCCGGTTTCATCGATGCAGGGTGGCGGCAGCAGCGCCGCGCGAGCTGCGCGCAGCCGCAGCCGGTCCAGGAAGAACATTACCTTTCCCAAGGCGCCCGTCGCGCCGCACCCGCCGGCCGCCCTGGGTGTGCCAGGTCTCCACCCATCAGCCGCCGCGTGGGACAAGTACGTCACCGAGTTCCGCCACTACATGCTGGAGTGGACGGCGTTCAACAGCCAGTACGTGGACCACTTCCAGGCGCGCCGTCACGACATTGAGACGCAGCGGCGCGACGGCGATTTCGGGTGGCTCATGTCGGCGGACGGCGACAACGACGGCATCAACCGCTACCTGGACTGGATGGAGCAGGACGAAGAGGTGCGCGCGCGCTGGTCGGTGTCGTGTTCCGGCCACGACATGGACGTGCGCAAGTTCATGGCCTACCGTGAGCGAATGCGGCAGGCATAAGGGGAGGATGCCACCTATGCCTTTTTGAGCGTGCTTTTGGAGCTTGCGTTTTAAGCTTCACATTTTGAGCCTTTTTGTCACTTTTTTGTTCCCATGTGTTCCCGTTCCTACTCATATTATAATTGCTCTTCTTCCTCTATTTTTTGTTTGCGCTCATTTTTGTTAATGCTTTGGTTCGAGCAGTCGATGAATACCCCCGTTCCCCCAGGTTCTTATTTACTTGTGCTTTGTTTGTCAGGCATTTTTTTTTTTTTAGCTCGGCCTTGTTGATAGGGAGTTGAGATGGGTTGGGATGGATCACTGGTTTTTTTCATGCTTCATAGCAGAAGTCATTTGGGAGGTACAGAAGGCAGCGATATAAAGCCATACTACAGATTCATTTCGCGAGAAACGAAAACATTGAAGCTCATGTTTGTCGGCGTTGCTTTCATCTTTCGTCCAATACATTGTCATGAGCTTAACTATATGCTTCACATGTCGAAAACACAAGTGATAAAATATGCAGGGGCGGCGAGGCTTGTGAAAAGCTTAAATGACGCAAAAACACCCTGGATCTCGGTTTCCCAAAATAGAGACAACAGGACTTTCTCTCTTTCAGATGACTTTTTGTCTCTGTTGTTCTTTTGTTGGCCATCTGTCTTTTGACATTCGTTCGTCGAATAAACATGTGCCTCTCTTCCCCTGAAATCTGCATCGGAGCCAACTAGCTAGACGTTTTACCACACCGAGGGTAGATAGGCTCGAGGCTTGTGGATGTTTTTCGTCTTCCCTCGTTTTATTCTCCGAAATTCGATTTTTATATCCCTATTTTAGTCGTGCTTCATATGGCAATAGTCTGGAATAGGGGGCGCCATGAGCCGTTATGAACTAGAACGTCTTGACCATGGTAGTATTACGTCGTACACAACTACGAGATACAAGTATCTGTTTACTGTTTTTGTTACGTTCTCTTGTGAGGTCTTTTCTTTTCAACCCCACAAGATAACGAACGGTTGTCCCCCAGATACACCAGGGCCTTGGAGGGCAGCTTTTGGTGGATTTGTCCAGGGCGCAAGGCAGACGTTGAGAGAATGGAGAAAGGAGAGTGAAGGAAGATAGTGAAGAAAGATGGCCACCCGTATGGAGAATACCTAGGACGATCAAGCTAGAAAAGTAATAGAGCAAAAAATCACCGTTGAACAGCTGGACAGGTCTTTTGCTCCTTCCTAATCGGGGAGCTCTTACTTTCTTTTTTTTCTCTCGTCAACGCGGGCGTGCTTGCCCTGTTTCAAGAGAATAGGAACAGCACAGCACCTTCCTCAGCCCATCACGTCCTGGCAGCCCACTTTCTGCCCACTTTTCAACCCTCTAGCTGCGGCCCTAATGCGCTGGCAAAATAGTCGATAGGGAGAGGATGTAAGGAAAGAAAAGAAGAAAGCAAAGAAGGGGGAGACGAGATACGGGAGGAGACAAAATGATCGCCCGCCCCTCTTTCCAAATCGTTCTAGAAAGATTCCTTTTCCTTCTCTTGCAGGGCAAAGAAGGATATGGCGGCAGTGCAGCGGGGGGCGCTACAAGCCGCGCGGAAAGCTGCGTAGTGCTTATTTACGGTGGGCGCTCCTTCTCCAGCAAGAGACGAAGGAAAGAAGGCGAGAAGGAAAGAAAGGGGGCCACAAGATGGAGACAGGAAGGAACGAAGGAAGACAGGCCAACCGCTTCGTTCCAAAGTAAACGCAAATGCGAAATGACAGTTCCGTAACGTCCTGTCATCTCGTCTTTTCCAGCTTCACCAAGGTCGTGCTTTGCCTTGTAAGATACTCTGTTCAGCTTGAACTAAAGGGCTGGTCTTTACTTTGGAATTTGTGTTGATTGATTTGAGCTGCGGCTCATTGCCATCCGCGTCTTCTCTTCGCTCCGAGCTGTGACCAGGATACAAGAATCCTTCGTCTTTTAGATCAATTCTGGGAGGGTGAGGGTTTTTTGTGTTCCTTTCGGCAGCCTTTCTCAGCTTCCTCTTTTGCCCGCCGAAGCGTTGTTGACTTGGTCCTATGCAGACTTGCGGGTCATAATAACGAATAATAAGATACACACACTAAAAGGTACGTAAACTTGCATCTTTCGTACGGTCACTACATGTTGATCTGCCCTTGTCTCGGCGCTTGTCAGATGCTGTGTGTAAGATACACTGCGACTTATTGAGTATTGGCAGCTGCACCTATTGTATCCCGCTCGACCTCCTTCTCCGCGTCTGAAGAAAAAAAGGGGGGGTGGGGAGCATAGTGCCAATCCCGGACGATCAGGTACAGGCGAGTGACCGTTTACCATTTGTGGCGGTTTTGGTTCGCGAAAAAGGCAGTTGTGAGAGAAAGCGTCTAGTCAGTATTTGGTTCCTGGGCTTTGAGACTGTTATGATCGCCTGGTCTGGGGGCGGCTTGAAGAGTTTGCACACTATGTTCTTTTCATCAGACACGAGCGTATTTTCTCATGTCATCCAATACCCCTGATCCTATGCATTTGTGGGGTTGTGACCGTATATGTTCAGGATATGGTCTGTATCACATCAAGAAGACCAACCAACACCGGCTTTCATCTTGTCTTTTCCTGAAAAGCCGACTTACGCATGGCAGCGAATCATCATACGTAAGAGGGGCTCTTACTTGGGTATATTCGACCACATATACCGAGAGTAGAGGCAGAGAAGTCTACGTTGAGAGATGTCACCCAATCCTATCCCTCTCAATCTAACTTATCCTTCACTCTTCAGTCATGAAGAATATCCCCAGATAAACTCTGTATCCTTAACACAACTCCAATCTTGGACGTCTCCGATCTCTGACATTCAAGCAAGCCAATTCTCTCCAGAAAAGCCATGAAGTAAACGATACAACACTGAAAGCACATCTCCCTCACTCTACTCCGTAGAGGGTTGTGATCTGCGGCCTAACCTGTGTCCCACCTTTCCCATTATGCTTCTCACTAGAGTTTAACTTTCTTGATCTCGTTTGGCTCTCGCTGCGTTGTCCGTGCTAGGCAGTTTATGTCTCAACTGTGCTCTCAGCGTCTCGATTTTTGTTACTCATTGTTGGGCTTTCCCCTCACTTCCAACGCCTTCGCTTAAAGCTCACATACGGTCTGCCCAAACTCGGACCAGTTTACTGGTTTTTCTTTCCTCTTTTCCCCTCGTCTTTCTGACCGTGCGCCCGCGAAGACACCCCCCTTTCCGGATGCTTGCCCCGGGGCACGGCTGCCGGAGGTTTTTCTTGTTTCTCGTATTTGTGCTTTTCCAGTAACACCCTTTCTGCATATAAATTCTGCATCGCATTTCTTTAGCGTCTTTCAACGATTCCATCGTCCATGTTGTAGCTCTTCGTCGTAAGGAGGAGGGAACATCGGATTGTATCGTATTTTGTTTTCTTCTTCTTTCTTTCCTTCTTGCTCGCCATGCAACAAATTGAACGAGTGGCAGTCTGAAATGCAACCCCCGGTTTCAGGACCGAAAGAAGAAAATGCTCGTCGAGAAGAAAAAGAAAAGAAAGCTGCATACGACGTATTACTTCGTACGTTGGGTCTGTTTGCTCTCAGTCCCCGACGTTTTGACCACCTTTCTCTTTCTCTTTTTCCTTTTGAAGTCCCCCCCTGCCGAGAAAAGACACGTGGAAAATTAGGGGGGGAAGTATCACGGAACCAAGAAACAAGAAATGAAAAGAAACGGTTAAGCCGCAGTAGGCCAACCGCCCGAACTCCGTACTTTCCTTATTTTGAGTTGCTGCTGCATTCGATCGGGGATGGATAGGTAGGATTGTGATCGGTCACCACAGTGAACGCCACCAACAAAAGGGAGGGCGATTGTGTGAAAAAGAAAATAAGAGAACCAGAGAACCAGAAAATGGACACCGGCCACGCGAGAGAACAGGTCCGGGCGTAAATATCATCTAGGCCAAGCGAGGTGATGGCTTCCTCCCCACGAATCCTTTCGTATTTTTGTGATGAGTTTGCGTGGCTCCGTGGGTGTTCACCCCCTTTCATAAGTCTTCAGCTGAAAATCGCGTGATGGAATGGCAATAACAACAAGAAAACATGGGGGGTCGTCGAAAGCCTCGTCACCGTGGGATCTGTGTCCAGCTGTGCTCCAACTTTTGCTTCACAAATGAAAGAAAAAAAAGCGCCCAAGCTCAAGGGTAATTTTATCCCCCTTTCTCTCTCCTCCCTCTTCTCTCTTTCTTTGACACTGCTCTCCACGCACTGGTCCCTGTTTGATCTGGATCGCACCCCTTGTTCAGAAACGTCGACAGCTGCGGAGCATTTTTCAGATACTCGTTCTCTCGTCCTGTTCGCTGCCCTGGCCTGGCCGCTCTGTCTCTTTGACAAGGGGGAGGTTGCGAGGTAGCTTTCTGGCGTCTCTGGCGCCGTTTTCCCTTCACCGGTGTCCCATAAAAAATCGAAAGGGCCCTGGTGATTCGGTGTTCCAGGCGCTGTCAACAGTTCGTTCGGTGTCCGTTCCCTCTCTCTGCGTTTTCAGAGCACCCCTGCTCCACCTGAACAGGGGCGCCATGTGCGCGACGCCATTCCATCTTTGGCCTGACCAGGCTAGGGGGTGAGAAGACAAGAGATGTTGGATGGAAGGGGGGCGGTCTGGTCTGGTCAACTAGCCTTGTAAGTTGGTCTATTGATTTGCAGCGTGGCAACCAAGGAGGTTGGGGACAAAAGTGAGTTGAGAAGAAAGATGCTGGCTCGACTGGTGACATTGTAAAAACGAGTTATGCAGCAAAGGAAGAATGCTACGACGTTGGAAGTTAGTTTAGTTTGTGAGATGCCGCAACGGGGTCACAAAACATCCGGAAGGCAGGCCACAAGATGTGCCGGGTGACGCTGGAAACCTCGGGCAGTGGCTCGTCGTTGAACGTCGAATGTGTGCTGCGTCCCCTAGCTAATGCACGCTGCACAATGCCCGCACTTCGCTTGCCTCTTTGCATCTTCTTTCCCTTGACCGCTAAGCCATGCCAGGTCGGGCGCACCACCTGCCTGTCGCCATTTATCGCGTGCCCAGAGCCCGCTTCCCAGTGGTGGAGGAAGCCTTTGAGACTCGACTGCCGCCTGCCGCCTGCCGCCTGCCGCCTGCTAAAATGGCTCTAGAACAGAGAGAGGGCCGTTAGCAGGATATATCGGGCGTCTTGGATCCTGCATGCCGAGCGAGCCGTCGTTGTCGTTGTTCGAGTGGCGGCCGAGGCGGGCCTGGTGGTGGCTCACCAGCACCAGTGAGAGCACTACTGAAAAAGGCCAATCTTTGTTCCAGAAGGAGCGACCGGTCTCGAAGATAGAAGCGAACAGTGAAAATCATAGAAGACAAGATGACAGGAAGTAGCGAACCAGCCGGAAGAGCCTCCCTGTGGAAGATTCTAACGCGGCTTCTTTTTCTTCTTCGGTGGCTGGCTAGGCTTAGGCCAAGGCGCACTTGATCTGCAGGTTCTTGATTTGTTGGGTTGTGGCTTCTGGCTTCGCCTGTTCTATCGCGCTTCTAGTCGGAAAGATATGCGTAATACGATGGATAGACGAGTTCAGTTCGATGTCGATCGCTCATGGACGAACAGACGAGGGCGGGGCAACATCCTTCCCGGCTTAAACTTAGGACAGACCTGTGGGAAAGAACGACTTGCATTGTTGCTCTTACGTGACGTCTCTGCCCCCTCCATCGTTGTTTCCTCACGATTTCCAGGCTATTGTACTCCCGTTCCGGTGCCAAATCGAACAGTCCCTATCGGTCGTGCATTCCTGTGCACGAACATCCGACTATTCCCCGGGCCAGCTCGACCGCCTCCACCAAACTGGTGCGGTTGCAAAGCATGTGTGTTGGTTGCACGGAAGTGGGTGTGCGCCCAGAGCAGTCGCCTGTATTCGTGCTCTCGTAGCCCTGTTCTCCGTATCTCTCTCAATATCTAAGCGCTATTGGCGCCCGAAGATTGTCTTCAACGTAAGATACTGCCCTCGCCCCCTCGCTAGCACGTTGGGTAGTGGTTCCCCACACCTACGCAACTCTGTCAGACCCTGGTTCGTCGCTCTTTCCCTCCCAGCAGCTTGCCGCCAGTCCTCTGTCTGTAGGTCCCTTTGACACAATCCGACCGCTCCTTCCCTCCGAAGCTCGAGAAGGTGTGTTCGCCATTCAGGCGCACCTTCCTATTGTATGCCGCTTCCTTTGGCCTCTTTGTATCTTAATTTCTCTAATCTTTGTCTCTTCCTTCCCTTTTTTTTCGCCTTGGTCCCTTTGACTTCTACACCTTGCATGTCTCCATCCTCACGATCTTTTCCCACCACCTCCCATCCTGCGACCTTTGACAACTTTCGACTCTCCTGTCGCCGTCTCCCCATCGCCTCTTTCGCTCTCTCGTTATCACTCTCGCCATCTCCTCTTTCCGTGTATTATGCTACCACCCACACCACGCGCCCTTCCACCCGCACGGACGTTCGGTCCCGTTTCGCTTCTGTAAACACTTTTTACTGGTTCTTCCGTCGCCATTTTCTCTAGGCAGGTCTTCCGGCCTTGCATTAGACACTCTTGTGAGTTTTGAAGCGTTTCGTCGTCTCCGCTGTTTCTCATTCTGTCACCGGTGTCTCCTCTGTTGTCTTGGTCGCCCGGCCCGTCTATGGGCTCTCTTGTCGTCTGTTGTGTGTCGTGCACATCTTACGTTCTCGGCTTTCCCCCTCTTTTGCTTCCTTTTTGTCCTCCTCTCGCCCTCTTTGCCATTTCGCATTTCTCTGCTCTCCTGTTTCCGACGGTCGGCTGTCTCCCTTCAGCCCTTCATCTCGCTCTCTTTTCCTTCCCGTCAACCCAATTTCACTGTGTTACACCGTTCCAGGAATTCCATATTCTTTTGCCCATTTTCTGTGCTGTCGTTTTAAATTTCTGCCCTTCTGTTTTCGACTTGTTCCTTTTTGTTATTTGCTGGCTTTTGGCCCTCTCTCTCTCTTCTGTTGCCATTTTTTGTCTTTCCTGTTATCCCGCCTAGAAAAGTCACGCCTTACAGTGTATTACAACCACACCCCATGACAAAAAGCAATTGGATAAAATAAATAAAATACCACCCAGGCTAACCTCTTAGTCCCTTTCTGTCTTTCTTCTTCTCACTCCGTCGCCTCCGCCTCCTCCTTCTTCTCTCTACCCACGACGACTCGACGAAAGGACCTTTCATCCCACAGTCCTCCTAAAGAGCTCTTGCTTTTCTCGTCATTGTATCCTCTTCGTTCGATATTTTGTCGCTCTTTCGACCTCGTTTTCTCCTTTCACAACATCCTCTCCACCAGGGTGTTCCATTAGCTTATCGTGGTCCACCTCGTTTCTTCAGCACTCTCAGCCCAAAAACGACTTCGGCGCTGCCCATCGCGTCAACCATCTTTCCCCGAATTCGCTTCCAAAGCCTCTCTCGCCTTCTCGTCCTTGTGCAACTACCCCTACGACCCTCGATTTCCTCCCCATTTCCTACTCTACGACGATATTCCAATCGCGCGACAATATCTTCCACCAAACCCTGTTGTCATTTTCGCTGCGCCATTTGCCCTCTACCCGCTTTCGTTCCCCGCGCAAGCCCTCGAACTCACAGCTCGAGGCCAGCCTAATCGCCACGTCCATTTGACCCGTTTCCCCGTTTCCCGTTTTACCATTCGGCTTCCCGCCCTTTCCCCCTATATACGCAACAAAGCTCTTTGGGGCCGACTCGACCGTCTCTCCAATTGCTCTTCATTTCCCGGAGCCTGCAATTTGGTCGGCAACCAGGTGGCCCTTTCGCATAGTGCTCCGACACAACGAAAACGCAATTGAACGACGACCTCGACAGCGACAGTCAATCCGAGACGAAAAAGCGACCGACCGCCATCTTCCAGGACTACACGCGGGTTATTACCCATGGGCTTCTGCCTCGTGTAGCGTGGGCTCTCACCGCGGAACAGCCTCTTTTCGACACACAGGGCTTTCAACGCTTTCGACGATCGCGAGTTTTGTACTCGCGCTGTTTTTCGCATCTCCTAACCGGCGGCCTACGACGACGCACGGAGAAACGAAACACTGAGGAAGAAACGCAGCAGTACTAGACGAGCTGCACAAAGTACACACAACCTACAAACACAACACACACCACCAGGTTCTCCTGACCCCATGGTTATGATGGGGGCATGCATGAGTTCAAACAGTGAGGAGGTGGAGCAGAAGAAAAGGAGTCAAAAGATCGACAAAGACCTCGAGGAAGATTCAAAGCGGTTACGACGAGAATGCAAGATTCTGCTGCTAGGTGAGTCCCTACACTCCTTTCCTAGGACATTTGCCCATATGCTAACTACGTGGTACTCTAGGCTCGGGCGAATCGGGAAAGTCGACAATCGTGAAGCAAATGAAGATCATCCATTTAAAGGGCTATTCGGAGGACGAACTTTTCAGCTACCGGCCAACCGTGTTCAAGAACCTTCTCGAATGCGCCAAGGCCGTGGTCAACGCAATGCGCCAGTTTGAGATTGAGCCACAAAGCGAAGAGAACCGCGCATTCTGCGACTTCTTGCTTGAATACTCGATTGGATCCGGCCCGCAACCGAACATCGACCCTAAAGTCGGCGAGGCCGTCCTGGCCCTTTGGGAGGACCCGGCTCGGGAGCAGCTCATGGAGCGGCAGACGGAGTTCTACCTCATGGACTCGGCAGGATAGTAAGTGACACTACTCGACCGCACCCTTTGTAGGACTGCCGCTAACAAGATAGCTTTTTCGACGAGGTGAAGCGTATCGTCCACCCCGACTACATTCCGAACGAGATGGACGTCCTGCGCGCCAGAACAAAAACGACCGGTATCTACGAAACGCGCTTCCAGATGGGCCCGCTGAGCATCCAGTAAGTAGCGCAGCATGTGTGTCGATGCCATATGGCAGGGCCCTGAGCTTTGCAATGCTAACCAGGTGAACAGCATGTTTGATGTCGGTGGCCAGAGAAGCGAGCGAAAGAAGTGGATCCACTGCTTTGAAGATGTCACGTCCATTATCTTTTGCGTGGCTCTGAGCGAGTACGATCAAGTCCTGCTCGAGGAAAGCAGCCAGAACCGGATGATGGAGAGCTTGCTGTTGTTCGACTCCGTCGTCAACTCGAGATGGTTTATGCGGACGAGCATTATCCTCTTCCTCAACAAGGTCGATATCTTCAAGCAGAAGCTCGGCCGGTCGCCTCTGGGCAACTACTTTCCCGACTACTCCGGAGGCGACGATGCCAACAAGGCGGCAAAGTACCTGCTCTGGCGATTCAACCAGGTCAACCGGGCACACCTCAACCTATACCCTCAGTACGTATTGTCCCAGGAGTTTTTTTGTGTCAATTCAGAGACAAAGGGCTAACATGATGCTTCCAGCTTGACCCAAGCCACGGATACTTCGAATATTCGCCTCGTCTTTGCAGCTGTGAAGGAAACAATACTCAACAACGCGCTCAAAGACTCAGGTATCCTATAAGCCGACGATGTCGACGAGTCGAAGAGCCGAAGAGGCCATGTTTTCTCTCTAACCGACGACCGACGACCGACGACCGACGTCTATTTCTTATCCACCCTCTCCTCTCGGATACACTTCCGCCTTATTTTGAATTGGACAAGACGTGAAACACCCACGTTCTTTGCGATACTCTCTTGCCGTTTTGGCTTTGGCTTTGCGTTTGCTTTGGGCCTTGGGTTTTCTGCCTTTTATTTTTATCTCACTTTGCATGACATGCGGCGTTGTTAAGGTTTCCAAGGAAAGTGGGAGTCCATTCTTTTCAGATTTTACGACTGCTTGCAAGGCGTTTTTTGTGTGTTTGTGAACACTGGGACTTTTTTTATGACTTGGGGGGTGGACACACTCCTTCTTGATACTTGTTGATATTTACTCGGCCATTGGCCTGCTATACTCTCTCTTGTCTTTTTTGTTCTCTCTCTCGGCATGCTTTCTTTTCATATTAGGGAATTAAGCTTCATCTCCTTGATATTTTCTTATTTAACGTCTCCAAATACCACGTGTGTATATATTGAATGTCTTTAACCGCCCCCTTCCGTTTATTAGCCTGCCGATACACTCGGTCCTGACAGCATTCAATGTGTTAAAATAAAAATGTCCGATATCTCGTTATAATTTTTTTTATTGCAACGGCAGCTAGCTACAGACCACGTTGAAATCATGCACACCCTACCGCCGATGACGGATAGCTGTACCTGGAACTCCTTTGGAAACGTAGCCCTTGCATTCTGGGAGCTCGTTCACGATCTTTGGACCGGCGGCGATCTTAGACAAAAGCTAACCGTGAAGCAGCTAAAGAGGCCGAAGAAGAAAAGGTGGAGTTCGTCCCATTTGGCTCTATTTTTCTTCGACAGCGGCATAGTACTGCTGGTCCAATCAAATGGGTCTCGTGGGCAGGCGTGCGTCTGTCGGTCAGGGCAAGCTCTCGCATGTACTTTACAGAACGGGGCTGTTTGTCTCATTCTCATCCTAGTCTTTTCCTTTGTCACGAGCTTTGAAGCTTATGTAGCCTCGACACGAGCTTTGCATACAATGGAGAGGGCCACAGGGCTGCTGCTCACCGTCTCCCCCCTGCCTTGAGCTCTCATTTTATCGGCCGTTCTCTTTCGGCTTTGATATCATATCATCAAACCGCTTGCCGTGCAACTTCTTGCGCCATTCGCCTGCCGGCCTTTCCCCCGTTCTATTTACGGCCGTATTAGTGTTGTAGCTTCCGTCCACTCTTACACGCTGCGCTGACTGATGGTATCTTACTAGCCAAGGTGAGCCACGAGCTGGAAATATGCACCCGGATCTGAAGAGAAAGACGGTAAGTAAAGTAATCTTTGATAGATGTAGATAATGAGCTAGAGAGCGCTTTTAACAAAGAGCGCACCAAAAAGGCTGCGATAAAAGATGGGCAGGGGGAGCCAGGACAGGAGGAACAAGCGCTGGCCACCAACCAAACTCACTTCAGGGGGGCATGATAATGAAGCCCGCGAGGCCCGCCACTGTATTTTTGACATGGCGGGGTTCCTGGCTGCACTCTTCTGTTTTTCGCCACTGGCCTTTCGCTTCGATGCATCCTTTCTGTTGGTCAGGTCAGATACGGCAAAAAATGTCAATAAAATCCCTCGTGTATCGTGAGAAGTTTTGTGAAAATCTCTTTGTGTTTATTCTGCCCATTTTGGTTTGATTGTATTGTACGGAGTCGAGCGCTCGACTGGCAGTGGTGATAGGGACTCGGTCAAGCTGTGTGGTCGTGTAAGACGAAAACGGAAAGAAGCTGGCTTGAATCGTGGATCACATGCTTACGCGACAGCACGGCAGGACAGGACAGGACGGCAGAACGGTAGACAGCTCGTCAAGCTACCAGGGCTCGAGGGAAAGCAAAACGAGAGTAAGGAATAAATTGTGCGTCCACCTCTAGCCAGGAGTACTTTTTCTTGTTCTCATTTCTCATTATTACTTGACGGACCTGCACCCGGCGTGAGACAATGCCTTTTGTGCTGCATGCCAGTGGAGACGCTGGTCTGGCAGCTTGCCCCCCTTGGCCCCCTATGCGGCCGTCTTGGTCTTTTTGGTTGTCTCGCCATGTTGAGCCTGTCTGTCTTTCTCTGACACATTCCCGGCCGCCTTGTCTCAGTCACTTGGGCTTTGCATTCTTCACTACCTCTTTCCCCTCATATTGCCCTATGCTCCTGCCCGCATGCGACCAGCTTCCTTCCTTACGCGGTGGCCAGTTGCCATGGAAAAACAACATCGCTCTTTCCTCTTTCCCACCAGCGATCGCTGTGCTCTACCCCGCCCCCGCTGTAGCACACAAGGCTCTTACTCGCTGTCTCCCTGTCGCATTGGGGTGGTTTGTCGCCACCAATGCCACCACCCGATTGCGCCTTGTTTCTCTCTCCCGCACCGCGCATTCCTTATCTCTGATAACACATGGCGCAAGCTCCTCATACGACTACGGAGTTCTTGCTCGCGGCACGAACGACCACCCCCGACAACCTCACCACCTCTTCCGATTCACCCGTTTCTCCTATCTGGAACTAGCCTTGCCGGATGAGATGTCCAGTACCAAGCAATGCCAGCTAACTCGTATGCGTCTCTATCCTCTGCAGCGTACAGGAAGCGACCTGCAGACAGCTTGCAGAAAGCGGGTTTATTTTTATTTTATTTTATTTTCTTCTTTTTTTAAGTGGTGTCGTCTTCATAGCTCTTACCCCGACCATTCCTGATGCGCGCCCCTCTCGTGCAGCTGCCCAGATCCAATCGCTCAATTAATAGTCCAAAATGGCTTTCGTTGGTGTCTCCTGGCCGGTCCTTCCTACTACTATCGACGCTTTCTGGGCCCCGTAGAGGCAAAAACGCTGCACCTCTTAGCAAGCTCCAGGAGCAGATGCCCACTTTTTTCATGTACTCCGTAGTGCATCGTACTTGCCCTCTTGCCTGCCCATCTAGACCTGGGACCTGGTTCGTGTCTGGGCTGCCCCTTCCGCTTTCCTTCTTAAGCTCCCCCGCCCTCGCTCACCTCACCTCGTCTTCCTCCTTTCCCTCTTCTTCTTCTCCCCCTTCTCCCCTTTCACTTTCTCCTCTCCTTTTGACGGAAGATCGCGGCTGTGCTTCAATCTCCTTTCCTTTGGGACCTCTCTTGGATAATTTTGTTGGTTGTGCTGTTTTTCTTGTCTTCGTTGCCCCTCCCTGGTCGTTTTTCTACCTCTTCGGATAGCTCTTATCTCGGTGCCTTATCTCACGATCCCTCCCTCCTCCTCTCGACGTCAATTCCCCCCAAATCTACAGATCATCATGTCGTCGTCTGAGCAGCAGCTTCCCACCCGCGAGCGCCGGCCCTCGGCCAGTGCTCCGATTGTGGACATCCAGGGCTCCGTCAGCCCCGCTGGCATCACGCGCCCCAAGCACCGCCGTACATTCACCGGCTTCGGCGCCCAGGAGATCAAGGGTGTTGAGGGTGAGCAGTCCCCTCTGTGTCTTCAATGGCAGTGTTGGTGGCCGTAAAATAGCTAACCTCTCTCCCCAGCATCCATTCCCGAGCCCCAGCGCGAGGCGTGGCTGAAGCACCAGGCTGCCGGCTTCCAGAACAAGGACCAGTTCGAGAAGGAGGTCGTCCGTCATGTCGAGACCACTCTGGCCCGCAGCATGTTCAACTGCGACGAGACCGCCGCCTACGCCGCCACCAGCCTGGCGTTTCGCGACCGCCTGGTCATTGAGTGGAACCGCACCCAGCAGCGCCAGACGTTTGCCGACTCGAAGCGCGTGTACTACCTCAGTCTCGAATTCCTCATGGGCCGTGCCCTCGACAACGCCATGCTCAACATTGGCGAGAAGGAGGTTGCCGAGTGTAAGTGATACTTTCCCCACACCAAAAATCCATTTGTACTTGGAGTGTTGCTAACAACAACAGCCGGTCTGTCCGAGCTTGGCTTCCGCGTTGAGGACATCATCCAACAGGAGCACGATGCCGCTCTGGGCAACGGCGGCCTTGGTCGCCTGGCTGCCTGCTTCCTCGACAGTCTTGCATCGCTGAACTACCCTGCTTGGGGTTACGGTCTTCGCTACCGCTACGGTATTTTCAAGCAGGAGATCATTGACGGCTACCAGGTTGAGGTGCCCGACTATTGGCTGGAATTCAACCCTTGGGAGTTCCCGCGTCACGATGTGACTGTCGATGTACGTACCCCACCCATCACATATGAATGTAGACGAAGTAATGCTAACCACACCAAAAGATCCAATTCTACGGCAGTGTCAACAAAACGACCGACGACTCCGGCAAGGTTACCGCCCACTGGCAGGGCGGCGAGACGGTTCGCGCCGTGGCCTACGATGTGCCCATTCCCGGCTACGCCACGCCCTCGACCAACAACCTGCGCCTGTGGTCCAGTCAGGCTTCCGGCGGCGAGTTTGACTTCCAAAAGTTCAATAATGGCGACTACGAGAGCTCCGTGGCCGACCAGCAGCGCGCCGAGACCATCAGCGCCGTGCTGTACCCCAACGATAACCTCGACCGCGGCAAGGAGCTGCGCCTAAAGCAGCAGTACTTCTGGGTCGCTGCCTCGCTCTACGACATTGTGCGTCGCTTCAAGAAGACCAAGCGCGCCTGGCGCGAGTTCCCCGACCAGGTCGCCATTCAGCTCAACGATACCCACCCAACCCTGGCCATTGTCGAGCTGCAGCGCATCCTCATTGATCTTGAGGGTCTCGACTGGGACGATGCCTGGAACATTGTGCAGCAGACGTTTGGTTACACCAACCACACCGTGCTGCCGGAGGCTCTCGAGAAGTGGTCTGTCGGCCTCTTCCAGCAACTGCTGCCGCGCCACCTCCAGATCATCTACGACATCAACTTGTTCTTCCTGCAGATGGTCGAGCGCAACTTTCCCAAGGACCGCGAGTTGCTGGGCCGTGTTTCGATCATTGAGGAGTCGCAGCCCAAGATGGTGCGCATGGCGTACCTGGCCATTGTCGGCTCGCACAAGGTCAACGGTGTCGCCGAGCTGCACTCGGATCTCATCCGCACGACCATCTTCAAGGACTTTGTGACCATCTTCGGCCCCGACAAGTTCGTCAACGTTACCAACGGCATCACGCCCCGCCGCTGGCTGCACCAGGCCAACCCCAAGCTGTCCGCGCTGATTGCCTCCAAGGCGGGCGGCCCAGAGCACTTCCTCAAGGACCTGACGCTTCTCAACAAGATTGAGCTCTCCGTCAACGACCCGGCGTTCCGCAAGGAGTGGGCCGCGATCAAGCTCGCCAACAAGCAGCGCCTGGCCGACTACATCAAGAGCACAACGGGCGTCGTTGTCAACCCCAAGGCGCTCTTTGACGTGCAGGTGAAGCGGATCCACGAGTACAAGCGCCAGCAAATGAACATCTTTGGTGTGATCCACCGCTACCTGGTGCTCAAGTCGCTGTCGCCCGAGGAGCGCAAGAAGGTGCTGCCACGCGTGTCCATCTTTGGCGGCAAGGCGGCCCCTGGCTACTGGATGGCCAAGCAGATCATCCACCTCATCAACAGCGTGGGCAGCGTGGTGAACAACGACCCGGAGATCGGTGACGCTCTTAAGGTTCTCTTCCTCGAGGACTACAACGTGAGCAAGGCCGAGATTATCGTCCCTGCCTCGGACATTAGCGAGCACATTTCCACGGCCGGCACAGAGTGAGTCTCCATTCCTCAGTCAAGTCCGTACTTTTACTTTCTCGTAATGTTTATACTAACACACGTTTCAGGGCTTCGGGCACAAGCAACATGAAGTTTGTCCTGAACGGCGGTCTGATCATTGGAACTTGCGATGGTGCCAACGTACGTATACCCCCCCACCCCCTCGTATCCATCTGCTACCTATATCTAACACATCCTAGATCGAAATCACCCGTGAGATCGGCGAGGAGAACATCTTTTTGTTCGGCAACCTGGCGGAGGACGTCGACGATCTGCGCCACCAGCACACCTACGGCCAGGACCACAAGATCGACCCCAGCCTCGACAAGGTCTTCCAAGCCATCCAGAGCGGCACCTTTGGCAACCCGCAGGACTTTTCGGGTATGGTCACGGCCGTCCGCGAGCACGGCGACTTTTATCTTGTCTCGGACGACTTCCACAGCTACCTGGAGACACAAGAGCTCGTCGACAAGTCGTACGCCGACCAGGAGCTCTGGGTCACCAAGTGCATCACGAGCGTGGCACGCATGGGCTTCTTCAGCAGCGACCGCTGCATCAACGAGTACGCCGAGGAGATTTGGAACGTCGAGCCCCTGAAGCCCGAGACGAGCAGCGGCGTGGCCAAGGGCGAGCTGTAAAGAGACGTGGGACCATCTACATTTTTTTGACCTTTTTGGGGCTCTTTTGTTTTAATTTTAGGTTTACTGCTTTTTTGTTCACTTGGATACTATCAAATGCAAGTTTGTTGGACACGGACTACACGAGGAAAATCAACAAATGCTTTTTTTCTTCAATTGAAATCAGAACAGACCGTCGATTTGTTCAGCCTCACTGAAATTTACAAGCCCATACAACCCTTTTGTGAAAATAATGCATATCTTCTTTCACTCGATCAGATTTCCGGTATGCGAATCTGCTTTGTTGTCTCTGCGTATTCACGTTGCATGATGTTCCTTCCGTTGTGGAGGCTGCATTCTGTTACAGTTGTGGCTGTTTTTGGTGGTCTCATGACTACATGCACAATGACGAAAGACAAAAGGGATACAACAAACAACACATCGCAGGCCCCTCTCCTCACTTTTTGTGAACGAGCAAATGAGAGACGCCGAAGCCAGAATAGAAACCGTCCTACGAAAGAAAATGCATCGGGAACGCGGGCCAGTCTAACGCTCATTTGGAACGCAAATGGGTTCGGGAGACGAACGTTTGTCGGCAGTGGGCGTTGTCCGCGAAGGAGAAGGAGGGGAGGAGGGGGGATGGTGTGCCTGGCCAATACTGTTCGAGATATCGTGGTGTCTGCTCCATGCGGGTATTTGGTGATGGTCTCGTCCGGTGGGTTGTTTTCTTTTTCTTTTTCTGTTTCCTTCTGCTCCTGGTCTAGACTTTTACCCCTCCTCTTCCCCTTTACGGCGTAGTTCCGTGTGTCTGTTATTTTCTCCCCCATGACGACAGTGGAGGGTAGAAAGGAGTGGAGGAAAGGGGGAAACTGGACACAGACTCGATGATGTCATTGTGCATGATTTTGGAGCTGGGGTGGAAACATACCCGTCCCGTTTTTGCGAGCGTGAGCACCAGCCAAAAAAGGGGGGGCACATTCACTAGCTAATCTGAACTATGCAACAGTAGCAACGGGCGAACATCCCCAAACTATTTGGACCGGCCTTTATTTTAGAATGAAAAGAAGAAGATAATAAACAGAAGAGAAAGAACGAAATAGAATAAAGAAAAGACGTCGACGAAAAATAGAAACGACCCTTGGTCGATCCTGTGGGGAATGGCATGGCACTTCTCCGCGGAAGGGTTGGGACATGAGATACCAGAGAGACTTGACAGACGAGAAATACACTCGTAGCTCAGAGCTCTGAGCTCATGGTAGACTCACTAAGAAGATAACGGTCTGAAGATACCAAAATATGGAGTACAAACTTGTCAAACATTCAAAATACGCGGCATAATCGTGCTCTCCCTCTCGCCGTCGTTTATGTCTTCTCCGCAAGACCGGGAAGCGCCGCAGGGCGACACGCCACAAGGGATGTTGTCTGTTGCCTTTCCCCTTCACATTGCATATTGGGTCGCCTTCCTTGAAGGTAGAAAAGAAAAAGGGACTTTGCGCCAGGACCCTGTGACGCTCAGTGACGTGACTGACTTGCTCGCTAGAGGGGCCACCGGTCGGTCCCTTTCCCGAGCCCTTCACCTTTCACCTTTTGATTTATTTTTATTTTTTACTGTGGGTAAACGGGAGCCCTTGTCAGAAATGAAAGTTTGACAGGTACCAAGCAGAGCAAAACAAAAATGGCTAAGGAGCGTCTACGACGTAGGACGTGTAAAGCATTACGCACGGTCTAGCCGAAGAGACTCGTCCCACAACGCCATGGCACGCGAGAGGTGGACTCGGTGGAGTGAGGTGTGTGAGACGAGAGATGCAGGGCAGGGCAAGCGACAGAAAAAAAGGTCCTCGAGGCCCTTTTTGCGGTGAACCCAGGGGCCCTTGTCGGAAAACCGATAAAAGTCGAGGGCATCATTGATGCACATTTTCGGGATGCAGGAAGGGGCACTGGGGCAGGGGCATGCAGCGCGAGAAGGGGCCCAGGAGCTAGCGAACGGAAAACAGCAAGATGGCGTCTAGAAGAGTACGAAGCAGAATTGAGAATAGGGTGCCTGGTGTCTCGAGTGCATGTCGTGGTGTGGCACGGTCGGAGGTGGTGCGCGGCGTGGGGCGGGACCGGGGGCTCTGGAACAAGAGAGAAGAAAAAAAGCAAAAAGGGTTTGGCGGCTGCCGTCCGTGCTCGTGATAGATCAATATCACTGACGTCATTTCGACAGGGGAGCGATTTTTGGCTTTTGGGGTGGGGGGGGAGGAGAGAAATGCGCTGTGTGGGTTGTATGAACCCCCTCTAGACTCTAAACGATGTCATACGAAGCATATGCAGTGGACGATTGGAGCCCAATACCGCGACGAGGAAAGAGAACACGAAGCCACGTTGTGAGAGCGAGGGAAAAACCTGCCGGACGAGGTTTCACGATGGGGAAGGAATGGAGAGATGGGAGGTGAGGAAAGAGCGAAGGGGGGAAAGATGGAGGAGTGGGCCGGAGACACTGCTCCTTGCCCCATTTCTTTTACTATGCCTCTCTAATACACGGAATGGACTCCGGGATGATGGGCCGCTGTCTCTGTTCTTTCTTCCTCGGCTTATCTGCTAGCAGCCAAAATACTGTTGAAAGCTACCCGGTGCCTTTTTACTCTTTTTTTCCTGCTAGGCCACCCAAGCACATGGCCTTCCGGGGAAATTTGCCAATAGTGCCCCAAGGAATTGGGCAGGCAGAGTGAGGAATAAAAAAGAAAAGGTGGTTTGCATACTGGTACGGGAGATGATGTAGCCGGGAGAAAAGCTCGAATTGCGTCAAACTTGGTGGAAGAAGAGACAGAGGTAGGGGGGTGAAAGGGTGAAAGGAAAGGACAGGCATAGAAGCCCTTTTGTGAAGTCGGTCAAGAATATCGTGAGGCTCTGGCCTCGTAGAAGAAAAAACATATAAAGCTATATAAAAAGGCAGCTTGTCTATGTGCTTCATGAGGCAGGCACGACGATCAGTACCTTGCCCTGGGCCCTGGGTGCTCTTTCCCTTTCGATGTAATACCTCAGGGTTGTGGTCCTTCCCTTCTCTCCTTCGACGCGGTGCACTCTGACCCCCTCTCACTTGCGCCCACAGTGGAGGTGGCGCCCCACTTTTCTCATTTCTAGAGCTCGCTACCGCGCCGACCACTCTGGATCGAGAAAACGCGGGACAGAAAAACATCGGCCTTGTTTCTGATTCTCACTCTGGATCTCGATCCCGCCTGTCTGTGGCCCTCCCAGCGCAACGAGACTAGAAGCACG
Source organism: Sporothrix inflata (assembly GCA_021396225.1). Taxonomy (NCBI): domain Eukaryota; kingdom Fungi; phylum Ascomycota; class Sordariomycetes; order Ophiostomatales; family Ophiostomataceae; genus Sporothrix; species Sporothrix inflata. The sequence goes on along the minus strand of WNYF01000074.1, from coordinate 93,110 downwards.
CGCAGAAAAAAGGTGAAGAAGAGAAAAGGCCGGCGGTCCCCCTGGATTGCCGTTATTTTTCTTTTTCCGAGCTTTTGTTTTAAGAAACAACCATCACCCGCCTCCTTTCAGTTTCTGTTTCTTTCCCCCCTTTCACAACTTCTCGTCGTCCTCCCGTCGTCTCCTGCTCTTCCGGCTTCACTATTTGATTGTCCAATCCAATCCAATCCAATCCTTGTGCCTATCCAAGACAACAGCACCCCTCCCTAACCCGAGCTTTCGCTGTCTAATCGCCCAATAGGCCCTATTCACCGCTCCTCGGCTCTCTTCAGCAGCGCCACTAAGCAATAGCGCGGGCGAAATTGACAAAAATAAAACGACACGGCAAGCAGGCAAGCAAGAACGAACCGAAACAGCAGGCGCGAGAAGGCTCTCTATTAGGCCAATTCTTGAGTTTTCGGGGCTTTTTTTGCGCATCTACCCACTGTTCCTTCCCCAGAGGCACAGAGCCCTGTTTGGTGTATTTTCGCCACTCCGCGGCCCCCCCTACGAAGTACAGCGGACAAAGAAGAAGGGAAAGAGCAGACCAACACGCAAAGCAGTCGCAACTTCCTAAAAAGAGAAGAGAAGGAAAGCACGAGTTTAAGAGGACGAAATTTCAATCGTCAAACTCCAAACGGAATCACTCTTTTTACACCTTTTGCAACGCTCTTCCTCGCCCTCCAACAAGCGAATAAACGGCATCTCCAACCCCGCGCACGATAAGATTACAACAGGGCCCCCAGGCACTGACAGCACGGTTGTGACGGCACTACCGAACCTTTCATAACCGCCTAGGCGCCCCCAAAAGTATCCTCCCAACTGTGGTCCTAGTCAGGCCGTTTTCAGACGAAGCGAAGCTCTTACGCACGTCCCAGACACCCCCAGAAAAGCGACCTCAGGGCCAAAAACCAAACGATTGTCACGGGCTTGCGCCGCGTATTTTCTGGCCTAGAACCTGTCCGTCCATTTCTGGCTTTCTGGCGAACTCGAAACCAGGTTTCTTCTCTTCTACCTCTCTCTCCCCAGAATCCGAGGCTTTCTTCTAGCTTTCTTTTTCTGTTCCATTCACCTTTCTCCATCCTCCTTCGCTTTTTTACATCTTTTGCGCACGCGCCCTCTCGAACGGAATTCTCCTTTTCACAATTGAGCCGCCCCGGGAAAGCTCCTTGACGCAACTTTCTCCCTCCCTTTACAACGCTTTACTCGTCATCCCCGCGACGGAAACCCCGCCACACAACCGGCGCCATGGCTGAGTTCATCCGCACCCAGATATTCGGAACGACGTTCGAGATCACGTCCAGGTAAGAATTGCGCCCGCCCCATCTCCCATCGCTGCGTGCATTCTGTGCTCGGTGCTCTTTGCGCACGTTTTGTCCTTTTGGGGCCGTTTTTGGGCCATTGCGGCGGCTAACCGTGCGCTTTCGTTCCCTCTTTCTAGATACTCCGATCTCCAACCTGTTGGCATGGGCGCTTTCGGCCTTGTCTGGTATGTTTGCGAATCGTCATCCCGCCTTACTTTTGAGCGGTTTGCTAACCTGTGCGATCCTGCAGCTCCGCCCGCGATCAGCTCACGAACCAAAATGTCGCCATCAAGAAGATCATGAAGCCCTTCAGCACGCCCGTCCTCGCCAAGCGGACGTACCGTGAGCTGAAGCTGCTTAAGCACTTACGGCATGAGAATGTCATCTCTCTCTCCGATATCTTCATCTCCCCCCTCGAGGACATGTACGTATTCGACCCGTTTTGCTCTTCCCTCGGCATCCTTCGTTGCCCCAATGCTAACACTCACTGTGCAGCTACTTCGTCACGGAACTTCTTGGCACAGACTTGCACCGGCTGCTTACCTCGCGGCCACTGGAGAAGCAGTTCATCCAGTACTTCCTCTACCAGATCATGGTATGTCTATTTCCGTTTGCGCTGTTACAACGGCCTGCCCCAAATGCTAATTCTTTTCCCCTCTCTAGCGCGGCCTGAAGTACGTCCACTCCGCCGGTGTTGTGCACCGTGATCTCAAGCCTAGCAACATCCTGGTGAACGAGAACTGCGACCTGAAGATTTGCGATTTCGGCCTGGCCCGCATCCAGGACCCCCAGATGACCGGCTACGTCTCAACACGCTACTACAGAGCGCCCGAGATCATGCTCACGTGGCAAAAGTACGACGTCGAGGTCGACATCTGGAGCGCCGGTTGCATTTTCGCCGAGATGCTGGAGGGCAAACCCCTCTTCCCCGGCAAGGACCACGTCAACCAGTTCTCCATCATCACCGAGCTCCTGGGCACCCCCCCAGACGACGTCATCAACACGATTGCTAGCGAGAATACGTTGCGGTTTGTCAAGTCTCTGCCGAAGCGGGAACGCCTGCCCCTGCGGAACAAGTTCACAAACGCCGACGATTCGGGTGAGTCCACACTGCCACAGCCTTTTTTTTAAAGTTGCTCCTGTCACTAACCATATCCCAGCCATTGATCTGCTCGAGCGGATGCTGGTGTTTGACCCCAAGAAGAGAATAACGGCCACCGAGGCCCTTGCCCACGAGTACCTGTCACCCTACCACGACCCCAGCGACGAGCCGGTCGCCGACGAGAAGTTCGACTGGAGCTTCAACGATGCCGATCTGCCCGTGGACACATGGAAGATCATGATGTACTCGGAAATCCTGGACTATCACAACGTCGAGCCCGACGCAGCCGCCGCCCAGGTCGAGGGCCAGTACGTCACCGCCCAATAAAGGCGGATCTGACAGACACGTACAATCGGAAGACGCGCGCGCTCCTTCTGCTCATTTCTTGAAGTGCATATTGTGCACTCTACGACCTCTTTTTTGCCTGTCTTTCCTTCTCGCGGCACCTTGGAATTGCAAAGTGGGCTGCCCCCGAACGAGATCTCTCTGATCACTTCTGAACACGAAAACAACGGATTGCGTGGGCGTTGGTTCTTGCGGGCGAAGGACGAGGCTTTTTGCTCCCCCTTGTTTTGTTTTGTTTAGCCTTCTTCTGAAAGGGGGGGAAATCGAGCTCCATGGCATCGCAGAGAGACGATGGATACATCACGAGCCTGGTCTGGTATAATGCAGGAGAACGGATCAAGGACGGAAAAAAAGAACAAAAAAGAAATAAAACACGAGGAATGAAGCACGGGGAACGCGTTTGGCGGAGCGGACAAACAAAAACCACCACAGGGCCAGGAGGCGGCGCCACGAAAGGGCTGGAGTAATGCGCGTGTATTGCGAGCAATTTGTTCATGACTACTTTTTCACTTTTTTCTTTTTTCTTATATCTATATACTACTTGCTCTTTTTTCTCGTTTCTTGGACACGGGGCTGGAACAGCTTGCCCCCTGCTTTTTTTTCTGCTTATATTTCGTTCACGGTTACGGAGCAATCACTATTCAAACGCATCTCTCTTCAGCGCAATATCGTATTTTCTAACGTTCCGAGCACACAGCCAGCATCGTGCATTCCATCTGCTTGGTCGGCTACTGCTGTTGCTGTGTTCACTGACCTTGCTGCTCTACCTCGCCTTTCTTTCCTCGTCTCGTCTCGTGGTGGTTGCGGCATTAGTGCGTCCACAACCTTCCCATCTGGCGTCGCTTTTGGGGGGCAGAAGGATGACGGGCAGATAAATATGCAAGACACGCTGGCATTGTGTAAGATACCTCTCTTTTGGTCGTTGTCTCCGATATGCCGCTGATTATATCGTTTCTGCGGTGCATGCGTGGTGGCTGCATGCGTACGTGCGTTGCATGTGCCGCCAGCAAACTGTTTGCTGTCTTGTCCTCGTCCCCGACTCCGATTTCTCGTCTTCTCTTCGACGATGCCATTGTTGTTTGCTTCGTATGTGTTGTCATAATATCGGCTTTCCTCACACTCGCCCCCCTCCTGTCCCCTTCAGACAATGCCGTCTTGGCGCTGGTTGTTTTGCTGTATCGCTTTTCGCGCTCTCTGTCACAAGCGTTCTCTCTCTCTTCCCTTTCCTTTGGTACAGGATCTTCATCTGATCTTTTGCCTGCCCCCTTTACCTTTTCTTTTCCATTTTTGCTAAATCGTGTCCTGCCACATGCCGTCGAACGTTTTTCAACTGTCCGCCTTTTTTGCCCTCTTCTTTTTGCACAAAACGGCAATGCCGATCTTACGCCGGAAGACCCTCGTGCCTTTTGGGGGCTTCTCTCCCCCTTTTCTATGTATTGCTTTCAGTCATAACAACTTTATATCACCGTAAATAAGACTCCATCCATACTCGATCTGTGCGGTGGCCATGAGGCGTTGCTAGAACTGTGAGACTGTTGTTGACAGCTGCCATTATCTACGCATCATGAAGAGCAAAAGACAACTTTCTTTACACTCCAACGGGCAGCACTAGTAAAAAGTGCCAACAAAAAGGCACGTACGGCATTTAGCGCATGCCCATGTGCTGTAATTTTGCCCACTAGGGCAGAGATTAAGAGAAGGAGCGACAGGGGATTGCAGCTAATTGTTCCCATAGGGCGGTTCCAAAAGCCGCGAGCCAGTGTGAGACAGCTCTTTCCCCCTGTGGCAAGACACCGTGACAAGTAAAACCGTATCTTATTATATGGAACTCCCATTGCTGCAGCTAGAGATAAAGCCAAAGACGAAGAAAGAGCGAACAATTCAACACCGCCTTTTCAGCTTCTGTTTGTGCTTCTTTCCCTTTTTACCTCTCCTGCTTCGTCGTCGTTCTTTTTTCTTTTTTTCTTTTTTCTTAATTTGACCTTCTCGTTTGCCCTGCTTCGTTTCCCGTGGAAGTACTCCGTACTTTTATTTCCACCCTCTCGGACGAAACCACGTCGCATCGGGGGCCCAGCAGTCGGGACACGGGCGTGCGACATCAGCTCCCACTTTTTTCCTCTTCTCCTCCCCTCTTTTTTCTCGTTCGCTCTCTCCATCTTGACGCGTCTCCTTTCGGCAACCTCGACCATTCGAATTCGCCTCCCTCTTCACCGACCCCTTCGGTAAGACCTGGTCAATCTCGGTTCCTTTCCTTTACCTCGACGACGCGAACGACGGACACAATTCGCCAATCCCGGGCCGCCCCCCTGAATCGGCATCGGCCCTCCCTCCTTAGACTCGGACCGCTCCCCGATCTCTCGGGAAGAGAACACGTCTCTAGACAGAGCCACACCCGAGGTCTAGACCCCATCCCGCTCGGTGGACGTCTCGCCATTCGTAAGGGGCTTTATCGCGGAACGACAAGTGGGGGTCTTTGGGGCCAAGGATACACACACAATGGACACAACGACAACACCAATACCGCCAGAGGTGGACGGCCATGTAGAGGGTGTTGAATCTGGCGTGGACGTCGCATCGGATGCGGCCACAGCCGCGCCTATGACCGCAGTGGCGGAAGAAGCCCCAGAAGCCCCAGCTGCGCCGGTGCCAGGAACAACGGCAAAGACAACAACTTCAACGACCCATCTGCAACCCTCGGTGACGCCAATCGACACGACCGGTGCGGCAGCGCCCGCCGCCTTTCTACCACCCCTGACCCCGAGCGCTTCCACGGCACCACGGTCGCCCGCATCGTTGGCGCCGGGCTTCACCCCGCTGCTCTGCGTCGTTGACTTCCACCATGCCCGTGGCCCAGAAGTTGAGATGTGGTTCGGCGTGCCCCTGTCCGCAGAGGACCCAGCCGTCCAGTACGACTGGCCCCTGCTGCCGTTCATGGCCCTCAGCGACGGCGCCCACGCCTCCACCGAAGACTTTTCCTACTTTACCCTCCTGAAGCCCGCGACTCCCGATACGCCCGCTGGCCCCGGCACGCTGGCCACCTCCCTCTTTGGCATCTCCTGCACCCGCCAGATCGACGCTGCTCAGCTGCGCAACCGACCCGCCGACGTCACCCGCTCGACCGTACAAAAGGCCGTCGTGGTCATTGCCGACAGCCCCCAGTTCTTTGGCATGCTCAAGGAGCGTCTCAGCATCGTCACAAAGGCCTGGTTTGACCAGCGCGACTTTACCGACGTGGACATTTTGCGGCGGTTCCAGGAAGCACTGGCCGAGGAGAAAGCCCGCGGCGCTTTGGGCGGTGGCGGTCTCAACAACAGCGCAAGCGGCGGCCGGTCGCCGCGGCTAGCAAGCGAAGACGAAGACCGGGACCAGTACCTCGGTATGAGCTTGCGCGAGCTGGTTCACGAGTTCCGGTGGCAAACCCTTGTTTTGCTCAAGTGCTGCCTCCTTCAGCCTAAGGTGAGCCTCTTCCTCTCGTCTATATACTGTTTTTTTAACTCCCTCTAACTTGTCCAGATGCTTTTCTTCGGCTCTCGCTGCGAACACCTCTGCATGATGCAATTCTCTCTTGTTTCTCTCATCCCTGGCCTCTTGCGAAACCTGCAAGACTGTGCCGGCCCTGAGCTGAACAGCTACTCCAAGAAGCTGAAGAAGCCAACCACGCTCCGTACAAGCGATCGCAGCTCTCTTTTGACCTACATGGGCCTTCCATTGCAGATCTTTGGAAAGGTGAGCTTTTCTTCTTGCTATGCATTCTTTTTCAAGCAAACTTAGATACAAGCACTAACGCATCGATTGTCCTCTAGGGAAGCTTGTTTGGCCCGTATACCCCCCTCCAGCAGCTCGACGTGTTGGCCGACGTTGGCACAAAGTCCTATGTTGTCGGCAGCACCAACTCGCTGCTCCTGCAGCAGCGTGACCGCTACTCCGACATCCTCATCAACCTCGACGACAAGACAGTCAACATTACATCGACCTCCCTCCGAACCGCCCTGCAGCTCTCTGCATCCGACCGCCGCTGGATCGATTTTATCACACAGGAAGTGAATGATACCTGGGATGACGCCAACCCTGGCCGGCCCAAGACTATGGGCTACGTCGGCAGCGAGGAGTTTATTCGTCTCCAGTTTGAGGAATACCTGCTGTCTCTCATCTCTGCTGTCAAGTACCACAACTACACGACCACAGTCAACAGCCGGACAGGTCGTGTGCCCGTACCGCCCTTACCGCACATTGAGGGTGACCCGTCCACCGACTTTGGCGTTGAGTTTGTCGAGTACTGGTCCCACACCGAGAACTACAAGCTTTGGAGCACCAATACGGACTCTCACATCTTTGAATTCGTGGAGCCGAAGCACCCCTGTGCGGGTGGACTGTCCATTGACGATGTACAGCGCCGCATTGCCCAGCAAGTACAGGATCTTCACCTAGACGAGCGGTTTGCCCAAGGCCGTGAGGTGCTGGGGCGCAACATTGCCGCGGGCCGTGAAAAGGCATCCACCATTTTTAACAAACTATACGCGGATATGGAGACGCTTCGCGAATCGCAGCGGAAACGGGCCGAAGAGGCTCGGCAAGCACAGCAGTCCGAAACGGCGCAGGCAAACGGCAACGGCGACCGACCGGGTGTCAATGGCGGCACATATTCAAATGGTGAAGCCAGACCAGGGGCGGCGGGTGTGGGTGGTGTCGACCTGACCAAAGCCCAGCAGACCGTCCAGTCCGCCGGCGCACGGGCGACCGCCTATATGAGCAGCTGGGCATCCTGGGCCGGCGAGAAGCGCAAGAACACCGGCTGGGGCCGGCTGTCAGTCGCGCCCAGTGTCACGAGCAACGGCAGCGCCGCCAACAACAACGGCGGCAGCGGAAGCATCCACAGTGGCATGAACAGCCCTGCCGTCGGCAACAACGGCAGCGGCAGCTGGAGCTTGCTCGGCAGCGCCCGCGGCCGGGGCAACCGCAACACGATGAGCAGCACAACGTCCGACGCGTCGTCGGAGCGGGGCCTGCGCATGTCCGTCTCGTCCTTTATGACCGGCACGAGCGAGACCAACGACAAGCTCCTGCCGGCCACGCCCTCTGTGCAGACACCGGCCACGTTTACCTCGGCGTCCGGTCGCTCCATGAGCGGTAACGACTCCCTTCACGATTTCCCGCCCGATCTAATCATCCGCAACCTCGACGAAGAGCGGCCGATACGGCCGCCACCCAAGGACCTCCCGCCCAAGGATCTCCCGCCAAAGGACTTTGCGCCCAGAGAGGTGCTGTTTTCTTCACCAGACGACTCGATGGCCGATGTGACGGCCAACGGATCCAGCGCCGACGCAGAGAGCAAGGACAACAAGGATACCAGCCCGCCGCTCCCTGAGCCACCAAAGGAGAGCCAGACCGACTTTGAGCAAGTGTCTCTGGACGAGAAGCCGGAGGACGGGAAGTCGGAGGACGAGAAGACCGAGGAGAAAGAACAGCCTGCGACGAAGCATGCACCATCACGTTCCGTCGGCTCCAAGGTTATGCTCCTGCCGTAAGCCGGGGGCAATGAGAAAAATCAGAGGTAGAAGTAAGTTAAGCCACAGGTGTTTTTGGGCACTTTCTTTGGCATATTTGCATACATCAGCAGACGTCAACCAAACATGAAGGTTCTCCTTTTGGCATGTAGCAGCATTGTCTTTTGGATTTTGTTTTCTTTCAGATGGGTAGTGACATCTCGTCTCCTTTTTATCTTATTTGGTTATTTTAATAAATGTGCACACGGCATAGTCTAGCAGCAACCTCAAGAGGCATTTCAAATATACCACCCATGCGTGTTTTTTTTCGAATCTAACAATATTCATGTACACTCTTTTTATATACGATTTTTTATAATCCATTATAACTGTTCATTTATATATATATATATAATTTAAAAAAAAAACCATAAAAAAAACAAATGAGCATTTACAAAAGCCTTTAAATTTTTGCAAGATTTTCGTCGTAAATTTATTTCATTAAACCAGATTTTTTTACACAAAAAGGAAAATAAAAACATCACCCCAAATACCAAAAACATTATTAAAAAAAACACCCCGGTCCCGCTCCGTGATCAGTCCATCTTTTACCTAAAAAACAGAAACACTCTCCAATTTTCCTCTCCCCCAACGGCCCAAAAGCAAATTTCCAACAAAAAACCGTTAATCTAAGAAGAACAAAAGGTCAACGCCTCATCCTAGCTCTCTACGTAAGGGATGACAGGTCCAGGTTCATCGTGTTGGCGTCACCATTGATGCCAAAGAATTGGAACCTAAATTGGATGCATGGTTAGTACTTCCGAACACGAAACAAAAGAGAGAGGAGAAAAGGAGATTGATAAATACGTACCAATCCTCGACATTGAGCGTCGACGGCACGGGCTGGCCACCGACGGAGCCGGTGCTCCAGCTGTCGCTGGGGCTCTGGCCGTCCGGCAGCGTACCGTCCATCTTGGTGTTCCACATGCCGTTGCCGTTCGCGCCCTGCTGCTGCTGCTGCTGGCCACCGTTGCCTTGCTGGAAACCGGCCATGCCAGGCGCCAGCATGCTCGGATTCTGCATCGGGCTCGCATTTGCGTTGACATCGCCAGGGGCGACAGGGGTCACATGCTGGCCAAAGGGGCTCTGCTGAGGCTGCTGCTGCTGCGCCTGTGGCATGCCCGAGTTGATCATGTTTGGATCCAGCGTCTGTGTCGTGCCGCCGGGGGACATGGTCGGCGGAAACATGGTCGAAAAGCCGGTGCCGTCGGGGAACAGCTGGTCGGGCTGGAAGTTCTCCCACACCGATTGCGACAGAATCGGCGAGTTGCGCGTCACCAGGTACAGATCGGGCGGTGTCGTTGGGACCGAGTAGGAAGGATTGAATGGTGTGTGCGGGCGCGTTTGCGGGCGAGACGTCGTACCACTTGCGGCATGGGATGGCCCGTTGCCACCCATGAAGGTGTCTCCCGTCTGTCTTGTCGGCGGTGATGTGATCGACGATGGAGGCGGCATCGTTGCGCCTGTGCCCGGTTCGATCTTGGCGGACGCAAGGCTTGGGGTCTGGGGCCTGGAGCGCTCATAAGACTCCTGTGGTTGTGGCGTGTTGACACTAAAGTCAATGGCCATATCGTCGTACTTCCGCTTCGAGAAATCGAACTGCTGCTGTTGGGCCTGCTGCTGTGCCTGCTGCTGCAGTTGAGCCTGTTGCTGCGCCTGTCTATGGGATTGTTGGTGAGCGTGCTGCTGGGCGGCGGCATGCTGCTCAAGACCCGTGAACGATTGCTGCATCTTGTGGTGTCTTTGGCCGGCTGCGCGTCTGAGCCGGTCCTCGTATGTTCTGTTGCCCAAGATAGACTCGAATAGAGCATAGACCATCTTGCCAACAAGCCACACCTTGGACACCTCTCTAAGGCCGTTCATGCAAATCTGCAGATTGTCTTGCGTGACGAGTTGAATCGACGGGATGGGCGACCGCATCTGGTAGACGTGCATGATGAGTGCAGAGAAGAGGCTGTAGACGATGAATGCGGGACAGAAGCGCAACTGCTCAGACGTAGCCATGTAGTCGATGATGGCAGAGATGTTGTTTGCCGCCTGGAACGCGATAGTGCGAGACGGGTACATGGCGGATTCGTCGCCAAAACGACTGGAAGACCCTGGGGGCATGTAGGCACGGTGCAGGAGGCAGAGCGTGGTGTAGTATGTGGAGAATAAGAGACCGGACCAGAAGTTGCGACTAGCAGCGTTCCAGCACACGATGGGCGGGCAGTTCTGCAGCCAGTCGGCCAGCGCCATGTCACTGTGGGCCAGGTCCATGGGGCTCTTCTGGCGCCCCTTGGAGGCGACCGAGTATTGCTGGGAGAGCACCAAGCCCATGATCTCGCACAGTTTCACGTACTGCATGAAGAAATGAACCTGGAGGGGTTCTGGCTTGTACTCGCTCGGATGGTCCGGCTCGTCCTCGTTGAAGTCGTCTTCGACGAGCATCTCGACGTCTGAGTCCTCCAGGTTGATGTGCACAGGGCGGCCAAGAGCAACGGCAACAGAGCGATCGCGGGTAAAGAGCGTCCACCAGATGCGCTTCCACAAACGCTTGTCGGTTGTGCTCAGCTGCGAATCTTCGACGCTGCGGTGCATGCCGGAGCCCTGGGCCACGATGGTGGCGACGCGGCTCCAGTAGAAGACGTTTTTGGTGACGTCTTCCGGGCCTTCCCAGTACCAGCCCATCAGAAGCAACGACTGCACGATGGTAACGCGGTCGTCTTCGTAGTTAGCGTCGTAGAGAGCTTTGGCACGCTTGTAGAAGGTTAAAGCAGCCGGTGTCGTGGAGCCATTAGCATCCATAAGTTTCGGGTTCTTGCAGACACGCGAGCCTGCCAGGAGGATGGCTTGGAGCAAAAGAAGCGAGGGCGGGTTGTTTGTGTCGCGGTATTGGCGCATGAAGCGAGTTCGGTTGATCACCGGAACAATCGGGTGCACCCACTTGAAGTAGGCTTCGATCAGCTCGTCGCACAGGTCGCGAGGGGGAAGCAAAAATGCGCCCCGCTGGTGTAGGATATCGATCTCGACATTGTCCAGCTCGGTTAGGCGTGCACGCGAACCGCGGACATTTTCGGGCAACGGGTAGTGCACAACATCTGTCGACCCAGCCTGGTCGTGCACCAGGAGTGTCAAGTTGGACGACTCGCCAAGATAGGCAACACGGCCAGCCTCAGTGATGGGCGCTCTCGTGAATCGAGGCTTCATAAGAATGTTTAAGTATGTGCTCTTGTCGGCTTCTTGCTGTTTCGCTTGGAGCTCCGTCACGGCGCTCGATGGGGTGCCTTCTGTGGTATGATAGATGGCCGGCGGGCGAAAGTTCCCCACGGTAGTGTTGGTGCTCGGTGTTGGCCCGGATGCATTGGATGCCGCAACACTGCTTGCTCGCGGAGATTTGTCTTCGGATGCGTCGCCTCGTTCGCTACATGCACGTCAGAATAAGATCCTCTCACAAATTAGAGAAGACAATGCAGGTATTGTTCCACGCGGGAAGCATGTGTAGACGCACCTGTCCGAGTCTTTTGAAGTTGATCTCCCTGTCGACGGGTTTGCTTGAGGGGTTGGCTTCTTGCGTTTCGGCGCCGGGATGCGGCACTCGATGTTGAACGCAACACAGTTTGTGCAGGGGATACCGAGACTGGCGGCATCGCATCGAACCTATATGATGCCATCAAGTTAGGATCTCGCTCAATATCAAGATACTTGCACCATGGGGCTCGATTGAAGACGGAGGAATGGAACGGGTCAAGGGGCCACATAGTATGTTTGGTATACCATCTGTAGCCCCCTTCAAGACCTATACAGATCTCAAATGTGCCTCGGGAGGGTATTGGAGGCGAAAAAGTGCAATGGTGCTCTGCAGGGTGTTGGGCGTTCGTACCTTTCTCGCATGGCATGTCTGTCACAAGTCATGGTCAGCATCAGCTTCTATTTTGGGAAATAGACAAACATCATAACGCAAAGCAGGAGGTAATGCCAAGTGCACGGGTGCATGAGTTAAACATAATCAAGGCGGGCAGGGCGATCCCGAGATCCGGGGAGGAGAGGAAGGGGGGTAGGTTAAACGCATGCTTAGGGAGCAAAATGGTTGCGGCAACGAATGAAAAGCATCAGAGTTTGGAGGATGACGCTGAAGGAGGATCGTAGTTGGAGATACCTCGGCTCAGTTGAAGATAGCGATAAACCGACAACGCGGGAAGGAGGGCAGCTCCAACCACAGGCCGGCTCGCAACGATCCGCAATATAATAGTGTGATGGAATCCGGTAGTGAGAGGGGAAGATAACAAAAGAAAGAATAGGAAAAAGAAAAGATTTAGAGACGGGAAATACGAACCTCACATGCTCTCGATGCTCGTTGCCTGCGGGAAATCCCATGTTAGCGATTGGCCATTTCTTCTCCTGCATTTGTTTCATCTGGTTTTCGAGCTGTGTCTCTCCCCCTTCACTTTGCGCTCAACATCCAAGACTTGCAAAGGCTACTGCGACAGCAAAGCCATAGTCAAAAGACGCCTTCGCGCACAGCCAAGCTCACCGGGAGTTGAGCACCACGGTTCATCGACTCGACCCCTCGGGACCCTGACAACGAAATGAGACAGAATGCATCCTCACCTTCTGAAGCTGAGATGGTTGGCTGCAGCCGCCTGGTTCGCGGCCTGCTCCTGTGCCGTCAGTGCTGCTTGCTGGCCTGCCGCTCCGGTTGCGGTGAAGCCCTGCATGGAGGGCGGAGAGGGCGCCTGCTGCACCTGCGCGCCGTCTTCCACGGGCGAATCGATCTCCATGGTGTCGTTGCGATCCGATTTTTCGGTTAGATGTCGTCGTTACAAAGCTTTGGCGACGACAGGAGCCCGAATAGCTGATTGAAAGGATGCCGTCAAATGAGTCGCCAGTCGGGGTAAAAAGAGGGGGGAGAGCGAAACACCGATTGTCTCGAACGCCAAGCAACCGTCGTGTACAATGGCCGGTCTGCTCCTGGAAAGAAAACCGATCTGAAGGGGTCGCTGCGGCCGTCTTTGAGACTTTTGTGATGTCTGGCTGGGTACGGCCTGCTGCTGATCGCTGTCGCCGGGTCGAACCCGGTGCGTCGCGGACGTCTCGGAGCAACGGACTAGGAAGTGTATTGTTCGCGCCACGTGCTGCGACCGGGAAGCCGTGGATGTTGTGCGCAGTGGTGAATGCGTTCAGGTGGGACAGATGCTGACACGCGGGTGTTGTAAGTGTGTCGAGTTTGAGAAGGGTCCGAAGGGCGGAGAGGGCGCGCAAAAAGCACAGCCAAAATGGCGGACAAGGGCGGTCGACGAAGGTGTAGATTCGTGAGGGCGCGTGGATGGCGATGGAGGAGAGAGAGAGGGAGAAACAAAATGATCACCAGGCAAGACAGTCGACCGCTGGAAATGTCTACAATGTCGAATATCGAAACAGTGGCGTGGCTAGAGGCAGAAAAAGAAGATTGATGGGGAGAGGAAAAGAATAAAGAAGACGCCGCGCAGTAAGGCGAAGCTAGTGAAAGGAGAACAAGAAAAGACAACTTGCGGCGGGGCTTGCGGGACGGCGAAGAGAGATGAAAAAAGGCCCTCGCTGGTTCCTTCCCTATGTTGCTGTGACGGAGGGCTGTGGCTGACACTCTGTTAAAGGACGTTCTTGCCTCGTGGTGGCACAAGACGTTTTCGATTTGCGACGGGGAAAGAACGATGCGAGGTAAGAAAAAAAAAGAAGATTACCCCGAAGGCACGAGGGCGGGAAGGTGTGGATATTGCTTGCTTCTTTTCTTTCTTCTTTGTGTGTTCTCTGGCTTCTTTACTCTACGAGTACAAGCACGAAGTATTTCGCACGGCTATGTGTACTTGCTCTCTTGTAAATAGGAACAAAGCACACGAGGAGCTACGACGTACATGGACGAATATTACAGCGGCTCTTTCTCGTTTCTTCGAAATATCCCGTAATGCGCCCAGCCAAGGCAGGCGCGAGGGGGAAGAAGGTGGTGGTGGAGGGGGGCGGGAAGCGCAGTCAGGCCAGTGGCGGACATTGGAAATGGAAGGAGGGGGAGCCTAGGTGCGGCGCAAGGGCAAGACGGGGTTTTAGGTCAGGTAAGTACGGATGACGAGTGTGGGACCTGGGCAGCAGTGTTTTAAACCGGTCTAGTCAAAGTACGTCGTACAGTGGTGCATGTTTCTCCGCAGTGGCCGAGAAAAGAGGCATAGCGCAGGATCAAAGGGTAGAAAACAAATAATTTCCATGTGATTGACCCTTTTCTCGCTCACCAATTTACGACATAATGGGCACAACGCGACTCGACTCTCTCGACCCGGAACAGCAGGAGCGACCAGGCTTTGCCACCTTCTCCTTCCGCCAGGAACACGGAGCACGGAGGATGCCGTGCGTCCGGATTTGTTGTTATTTTTGTCACAAATATTGTCATTTTCGACTATTGCATTCGTGTCCTGCAATACTTTTGTCGCTGAAGACGCGGCCGTTTTTATACTTTTCGCTTTCGCACTGATTTGGTGGCGGGTTTCAGACCTTGGACCACCGGGTCCTGGGCGGTGAAAATAGCCATTTTGACCATTTTGACCATTTTGACCTGCTCTTTCCGCCGTTCGGTCGCTTCAGCTCTTGCGTGCCTACTTTGTTGCCTGCCAAAACGTCCAACGTACCTGCCTCTAACAGAAGTTCAACTCGTATTGATACGGTAGAGGAGGGGAAGGCACGGCCTTCTTATATAAATTCTTTTAAGCGAGCCGATGTGCTTTGCGTTCCTCGAATCGCATTCCAGAGCACGCAGCAACTGTTAGCTAGAAAGACCAATGTGTGTGGCCTGGTCGTCGGAAGTACTGCCAAAAAGATCTCGAGAATGGCTTGCTTGGGACAGAAGGGGCATACTGGCCGGGCGATTTCATGCACCCCAGTTCCATCACACCCAAACACGTCTTGCCTGCCGCATTGTAGCCTGCTTGCACGGTCGTATTGTCCATTTCCAGACCCATTTCCAGTTCCATTTGCACTTGCATCCAGGCGCACTCTTTTCTTTTCGAGAAAAAAACGGCAATTTGGTATTGGGTTGCGATGCGTCTATCAGGTCCTTTATCGAAGATTTTTTGCAAAGCCTTCTATCAAGCTACGATTGTCCTTGTTAGTACTGCTTTTGGCTGGAAGACAGGGATCGGCCCATCGGCGAGCGGAATACTGAGTAGTCGGAACTTGCATGGCGCAAAAGGTATTAGTTCTGTACTCCGTACTTCGTGCACTGTAAACCCCGCACTGCGTTTAGATAACCTTCTCTCTCACCAGCTTCTCACCCCGGACGAAAAACGCGGAGCAGCACAGTCGGCGGGTCGGTTCATCGGCGGTCGGCCGGGGGTGCACAACACCAAGGTAGAAACAAGGAGAATACTGAAAAAAGGGGGAGAAAGTGCAAAGCAAAATCCGGCCGGACCCTTTCACACCGGGCACGTTTTTTTCTTTCTCGGCAAATATATGCCGCTAATCTTGCTGATCTCTCAGTTATTTGTGCTACGCCCAGTTGTCAAACTGGTCCAGTGTGTGCGAGAAAAACGTGGGGTTTGAGGAGGGGGAAAATAGAATAAAAACCGAAAGTCCGTTTCTTCTCCTTTTCTAGATACTTGGAGGAAGGGCCCACCCGTTTTACAAAGGCAGCTCCGTACGGCCAACGGAATTAGCGATAACGAAAACGAGCTGTATAAAAGCGCGCAACAACGGGCCGGCCGCGTCAAGCTGCACAAATGCCGTCCGTCCCGACCCACCTAGAAACGCACAAAGTGCCGAAGCCCCTTACGAGTAGTGCTCCCGGCCTGGCTCTGTATGCTTTACGACGTACCTTTGTCTGGTAATTCTCGGTAGGCGTAGCTCCTATATCGGTGTAGATGAAGAATAGATGAGTGTATTTTGTATATATGCAAGTTCGCTGAGAGGAGTCTCCCTGTATCCGCCCCAGCCCCGTCTATGTAAAAACGACAACGCAGTCCGCCCGAGTGCAAAATAGCATAAAGTAGTACAGATCGCGTTCCCCACGGTCATCGAAAATGGCTTTCTCCCCCCCCATCCCCTCACTTCCCTCATTCCGACCAATCTCGTTTAATATTAGTCGGTCTTGTCCTTTGATTTTGTCGGTGGTGTTGGTGGCCCGGCTCGCTGTTCTGGTGATGGTGGCTGCTTCCCCGGCTGTGTCTGTTGTTCTGCTGCCTCGGTCCCCGCCTTTGTCCCCGCCTCCGCTTCTTCCTTCTTCTTTTTCTCTCCGCTCTCCTTTTCCAAGGCGGTCTCAACCTGCCAGATGGCCCGTTCCAGCTCTAGCTCGAGGGGAGGTGCATCAAACGCGTCTGCAATGGCTTTGCTGCCGCCCGGGTTCGACAGAAGCAATCTTTCCGGCTCTTCTTCTTGACTGGAAGCTTCCTCCTTGCTACCAGCCTCGCGTATTTGAGCGGTGACGGCCTTTGCCTCGCCAAAGACAGTCCGCTCCTGGGCGTAGATGGCGTCGAGAACCGGCGACGACGTGTAGACGAGGCCCTTGTTCGCCAGCAGGTGCTGGATGTGCTTGCCGCCGGACAGCGCCCGCCAGTGCGACCATGCGCGGTAGGCTAGGTAGAAGAAGGGGATGTTGGGGATCACGGGGATCAGGCCAAACGGCGCCGTGATGGGCATGCCGACAAAGCACCAGATCAGCCGCTTCCGGTGCAGGGCCTCGCGCTCGGTGCCCAACCGGGTCAGCAGGGCCTCCACGCGGTTCGGGGAAATGACGGACGACGGGTAGACGACTTCGACGGGTTGTGATTCGGAGACCTTGACGTCGACGGCGTTCTCTTTGCCGTTCTGGCTGTCCTTCTCGCTCTCCTCGGCAGCGTGGGCAGCAGCTTCTTCGACCCGCTTCCGTGCCGACAGGGGCGGCACAGACTTGAGCCCCCACTCCTCAAAGGCGATGCGCCGCAGACCGGCGTTGCCCGAGGACACAATACGGTGCTGCAGGCTACCGGGCGGCTTTTTCTCCCAGTCGGACCATAGCTTGGCGGCACGGTTCTGGGCCTTGTCCATCAGGGATGTCTGGTGGGGGAGCGGCTGGGTCAGGCGCTCGCAGTAGAGCAGCGTGCGCCGCGTGGAGATGGGGAGGAGGAAGAGGCGCATCGTGGCGGCGGCTGAGGTGGTGAAAGATGGAGTTGCGGTTCTGCTGAGTGGGTTGGCCAAGTCTGCCAATGCTCCAATTGTGTAGCTGGGATTGTCGCCTTGTCAATGCCCCTTGCTTGTCGTCCCCTCGGCTTCGACAATGGCGGCCCAATCGAGCTCAAATGGATCCCGAATGACACCGTTGTGCTCCGTGCCGTTTTCGCGGAAGGGCGAAGGGTCCCGGTTTGAGCTTTGTGTCTTTCGTTTCTACGGCCAGCTCACTCTCGTCCCGTCTTGAGCTTCGTAGTGTTCTCTGCTTGGTTCCGTTGGTTTGATCGGTTGCTGTTTTGCTGGTTGTCTTCCTGGCGTCCGCTAAAAATTTCTCACAGACGACGTATATAAGAGATTGAAGCTTGGTTTTGGGAATAAAGTTGGCCTGACCTGTCTGGCTCCGTCTTCCCAGCACGCTCTGCATGCCACTAGCCGTCTGGCCGCAACCGCGTTCCAGGCGCAACGCATGACGACATGTTGGCTGACTGTGGCCTGTGAGTGGTCCATTCTGGGCAGTACGGGCTCCCCTCGTCCTCTATCTCTGAAGGTGCTGTGAGTGTGGGTATCCCAAAAAACGTTAAGTCCGAGCAGGCGTCCAGGCTCCCAGCTGGACCTGGCCTGGCCCTGGCCGGCAACAGGGAAC
This sequence comes from Sporothrix inflata, assembly GCA_021396225.1. NCBI lineage: Eukaryota > Fungi > Ascomycota > Sordariomycetes > Ophiostomatales > Ophiostomataceae > Sporothrix > Sporothrix inflata. The sequence goes on along the minus strand of WNYF01000074.1, from coordinate 75,014 downwards.
CAGTCAGCGTCATTCCGTCGGCATTCTCTATCTCTCCTTGTTTTGGCTGCTTTCGTAAAGGATGTTCGACGAACCAGCACGTAAGCCGAACGGGCCGTTTCATAGTGGAGTCTATCTGTATCGTACCTGTAAATTTCATCTGATATTCCGCAAGACGAGTGAGCGCATTGTGAGATCGCATCTTGGAATTGATCTTGGAATTGATTTTGGTCATTGCCTGCACTGACTTTACTGCCCTGCTCAATTGATGCGCTGTCTCGGCTCAGGCTACACCAGTCGCTCTTTCCCCGCTGCCAGCACCGCAATCGAGATCCGCCATCCGCTAGCTCCGGCTAGCAACAGCATCGAACAGAGGTTTTGTAGGGCGGACGGTCGTGCCTTCCCTCACTAATTTGCAGCGGTTCGTGAGTTGGTGCACCATTGCACGAGCCAGCTGCGTGGCGCTAGGCGGGCAGCCCACTTGCCATGCCAAGGTCTGGCCACAGGCGCAGAGGCCTAGCCAAGCCAGAACAGCTGCTCAGCTCCCTGTGCGACGGCGCTTGGCCAGGTGACGACGACCCGCCCGCTAGACAGAAATAAAAATATATCATGACGAGGCGGCGCCAGAGAAAAGAAAAGAGAGAAAATGGAAAGAGCCCCAGAAGGCAGTTTTGCTTGGCCTGCAGAGAGAAATTCGCCCAGCCTCGGAAGGCTAGGCTTTTGTCGCTGTCTCTCTTCTCTTCTTCTTTTTCTCACCGGACTCACCTTTGATCGTGCATACGATTTCGTGCAGACAGCACGTCGCTTTGCGCACACCCGACCTGTCGCCTGCCTCTGCCAAGCCTTTTATTGTTCTGTCCGCTGACGTCGTTTGTTTACGAACGTGCGCTCCCCGGCTAACCCGAGGCGAACCGCTGACCACCACCACCAACAACCCAGCGCCGCGCATCGCCGCTGCCATCTTCCCCCCTTTTACCCCGACAATCACGGCCGATCGATCTGTCGGTATCGACTATTTAGCTTTTGAAGCTTTTGTTCCTGGCATATCGGCCTGCCGATCGACTCGTCCGTCCTCCAATGGCTCCAGGGACCGTGAGGACTGTACCCCGTAAGCTTCCCTTTGCTTTCCATGATCCCTGCCGGCCGCAATCCCAGCCAATGCGCGCTCGCAAAAAGAAGACGCTTTTGGAGAATGCTGACGTATGGTTCTTTCGTTTCCATCGTTTAGCTTGGGTCATCAAACGGCCACCGCAGTCTCTCCATCCACAGCACAACCACGCGCCATCCGACCCTCGACACGGACGCAGCGGCCCAGCCAGACCATACAACGACGACGATGGCGATGACGACGACAATGCCGACGGTGCCATGATGAGAGAAGTCGGAGCCGGAGCCGGAACCACGGGTGGCAACCGGGCGGTGGACGGCGCCGCAGATACGGCAGACACGGCAGGCAAGGCGACAATAGGCAAAGAGGAGAGCCCGGACAGGGGCATCGGGTACCGCCTGTCCCACCTGTTCCAGAGCAAAGAAGGCCGTAAATGGGACCATCTTCGCTCTTCGGAACCGGTTATCGTACCCCAGTTCCACGTAGTCAACGGCCCGTCCTCCTACGACCGCCGGGGTGATGTGGACAGGCATTATGTCGACGACACGAAGCAGTCAAGGCTGGAGAGGATCCACAGCGACGGGACCCTCGAAGTGGCAAGGGGGGAAGTGGAAGCCGAGGCCATTTTAGCGGCGGCCGCCTCCACGTTTTCGCCGGCAGCGGCAGCGGCAACCTCAGCTCCCGTCTCGGCTGCAACTACGGCCACGGCTTCGGGCGCATCTCCGCGCGCCATCCCCACACCACGCAAGCCGTCGTCTTCGGCGGCGCAGAACAGACACGGGTGGTGGTACAACCCAGAGACACAATGGCGTGGCTTCATCGAGTCGTCGCGCTACCCACACCCGCCCAACGAGAAGTCGGAAATCATCAACGACGAGGAGATGGCCCGCCTGAACCCCGACTTTGGCTACAACTTTCACCTGCGCCCCAAGATCGGCGGTGGTGACGGTGGCGGCGGTGTCGGCCACTTCCACCACAGCCACCACCGGTCCAAGTACTCGGACAAGGCCTTTTACGTGCGCATCTGGCAGACGCTGCTGCACCACCCACTGGGCCCGCTCGCGTGCCGTCTCGTGGTTTTGTCCACGTCTCTGATCGCCCTGATTATCGCCGTCACCATCTTTAAGCGCGAGCAGCTGGGGCATTTGCTCGGCAGCGGCGACCGGTCAAGCACGGACTACGACAGTGTGTGGCTGGCCGATATGCAGCAGGAGCGGAACCAGATCATCGTCTCGATTGTCGTCGACATCGTGGCCGTCCCGTACATTGGCTACATTACCGTCGACGACTACACGGGCAAGCCCCTGGGCTTGCGTCCTCCGCAGGCACGCATCCGACTCATTCTCACCGACCTCTTCTTTATCATCTTCAAGTCGGCGAGTACGGCACTCGGATTCGAGGCCATGATCTTTTTCACCACGGAATCCAGCCAGGGCCTTCTCAAGGCGCTGGCGGCGTTTGAGCTGATCGGTCTGGTTTCGTGGGCTCTGACGCTGACAATCAACATCTTCCGAGAGATAGAAAGGCTGGGTGGATAAATGAAAATTTTGGGGGGGAAACGACTTATGATTTTTTATCTTTTTGTATTTTTATTGGCGCTCTATGGGATTCAAACGACTACAACGGCATTTACCATCAAACATCACACTCTGGGGCTTCTACGGCAAGGACACAATTTACGATACCCTCATCTATTTAGAGAAGGAATATTAGCAGCATTTTCACTCATCTACCTTATATCTCATCGTAAATTGAGCTTTAAAGTGAACAGAAAATAAACACTTATTTTTAAGATTGTAAGGTGGTGCAAAAACGGTCAATGTAGAGAAAAACCAGAATGCCATCTCATGTAAGCAAGACAACAGCGCACAAGATGAAAAAAAGCATCAATCTCCCCTTTTTTAAGTCAAGCCAGCCTTTTTTTCTATTCCCTCCTTTTCAAAATAAGAAACAAGAAAGCACATAAAACAAGTTCAACAAACAGATAAGACACCGTCTTCTCCTTGGCGAGCCACATATCTTCTTTTCCCAATGTACTTTCCGGCACAAGAGCGAAAAGAAAGTGTTAAGAAACAAAATCATAACAGCAAAAAAGTCAAGATTAACCCTAAAAGAAACCGAAAACCCCAACTGCGCAAAAAGCGTGAAAGAAAAACATTATAAGAAACCCCCCCTCCAAGTTAGGAATGTGTATAATACAGAATGAAACTGAAAACTGAAAACTGAAAAGCAAAAAGAGGCAGGAAAGAGAGAGAGAGAGCCAAAGGAGGGACAGCGTGGCTATCTTCTCCTTTGGTCTTCCCTGTTTTGGTCGCGCGTCCCGAGTTCGTAGGTCGATTGTAGGATGCTCGGTTGGAAAAAGAAAAAGCATTCGTCGTGATTTATAAAGGGAATCAAAAAGCAAAAAGCCAAAAAGGGAAGATGTGAACGAGAGGTGATGTGTTAAAGAGGTAGGACGGAAGAGAGAGAGAGAGAGAGAGAGAGATAGATCATGGCTATGGGTAGCCCTGAAAATGGGTATGCAGGCTATCGACATGCTCCGCCGCCTATGACTTGGGGGATGATGGGGCCTCGACCGCGTCCGTGGCGTTCCGTGCAGCATCGCTTGCAACAGCAGCGACCGCGGCAGCAGCAGCGGCCACATCTTGCACCGACGCATTTTCCAGCGCATTGTCGGCCGTGGCCGCTGTAAGTGCCGCGAGGGCTGTGGAGGCTGCCTCTGCATCTTGTGCGCTGGCGCCGTTGGCGTCGGCAGCCGGGTCCGTCTTGGCCGCATCATTGGCGAGGGCGGCACTAGCCTCGTCGGCCTCGGTGGACACCGCGGCAGTCACGGCAGCCGCCACGGCAGCCGCTGTCGCGGCAACGGTCACGCCGTCCGCAGTCGGAGCAGCATCGGAGCCGGTTGCGGCAGCGGCAACGGCGTCAGCAGCAGCATTGGCGGAGAAGGACGACGACGACGCGAGGCGTGGCCGCTTCGCGCGGTCGCCCTCGTAGAGGCCAAGCGCATCCTTTGTCTCTTTGAGCTCCTGCTCCAGCTCGTCGAGGCGGCGCTTCATCATGTTCTCGCGCCGATGCCCTTCCTCCAGGTCGGCGCGCAGTTGCCGCTCCGACTGCGTCAGGAGCTCGATTTGCGACCGCAGCTGGGTCTCGTCCGCCTGCTGGGTCCCGTCCTGGCCGTCCTGGCCGGCACCGCTGCCATACACAGGTTCGTAGTGGCCGAGGCGGCGCGTGATAAAGTCGTTGATAACCTCGAGCTCGGCCACGCGCGTCTTCAGGCTGGAATTCGTCGCTGAGAGTTGATCCGACGTCTGCGGGCCGCCGTCGCCGTTGGCGTCGTGCTGGCCAGACCCGTCGCCGGGCGTGCCAAAGGCCTGCAGGTGTTGGCTCTGGTAGTTGCCGTCGTCGAGGATGGGGTAGGAGGACGCATGCGCGTTGTACATGCCGGGCGTGCCCGTGCCGGACATGGGGGAGTCGGTGTCGAGGTGGTGGCCGTTGGCACCCTTGTGGGGCGTGCGTCGCGAAAGGGCGGCGGTGGCGGCGTAGGCATGGTTCTGGAGGTCGACAACGCCGTTCGGATCGCCGACCATGGTCGCGGCGGCGGCGGCAGCGGCTGCAGCAGCGGCATTATTCTGTTGGAGAGGAAACAAAAAATCGCTTATCAGCAAACAAACCACATAGAAAGTCGAACAACGGGTGTGGGCGTCGAAAGGGTGCGCGTGCAGGTGCATCCAGCCCCCTCTGCCAGTTTGCGCCAGGACGCGATCCCGCGATCCCTTATCCGACGGTTTTTCTCCCTCGAAAAAAAAAGAACAAAAACACCCACCTTTTTCTTCATCATGTCCGGGCGCATCGACGTCTTAACGCGGTTCCGGCTCTTGATCACGTCCGTCTTGAGGGATATCGGCCGCGGGCGGCCATGCAGCTTGAGAAAAAGACCGCAAGCGTTGCACAGCACGGAGCCCATCTCGTCGCGTCGCCACAACGGCGTCGTCGACGTCGAGCAATTCTGGCATATTGGCAGCGATGTCTCGCGGTCGTGGTTCGCCATGGTCGCCATCGTGATTGAGAGACGGTATTCTGTTATTTTGTGTGTCGTCGTGTGTTGTTCGTTGTTGCGATGCTGTCTTTTTTTCTTCTCGCTCAATGGACATGCGAAAGGATAAGGACCAGTTGCGCATCTAAAGGGGGGGGTGTTATTGTGGTGGTGGTGGACGGCGGCCAGATGATAAGGGAGCCCATGAAAAACCTTTATCGGTTGAGCCGATATGAGATTACACAATGTGGATTTGATTTTTTTCCTTTTTTTATTATTCGGGGGTAGGGGAAAAGTGGGTCTGGTGTGGGTGGGAAATGATAAGGCTCAGTGGGGAGGCGCAGAAGCGGTTTATCTAGCCACCCAAGAGCGCTGGAAATGAAAGAATGCGGCCCTTTGTCCTGGCGCTAACACACTGGCTGCGCAGAACAGACGGCCAATTTTTCGAGCGGGTCCTGGGGCCCAGCGTCTGCTCCGATAAGTTTAGTGGTCGCGCGTGCTAGTTCCAGCGTAGTAAAAACAGCGGGCAGCCAGCAGCGAGAACGAGAACCGACCTGACTCGACAACGGCGCGTGCGCTCTCGGCGGCCACAAGACGGGCACAATGCCGACGCGAGGATAGGTGGATAGAGGAGCTCTTCTCGAAGATAAAAGGAAATACGACGTGAGGGGCGACGTGAGAGATGAGATAACTGAACGGCCAGAGGCACACGGACCGGGTGGCCACGTTGTCATCCGTGGATGACAAGGAGACAATCGCAGTCCGATACGGTGTGCCGGCATGATCCATTGATCCTCCTGATCGAGGCCGGTCTCGTAAGTGAAGAGTCTAACTGAAAGGCATTGTCTTTGCAGGCCTGTCCTGTCCTGTCCCATCGGCTCGATTACAGCGCATGGGGTTCTGCAGGCGTGCTCCACCCCTGGGCGGACGTCGCTCCCAAGCGAGCAAGACCCTGGCCCCCTGATCCGCACATACACCGGGCAGAGTGTGTATCTTTCCATCCGTAACGTACGTCGTACGCGATTCGCTCTTTCCCGCGGACGAGGAAATCGCTCGACTAAAATTGGCACATGTAAATCCTCCAGCTAGGAAGGTGCGTGTCGTAGGCGGAAGGAGGCTACGTTTGTGTCCAAAAAGAAGAAGCGCTTTCGAAGACATTGTTGCTTGTGGTCCCCCAAACGCAGATTGTCAGGCACATCAAGATAACCATTATCGATAAAACGGTCGTCTAGAATCACCGTTGTTCATAGACCGCTTAAATAAGGCTTATCGGTGGATCTTGAAGATAGATGCTATCAGAATCTGGCGCGGGATAGTCAAAATTTTCATACCGTGTATATACTGGTTTATACTGTGTACACACTGCTCTCGTAGCCACGCTTCTCATTGGACGGAATCTAACATCCAAAAAGGGGAAGGCGTGGAAAAAAGAATAGGAAAAAAAGAGAAGCTGGTCCCTCTAATCGTTATCGATACTGTTTTTTTTGTTTGCCCAGCGACTTTTTCACCTTTTTGCCTGCTTTTGATCCCATCTCCAACCACAAGCGACGGCAATCCACCGATCTCGCAAGTTGACGAATTTTTTTCCCCGAAGTTCAGTTAAACGCGCCTATTTTCGAGACACACGTTTCGGTTACGGTAAATCTCCCTCTCTACACACCTCTACCGACTCTCCACCCGCCAGCCTCCGAGAATGCCGTCGACGCAGAACAAGGAAAAGCCGTGGGACACGGACGACATTGACAAGTGGAAGGAGGAGGTCTTCAAGCCCGAGGACAATGTGTCGGGCAGCTTTCTCGAGGAGTCGTCGTTTGCCGTCCTCTTCCCCAAGTACCGCGAAGTGTACCTGCGGGAGGCCTGGGCCGGCATCACGCGCGCACTCCAGAAGCACGGCATCGCCTGCGAACTCGATTTGGTCACGGGCACCATGACCGTCAAGACCACACGCCGCACCTACGACCCAGCAGCCATCCTGAACGCGCGCGACCTGATCCGTTTGTTGTCGCGCTCCGTGCCCGCACCGCAGGCGCTGCGCATCCTCGAGGACGGCGTGGCCGCTGACATTATCAAGATCCGCAGCCTCGTGCGCAACAAGGAGCGGTTCGTGAAGCGGCGGCAACGGATCCTGGGCCCGCACGGCTCGACGCTCAAGGCGCTCGAGATTTTGACAGAATCCTACATTCTGGTGCAGGGTGGCACGGTGTCGGTCATGGGTCCCTACAAGGGCCTCAAAGAAGTGCGGCGCGTGATCGAGGACTGCATGAACAACATCCACCCCATCTACATGATCAAGGAGCTCATGATCAAGCGCGAGCTGGCCAAGGACCCGCAGCTGGCCAACGAGAGCTGGGACCGTTTCCTGCCCAATTTCAAGAAGCGGGTGCTGAGCAAGCGCCGCGTGCCGCACAACGTCACCGACAAGAACAAGAAGACGTACACGGCGTTCCCGCCGGCACCCGAAAAGAGCAAGGTGGACATGCAGATCGAGTCGGGCGAGTACTTCCTCAGCAAGCAGGCCAAGCAGCGGGCGGCCGAGACGGAGCGGCAAGAGCAGGCGCGCGAGCGGAAAGAGGAGAAGAAGCGCGAGCGCGAACGGGACTTTGTGGCGCCCGAGGAGGGCGACGACGCCAAGCGAAAGAAGAAGAAGCGGAAGACCAAGGAGGTCGAGGCGGCGGACGAGGACTGAGAGAGGGAGGACAAACCATAAGCGTTTCTTTTTTTCATTTCTTTTTGTGCTTTCTATCGGCAGACCATTGGTCACGAAATCGGTGTTCTGCATATATTCCTGCGGTGTATTATGGTCTCCTTTTTTCTTTACTTTTGTTCATCTCTTCTTCTTTCAGGACATTCATAACTTTGTATTAGGCGAAAATTATTTAAAAGTATCTTGTTTACCCATTCTTATCCTTTATGTAGCAATGCTTGTTCCCCGTGGGCCCCCTACAGCTTCGACGGCGAGTCCCGCCCGGATGCCGAGCCCTCCTTGTCAAACGACAGCACCACCTTGCCAAACTGGCGGCCGGCCTTAATGTCGTCAAAGAGGCCGTCAATGGCTGGCAGGTTCGCCTCGGACAGGCCGCCGTACACAACACGGCTCACAATCGGCCGGATCTTGTGCTCGCGCACAAAGGCCACCATGGCGCGGAACTCGGCGCGCGAGCCCATCGTCGAGCCCTTGAGCTCAATGTTGCGCAGCACCGCCGACATCAGCCAGTCCATCTTGGGGCTCACTGTCATGCCGTACGACGACACCACACCGCCGGGACGCAGCAGGCGGGTCGCGCGCTTGATCACGTCGCCGCCGGCGCCGTCGATAATGGCATCAAACTGGGGCCGCTCCTTGGGCAGCAGCTTGAGCAGCTGCTTGTCCCAGTCGGCGTCCTTGTAGGACACACCGCCCGCCACGCCCAGCTCGTTCTGCGCGCGCTGTAGCTTGGCTGGGTCGCCCGACGTCACGTACACGCGGCAGCCGTGGGCGATGGCCAACTGCGTCGCGGCAATGGCGACGCCGCCGCCGATGCCCGTGACCAGCACGTTGCGGCCGCCCGCGGGCTGTGCGGTGCTGACAGCGTTGCTCTTGGTGACCAGGGCGCGCCAGGCCGTCAGGCCGACCAGCGGCAGAGCGGCGATCTCGGAGGGCGACAGGTGCGCGGGGGCTAGCTCGAGCTCGTCTTCGGGCACGTTCAGGTACTCGACGGCCGTGCCCGCATCGACGCCCAGGGCGCCGCCCAGGGCAGAGAACTTGTTGTAGTCCTCCGGGCCATCGGGGTCCTCGGTCCAATTACGGCACGGGGCCAGCACGACGCCGGCGCCGACCTGGGCAACCTCCGTGCGCTTGCAGTCGGGGCCGACCGCCTCAACGACACCACAGCCGTCGGCGAACAGCGGGTTTTCAAAGGAGATGCCGGGGTACAGGTTCTGGCGGATAAACACATCGCGGTGGTTCAGGGCGGCGGCACGAATACGCACCAGCAGCTCGCCGGGGCCCGGAGTGGGCTTGGGCACCTCCTTCAGCTTGAGCCTGGATTGATATTGTGAGTAAGATTGAGCTTTGCAACCAAGAATGATAGAGTGGGAGGGGCACGTACGGGTAGTTCACCTGGCCAGGCTTGCCGACCACCTTCTGGACGATGAGGGAAAGAGGCATTGTGGCAGATTGTGGGGGAGTACGGTGTGGGGATGTTGAATATATATTTTGGAGTCGGAATTGGGAAGGCGTGAGGTTCGTGAGGCAGGAGCGTTTTATATGGCTCTTTTAAATCTGGGGATCTCTGCTATGATACTGTTTACAGGCGATTGACGATTGCCTATTCCATGTGTTTGGATAACAGCTCGACGTAGCTTACAGAGCTTGGTCGGGCCAATGGCACACTGGGCAACTACAGCCGCTGGCGTGCACCTGGCGGGCATATCGTTTTCCCCCGCATTGCCCGCCAGACGTCATAAACCTCGGTAAACCCGCCACAGCGCGATGCAACCAACGGCTAAGTTTTGTGCAACAGGTTCATTACAAAACAAAGATACCCCGACCTGTGCACGAGACAATGACAGAATAGTTTTTGGAGGCCGAAGTGCATCGCAATGAGCGATCGGTTTGGAGAGGCCGATCCAGCGAATTGGAGACACGCGACAGAACCGAGATGCTCCCTTCCTCCGCGACCAACACCGTTGAGTCGCCATCTTCTGTGTGGCTTTCTCCGCATTCTCACCGTTCTCTTTTACCATTTAGGTGCGTTGCAACGGACAGGAATCATCACTGTAGACCGAGCGAGGTCCAGCACGGCCGACCATTCTCGGCTGCTGTACGAGGCATCAGATGCGGCGTCGAGTTCGGGTGACCAATCTATATACATAAATCGGCGAGGCTGAAACTGGACTGAGAACTGCTGGGGTCTGCTCGCCGATGCTGTGCTCTCTACTGTTGCCATATTGTCTGAAGTATGCAAGGTGATACGCCACAGACGAGACTTATACTCTATTCGCGGCATAAACGACTGTATAAAAAGCCACCTTTCCCTTATTAATAAGAAAACGGACAGCAAAGCTCTGGGCTCCAAGCTTCCGAGAACGGGGTAAAAGCCCGACGTCGCCGACATGGTGAGGCTCTGGAGTTCGTATCAACACGGGGCCTTGGCTTTCATTCTCATCACATCCTTCAACGTACACTCTGGGGGTTGCGGTACACGATAACTTGCGACGTCAATGAAGCCACAGTCGGGTAATTTGGAGGAAGAGGATGCGTTCAAACTTCAGATCAGTACGGAGTAATACTGCTCCGTCGAAAGTCCGTGTGAGAGGATAAAATCGCCGCAATGAGTACTGCTACGATGACCTTTGCTAGGAATTGTTGCTCGTGCGGCGGACGACCATTGCCAAGTCTACAGCTCGGCCCCAGCCGTCAAAGACTTCTTGGGTAGGGTTGAAAGAAACCAAAATAGAGAATAGAAAAGGCATCGTGGCGGTCCCTGCGGGATGTGCGTGGGATATATCGGATGCGAGAGTGTGTGACTGTATCCCTTCTGTCGGGTTCCTTCTCAGTGTGGCAGGCATTGCGGTGCTTCAGCCACCAACTAGGCGTATGATTGTACAATACGAGCATCGAAAGACAAAAAAAGCGATGACTTTTTTAGAGATGAATAATTCAAGAAAAGAGTCGTCGCCGTTGGCGCCGACTCGCCCGTTGGAACCTGTCCAGGGGGGAAACGGTCACCTGCAGTGCCGTTGGCTGTTGGCTGTTGGCTGCGTCTCTCTCTTGTCTTGTCACCTCTCCAATCAGATGCAAAGGCACCATCCAGCCACACGTTTGCACGATTGTGATGGCCAACCATGGACTGCAACGCCCAGTGCCTTTGTTGTTCACCTCAACTACGATCTTCATGCGTGCCTTCCCTCCGCTCCTTGGCGTACACCAAAATACGACGTATGCAAGCTGCAAAGTCATCAAGGTAGGAAGCACCCCGTGCGTACGTCGTACTCGTAAGTACTTTTGTATCCCAGCCCACGCTGTCCCCCGCCAATCCCGGATGGTCGCCGAACAGTTTGCTACCCTTGCACAAATGGAGTACACTAAAGAAGGTGCCCGGCAGAGGGAGTGGCGCCGGGATTCTTGTCGGTTGTCCCTGCTGCGTGGGACTTGCCTCCTGTCACTGCCCGTCTAGGAGAACGTCGCAGCATCCCCACAATTTCCTTCCATCAGGGCTCTTTTGCTCTCTTCTCCGGGCACTTCCTTCTGTCCCGAACTGTGGCTCGTGTGGCTCTTCATACAGTCTCGTTTGCGTACGACGTACGTCGATTTTGCCGACGTGGATCATCGCCGCCGGCTGTCCCCTTACTCCCTTGTCTCCTTGCGTACATAGTGCGCCATCCCTCACCCGCCCCGACAGCCGTGTGCAGACCCCATCGCCCTCGCAGACTCGCCGCCTTTGCCTCGCGGCCAACGAACGCCGAACCGGATCGCGCAATTCTTCGCCCTGGGGGGCATGGCAAGGGGGGCAAACAAACAGGGAGAGCAAGGCGAGAATCGTACGGAGTACCCTTAGAAAAAAAGTGTACGAGGAACAAAAGGGAAAAAAAGAACGGCCAGTCCCAAAAAAGGATCGCCCCCCACCCAAAATATTTCTTTCTAGTTCTTTTTCGTCCTCGGCTTGCACATCACACAATACTTTTGACGACGCCGGCCCCCCCTCTACCTACGGAGAAGATTTCTTTCAATTTACTGTCACTGCCACGCGCCGGCCACCTGTCCAAGATAATGACGTGCCCTTCCCTGTAGTATCGGGCTTGCTCCCCTCGGGCACGTCCCCTCCCTAAAAAGACCCTGGCGTCGCCGGCAGCTCGCCGTCCTGGTGGATCGGGGAAGACGATAGTTCCGTAGGCCTTCCTTCGTACGGGTCAACAGACGAGGCGTTCAAATAGTCAAAGCCCTCGTCTCGCCCAGAAAAATCTCGAGAATCTCGGACCGTTCAATCCTCAAATCTGGTTCCCTCTGATACACTCTTTCCTTTTCAGGCTGTGAGACTTCTTTCCGCCTTTCTGAGGCGTACCGTACTCCGTACCTAGTTCTCTTTTCCCGTTTTGGCAGGCACAACCAACTGCCTGGGCCCTCACCCCCCTGTTATTTCCTATTACGGCGGACGACATCGCATGCCTTTGTTCGACTGACTGACTCCCGAGCTCCTGCCTTTTCTATTTCTTTCTCGATCACGACCAACTTCGGTAATATCCTCCTCAAATTTACACAAAAATGGCCGCTGCCACTGCCGTGACCGGCGTCGCCTTTGGCGCCGCCCTGGTCGCCTCCGGCGTCTACCAACCCGCCGTCATCCTCGACCAGCTCAAGTGGGAGAACTGCCACATGCTCCAGGCCTTTCTGACGGCCACGGCCGCCAGCGCGATTATCACGACGACCGCCCAAAAGATCGGATACGCCAAGTTTTCCCCTCGCTCGTACGCCGACCGCGGCTGGTTCGCGCCCTACGATGGCAACGTGATCGGTGGTCTGGCTCTCGGTGCCGGTATGGCCCTGTCGGGCGCATGCCCCGGTACCGTGCTGGCCCAGGCGGCTCTTGGCATCCGCTCCGGATACTATGCCCTCGGCGGTGGGCTCCTTGGCGGCACAGTCTGGGCGGCCATCTTGCGGCCACGGATCGACAGCTGGAAGAAGGCCAGCCTGGCCAAGACCGACGACAACAAGCCTGTGGCGTCGTCACCACCCACCAACTTCCAGGGCCTGTTTGGCATCTCGACTGCCACCGCTCTTGTCGGCCTCGAGGTCGCATTCGCCGCCATTGTCGGCGCCTCGCTGGCCACGTACGGCCCCGGCCCCGAGGCCAAGATCCCACCCGTTGTCGGCGGCCTGATCATCGGGCTCGTGCAGCTGTTCTCCGTCGCCGTGCGCAAGTCGCTGCTGGGTGTTTCGACCGTCTACGAGGACGTTGGTGACTGGCTGTTATACTATGCGTCTTCGTCTTCGTCGGACAAGAAGGACGACGATGCGGCGGCCAAGAAGGCGGCGAAAAAGATCCCTGCCATCAACTCCATTACCTTCTCGCTCGCCATCTATGCCGGCGCGTGGGCCTTTGCGCTGCTCGTGCCCTTCTTTGGCGTCTCGCCGTCGTCGGTGGCTGCGACCAGTGCGATCTCGCCGGCTGTGGCTGCGCTCGGCGGCTTCACCATGGCCATCGGCTCGCGCGTTGCCGGTGGCTGCACATCCGGCCACGGCATCAGCGGCATGTCGCTGTTCTCCATATCCAGTTACATCACCATGGCTTCGGCCTTTGTTGGCGGCGGCCTGGTCGGTCTTCTACTTTAAAGAAGAGGCTGGAGAAGGATTGTATGATATGAGCGGCTTTGCATTTAGTCACATATTTCTTGCTATCTTCCTTCTAATTTAGCTTATTGGGGTTGGATTTCTTGTTAGTTACCCAAGTATGACGTTACGTTAGATGTTTTAATTTGTCACCAGTTATAATACCACCACATGTCTTGAGACTTTGCTTGCTTTATTTAATCTATTATTTCTTATCACTCCGGCTTACACCACTTGTGCTCGGGTGGCACAGTCTCAAGCGGGCGGATCATCGTTGCCGCCTTGCGCCGCCGTCTTCCGCGGCCGCCGCACCGTCACCTCGACCTCAAAGAGCATCACCTCCTCCATCAGACCAGCTTGGATCATCGTCGCCGCAGGCCGTGCGCCTTGCGGCCCGCCAAACCACTTTTGCAGCACAGGCCACGTCTCCGGAAAGAGGGCGCGATCGGGCAGGATATACCGCACGCGCACAACGTCGGCCATGGTGGGCATGTCGTATTCGCCCTTGTCGTCCGGTCGCACCTCGGCGAGCGCAGCCGCCACGTTGTGCAGGGCCTGGTCGGCCTGGTCGGCGACGCCGGTCCTGAGCTGGCCGGTCGCATAGTCGTACCCCGTGCACCCCGAGACAAACACCCAGTCGCCCGAGATGACGGCACGCGAGTAGCCAATCTGCGCCTCAAAGGCTGACCCGGAGCTGATGAGCTGTTTCTGGTTGTGGGCGGACATGGTCGTGTTTCCTTATGTTGGGCTTTTCTTTCAGTCTCGAATCGGAACAGTTTGGGGACTCTAGACTGGAGGTTAGATATCTCTTTCCTGTGACACAGCGAGTTGAGAAAGGATGGTGACACACCGAATGTCCTGCAAGAAATAATGCGGCCGTTGACGATGGCGAACCCCGGGTGTTATGCATTCGCTTTATTTTCTAGATCTCAGGTCGGACAAGACGAAAACTGAGGGGAGGGGAGATGGAGGGGTGGGAGTGAGGCTGTAAATAGTTGTAAAGGCTGTTTTAATAACCGTTGCACGACAGCCAAGAAAACGGGATGAGCCGTGAAAAGCCGTATTGTGTGTGTTACGTCGGCCGGCTGCCCAGACAGTGAGTCATGAAATCTAGATGCGCGCCCTTTTAAAGTAAGATCTAGACTCGATCGGTTTTTGTGGGTTGTTCCGCAAAACGACGTTGCAGTGCGGCTTGTCAAGATCTCGGTATCGTTTAGCTTTTTAGGTGGAAAAACGTTAAGAGATAATTGGGCGGTATTTTGTAGCCACTATGCAACCGCCTGGATATGGGCCCTAAAATAGTGATGTCAGATTCAAAAAGGAAAGAGCTTTGAAGCATATCTGACCAAAAAGTCTGCTACAAACAACAATGTTACCATGGCCGAAAACCGGAATGAATAATCATAAGAAAAAGAATATCCAAAAGAGTATATTTCAAAATAGAATAAAAAATTCCCTGTCCAAAACTCCGAAACCGAGCTGGTATTTTTTTTCTGTGCGCCGGGTCCAGCAAGCACTATTGGCCAAAAGTCATCCGTTGACTAGAAGTCGCCGTTGTTGGATATCTGATATTATTATATTGGGTCGCGTTATTTGTATCGGCCGGGACAATGTCGGTGTCAACAAAACAAGTCCCTGAGGTGCCAGCTCTTGGAGACTGTGCAGTTCGGCGTCGTCCCGTGTCAACCAGGAGAAACGAGGCCAGCCGTCTTAGACAGGCAGCCGATTGGCCACTCTCATTTTTCCACTGGGTCGAATGCGTTTCGCCGATGGAGGGTGGCGAGCAAGGTGAGTGGGTTGCACTCTCATGCGAGGCTCTAACCATCCTTCATGTGAATTGTCGTCCCATGAGAAGCTCGTAGTATGTTTTCTGATCTAGCTCGCTTCCGAGCAATGGATCCTGGTCTGCCGTGGCGTCTGTTGGGTCCAAGTTGTAGCTAATATTAAGGAAATCGTTCAACGTCTCCTCTGGACCAAAACCAAGCGACCCGAGTGTTTGAGAGAAGCTCGTTGTTCTATAGCAGGTGTTAGCAATGAGTATACAAGGGTTTGTCTAATCAGTAGATATTGAGTGTGAACGTACGCTCTCGCTGCATCTCGAGCAACAATATCGGACAAGGAAGTGTGCATGCCACCAAGGCCACCCCCGATGCCATCTGGGGAAGACAGCATAGAGTGGCCATGTTGATGTGAGAGCTCGCCGGGATGTGGATGGAGTAAAGACTCTAGCTTTGGATCGTAAGGTAATGGTGCTGGTTGATGGTGGTGTTGCTGTTGGTGATGTTGATGTGGCGAGAATGAGAGCGAAGACGAAGAATGTGGCAGTGATGGTGGCGGCTGTGGTAACGATGGCGGCATCTGTATGTTGAATAGATCAAGCGGAGGCTCGCCATCTATAGTTGTCGTCGTCGTCGGTGGTGGTAGTGGGAGGTAAGGCGGTGGCCCAGAGGCCACGATCGTTTCTGTGCTGCTTGCACCCGTGCTCTCGGCAGCATTGGAGGATGACCGCGGCACAAATGCAGCATCACCTGCCTCGCCGGCCTCGGCGTTGTCTGGAGATTCCTCGTCGCCGAAGAAGGACTTGAAGACAGAGCTTTGCTGCCAGGACTGGATGAAGAACTCTTGCTGTTGGGGGTCCTTTATCGCCCGAATCAACCGTTTCCCCTCCTCCTTCTGCAGGTAGCCTTCGATGACGGGGCCGAGGCTGGGTATCAAGTTCAAAGCGGCGCCCCATGCAGCAGCGCTCTCCCGCATGGAGTGCAGGGCGCTTCTGTAGCCTTGTGCTGGACCACGCTTCTTCTGAGGGCGTAGGTACAAGCACGACTTGCCATGCCTCTCGCAATAGCTACACCGTGGCTTCGCATTCTAAGTACGGTTGTTAACATGACTGTGGAAAGCAAAATGAAAAAAAATGGGGTAAGCAGCTACAGCTGCAACATACATCGCAAGGCTGGTGGTTGATATGGCAAAAGTCGCATCTAAAAATGAGATTGTTAGCCCTGAGCTGCAAGACAGGATACAGCCGCGCCTCAAGGCTACAAGACCTCCACAAGGAACGTACGCCCTGGAGCTCTTCTTCCTCTTCCTGGGGTTCGACGCAGAGCCTTCCGTCGTCTCGCTGGGGGCGATGGGTTCGTCCATCGCCGCGATGGACGCATCATTTTGGTCCATGAGCGTGGCCGCCGGCATGTCCCCGCCGGGTGTACCACAGGACCTGTGTGAGAAAGTGGGTGTCCGAAGCGCGCGCTCGAATAACGGAGAATGAGAATGTATGACAAACGAATGGAAGAAGCGCTGGTCGGCCCGTTCAGGTTTGAGACTGTGTCCCCGCCCTGTCACCGCAGATATCGCCAGCCGAGACGCGATGTGCTTGATGCCATGCCCCGAAGCTCACGCAACTTGCTGGGACCGTGGTTTGCTGGCTCGTGTGTAACCTGGGGGCTGGTGCGGCTTGCTTGTGCGTCCCTTTCGCCAATTGCCTCGTTTGGGGGTGTCTTCGTTCGGTGGTTTTGCGCGTTTACGGTCCCTTTCTGCGGTGTTCTTGCGGCTACCGGGTCGCGACCAAATGACTCCGCTCAAAAGCCTCGTACAAAAACGGAAGGCGGGAATGGTTTGCTCTGTCCTCGGTGTGTGGCTTTGCCCGCAAAAACGACAAGCCCCCACATTGCTCTTTCGGAGCGCTGCAATTGGCTGTTGGTGCGCGACTCGGGCGAACGCTCGCAAATGGGGACCGTCGCTATTAGCGCTTTCCTGGCCTACGCCTGATTTCTCCTCAATGCTCTTCCCTTCTTGTGCGCTTTCTCGCGACACGCACTCTGCACTTTCCCTTTCTGCGACAATGCGCTCTTGCGCTCGTTGCGCTGACACCCTCCGCCCAACGCGCCAATCCACCCCGCTAATTGGCTCCCCGCCACCGAGGCTCTCGCATCTAGCCAAGCTGTCGCATACTGGAGGAAGGGGCGACTGGCACAGTATTAGTGCGTTGTAGAGGGGGCTATGGGGGATTTGTTAAGCCGGTCCTGCTCCGTCTGATCCACCACGGTCGCACCTGCTGCTATCATTTGCACTGCCGTGCACTTGCCCAGGACACGCCAAAACACACCTGCCGAGGGCATTTCAAATATTCCGCCAGGACCGTAGCTGCCGACACTGCTTTGTATGTAATTTACTCCGTACTTCCCCAAAAGGGCTCTTGTCGGACAGACTTCCAGAGTCGTGCCTTCCCCTACTGCCGCCCCGACGGTTTTTATCTTTTCAGGAAAGTCTTCTAGAAATCTCTTCTGAGATTCTGGGAATCCATTTCTGGACCTGTACACATACATCCTTGACACCGACCAGACGACACAGAGCCTGCGTAATATTCAGCAGGCCACGGCACCCCCCCGCAAAACTCGCCAGCGATACAAAAAGCGTGCGCGTGTTATCCAACCCACCTGGGGTCAGGCCGTCCCCTTGTACGCTGTGAGACGGCATACGTGAAGAAGCGTGACGCACATCGACGAACCTCGACGACGACGACAACAAAACCGACAACGACAGCCACGGAAAAGGAATTACCCAGGCGCAGTACGCGGCGGAAGCTAACGGCGTAAGTCCAGCTCACCCCACGACCAGCGCACGCAGACGACCACGAGGACTGGTACAGAAAGCAAAACAACCCCGGCCTTTGGCTCACTTCATGTCGCTTGCTGCATAGGCGCCACGGGGGTAGTGGAGACGACCGGCGACCACACTGCGACCGACCGGCAGCTCTTGTCGGCAGCTTGAAGATTGCCAAGAGGCTGCATAAACCGTCCGCCCAGCGACCCCATACCTGGCGCAAATCTCCAATTTCCCCAGACTTCCAGCTTTTTTGCGACGCCGCAACCAACTCACCACATGGCGTCGCCTCTGTCCACACCGCCGCCCAACACGCGGCTCTTCGACCCGGATGCCACCATTGTGCTGGTGGGCTGCCGCGGCGCAGGCAAGCGGACGCTCGGGTTCATCGGGGCCATGCACCTGCGGCGGCGACTCATCACCGAGGACCACTACTTTGAGCAGGTGACCGGAGTCTCGCGCGGCCATTTTCTGGCTCGCCATGGCGGCGAGGCCTTTGCCCGGCGCAATGCAGAGGTGTTCCGCCAGATGCTGGACTCGAACCCGCGACGATGCATCATCGAGTGCGGCATGAGCAGTTTGGCCGAGGACGCGCAAGTTGCGCTGCGCGCGTACGGCGAAGCACACCCCGTCATCTACGTGCACCGCGAGCGCGAACAGATCCTGCGGTTTCTCGACGCAGCCGACGCAGACCAGCTCCTACGCGCCGACCAAAGCCACCGCCAATGTGCTAATCTCGAATACTACAATCTATACGACCCATACCGAGGCCGGTCGTCGGCGACCGGCAGCAATGGCGAGTCCGTCGGGAGCAATAGCGGCGCAAGCAGTCCTTGGGACCAATACCAGCAAAATAGCCTTGGCACAAACGGCAACGCCAACGGTGTCGTAAGTAGCAAGAACAGCCCGCTTGCCGGGTCGTCATCACGTCTTTTCTACGCCAAAGAAGACTTCACGCGCTTCCTAGACTTGCTTCAGGAGCATCCCTGGCGGAAACAATGGGCCGAGAGTCCTTTCTCGATCAACGCGCTCCCACCAGAGTTCCGTGCCTACTCGTACACACTGCGCCTACGGCTATCCGACCTACTCGAAATGGAGATGGAGTGGGAGGAATTTGAGGCTCGCGGCGACTGTGTGGAGCTGATCATTGATCATTGGCCCGACGACATGTTGAGTATCATCGCCCGGCAAGTCGCTCTGATTCGCCGCAAGTTAGCCGTGCCTATCATCTACAATGTGGAGGAAAAGCCGCGTGAGGAGCGCAACCGACTACCAGAGGAGCGTGACCGCGTGGACACGGAGCTGCTCGAGCTCGGCCTCCGGCTCAATGTCGAGTACCTCAGCCTCGACCTCCAGCGAAACAACGAACTCGTACGACACGTTCTTGCCCGGCGGGGCCGCACAAGCATTATCGGCAACTACTGGTACCCAGGCCTGACAGCGCCGCAATGGTCATCTTTCAGCCTCGTCCAGGACTACGAAAGAGCCAAGCGTTTGGGCTGCAACGTTGTGCGCATCGTGCGCTTCTGTACCGGTGGCAGCTCGGCGGATGAGCCTATCACATTCAAAAACCGGATTGCCCAGACAGTGCCCGATCCCAAGCCGCCACTCGTGGCGTACGACTACTCCTTGCTCGGTATCCGCTTGCCGCTGCAAGGCCGCATTCTCAACCCGGTCAAACACCCCGAACTACCGAATCGCCGCGACCACCTGGCATCCGTTGCCACCAGCAAGTCCGCGACGCAAATTCAGGTCCGAACCGGCCAGGCGGACGCTCTTAACTTTTACACCATCGGCTCGCATATCGCCTATTCAATCACACCGGCCCTGCACACTGCAGCTTATACCTTCTGGGGCATGTCACATAAGTTCCAAGCCGCTGAATGCACCACGCTTGACGACTTGAAGAACTTGTTCTTGTCAATGACGAGCAACGGCAACAGTACGTTTGGCGGCGCGACGCTGGCTTCGCCGTTCAAGATGGCCATCCGGCCGTACCTCAAGCTCGAGAGCAAGCACGCGTCTGCCATTGGCGCCGTCAACGTCATCCTGCCGATGCGCGGCCACAGTGACGCCGTGATCGAACACGTCAAAGCGCGCAACAGGGCCGGCGCGTGTAACGAGTTCTACGGCGACAACACCGACTGGAGCTCCATCTACAAGTGCATCCAGCGCGCCCTGAGCCCACGCAACGTGGTGCAACCGTCGAGGACAACGGCTCTCGTGATCGGCGCTGGTGGTATGGCGCGCGCCGCCATCTACGCGCTCATCCGACTCGGCTGCCGGCACATCTTCATCTATAACCGGACGCCGCAAAATGCCCTGGATGTGGCGACGCACTTCAACAACTGGGTGCAGAGCCAGGGCCACTCGCCATCTGCTGCTACGAATGGCACATCCGGTACGGGTAGCAGCAAGATCTGCCACGTGCTTGCCTCGAAATCCGACCCCTGGCCCGCCGAATTCCAGCAGCCCACGATGATCGTCTCGTGCGTGCCGGTAGTCAATACCGATGGCAGCCCGGCAGCCGGATTTGAAATGCCGCGCCAGTGGCTAAACAGCCCGACAGGCGGTGTCGTCGTTGAGGTGAGTCCATGTTTGCGGACCTTGTAGTTACATCGCTGTGTTTACTAACTTTCCCCTTCAGCTCGCTTATGAACCACTCATTACTCCTCTTGTGGCGCAAATGCAAAACATGCGCGATACGGTCTCCCCGGCTTGGGTCATTGTGGACGGTCTCGAAGTCGTCAGCGAGATGGCCATTGAAGCGTTTGAGCTGATGACGGACCGCAGCGCACCAAAGCGGCTGATGCGGTCCGTGTGTCGGCAGGCATGGGACCAGCAGCAGCGCGGCATGTCAATGTCAACGTCGTCGTACACGCTGTCCGCACCAGCTACGGTGGATGCCATGACGGACGGACCATAGAAAGGGCACGTTCGGCGGTAACATATGCGGTTCGTTGTGGATAGCGACAAAGCATAAATGGTTTTTGGATCTGTTTTCTCTTTTTGCGCGTTCTTCACGGCGACTCTCATTTTCGGCGTCATTTAAGAGTAGGGGCATTTGATACAATCTAGGCCGGTGAGATAAAGAGGACGGACGTACGACAGAGATACAATAGCGTTTGATTTAGAGACCAGCGGCGCGGCTATGTTTATATTTACGACAGCATAACGAAATACACAATAACCAAAGAGGGTTAAGAATCAAAAACTATTGCACATACATCGTCATGCTGCACACTTAAACTTGTAGAAAAGTCCCGCCAAACGTTGCTCGATTAAGGAACTATGGAAGCTGGCAGAGCGAGTATTCCGAAAAAAATAAATCAAAGACCCATTGCGAGGTGGACTTCGAGCCAGCCGCCATGCAAAAAAAGGAAACAAAAAAGAGCAAAAATTAAAGGGAGACTGAGGCCACCTATTTGCCTGTCCATCCCTGCGCGATATTGACGTCTCCCCGTCTTCGCTCTTGTTGTCCTGACTGACTCCAGATCCGTTCCCGCGCAATTCAGAATACCCAAAAACGTTCCGCCAATGAAAACAAACGCATGAAATAGAAAAACAGAAAGCAAAACCTGGGAAAAGGTCCTGGCCAAGTACAGAAACAGAAAAGACAACCCAAGGCAACCGCCCCTGGTCTAGATTCCTCTAATTTACATATCAGATCGTAAGCAAATCCGAAGAACAAGAAAGGAGGCGCAAGTGAAAACAAAACCCAAAACCTGGCCTTGTCGTCGTGAACTCATCAAAAGGCGTAATCTGATATAGTACACAAAAAAACAAGACGTAAACTAAAGCAAAGACAGCAAACCAACGTGCTCGAGAGCGCGTTGTTCCCGTTAGTTGTTCCCAAAGAACACATCATCGTTGTTAGTGAACATGCCGTACTCGTCATCAAACTTGCTCGTATTGAGCATGCTGAGACCCGAGTCGTCAAGCTGAACGAGCACGTCATCAGCCGTATAGGCCTTCATCAACATGATGTCTTCGTCAATAGTGCTAGTCGAGAGGTTACCCGCATCCATCCCCAGAGGACCACAGCCGCCTGTCAAAGGAGCACTCAAGCCAATCGCGTCTTCGTCTGCGCAGCTCGAGTTGGGATCCAAATCGAAGAAGCGAGCAGAAGACTGCGGCGGCGAGCTCGACGCTGACAGTTCGGGAGGGGTTCCGGGATGGTGCGAGTAGTGGCTAGCCACACTCTTGGTCGGGGAAGTCGGCAGATTGGTAGGCAAAAATTCATCGGTCTCGGCATCGTTGCCGCATCCCGGAAGGGACGCACGGGACACATGCGAGTAGTGGCTCATGGCAGATGGCGATGCGGCAAGGGCAGCGGCGTGCTCGGCCGGTGACACAACAGGCATGATGTTGACCATATCCTGTGCAGAAATGCCGGCACCAGGCATGGGAGCGGACGAGACCGCGAGGGCACTGGGGTTCATTGTGCCTCTCGAGACAGATCCCGATGTGGGCGCCGCGCCCAAGCTGAAGCCCATATCCATCATACTGTTATCCATGACATCGAACGGGTCGTCGTCGAAGGGGCTGTCCGAATCATCACTTCTCGGCGAGTTACCCGCTGAGTTGTCAGAGTATCCAGAGTGCGACGAAGCCTCAGGGGACGCGGAGCCACCTGCTCCAGATGGCTTGTTCTTGGACCGCGTGCGAGACGACTTCTCACGGCGCGAGTCCAGGCTCGGACGGGACTTGCGAGGGCGGCCACGCTTACCAATCTTGCGAACGGCACCGTCAAATGCACCGATGCACATGCCACGCTGGCGATGGCGTGTGAGGGCGTCGTGGCGGGCAAAGTTGTTGCCACACTCGCACGGGTACGGCTTGACACCGGTGTGGATCTTGGCGTGGCGCTTGAGGTCGTGCTGGCGGACGAAGCACTTTTGGCAGTGCGGGCACTGGTACTGGCGGTCATTGAGATGTGTCTGAACGTGAGACTTGATGTTCTCCTTGCGACCAAAGCGCTTGTCGCAGTTCTCATACAGGCACCGCCACTTGCCATCAGCGGGGTTGGGGCCGTCGATGTAAATGGCAATGTCGTCAACGGTAACACCAGTCTCTGTCCGGGTCTCATCAATGTTGATGCTCGCAATGCTGGCGGCACTCGCGATACTGGCCATAGACTCATTACGCTTATGGGGCGATCTGCGACGGGACGGGCCAAGGGTCTCGGAGTACGAGGGCGACGAAGGGTGGCCAGAGCCAAACGGCGACACGGTGGATTGGGAGTCGTACTCGGTAGCCCACAGGTCGGGCTTGTTGGAAAATGCATTGGGGTTGCCAACGACATTGCTGTCAAACACGCCCTGGATCGTGGCTGGTGTGGGATGCTGGGACTGGGGCGGGGAAAGGTGCTGCATATCCGCGGGAACAGGCATAGCGACGAAGTTGCCGTTCTGCATGTTCATGCTCAGGAAGTCGGCCGGGGTCATAGGCATCCGGATCATGTTGGACCGAGGCGGAGTGGCCAGAGCCATTGCCTCAGCTTGTTGGCGCAGGTCATCAAAGACACCAGACGAACGGTTCGAGTGGTGACCACGATTCCGCTGCGGCTTCAGGGTCTCCTCCATGGACTCGTCATAGTTGTCGGAGAACCGATCGAGACGAGGAGCACCCTGTTGTTTCTCCATTCTCTCGAGGGGAGTTTCCGTTGGCGTCGGCGGGAAGTATTCTGTTCATGTTAGTCCATATACCGCAATACTAGTCATTCGATGGAGAATGCCACTTACTGTTTTCATTCTGGTGGGGAGGCGTAGCTGGTCTTTGCATCTCCATGGTCATGCCCTCAAACTTGGAAACCCGATCCATGATTCCGTTGCTGACTCTCCGTGAAGCACGGCGTGTGCTCGACGTGTCGTCCTCGGACGCCCAACCTTGCGGAGAGGTGGCCGAAGGGGGGAAGCCGACGGTGTTGCTTGCGTCTTGGAAGTTCATGAATGCTGTGGGAGACTGAAGGCCATGGGGGCCGGAGTTGGCAAAGAGCTGGAAATCTTGCTGTTGGATGGGCAGGCCACCGCCGGAGAGCGTCTTTCTCATCATGGCGGCGGTGGGCCCATTGTAGAAGTCAAAGGAAGCATCAGCGCAGTCCTGCTGCTGCTGCCTTTGTTGTTGCTGTTGTTGTTGTTGTTGTTGCCGCGCGAAGAGGATGGCTTGTTCGCGGGACTGCTTGGCAAATTGTTGGGCATCAATGCCCTGGCGTACTGTGCGTTGCTGCTGCGTTTCTTGCATAACATGCTGTTGTGTTGTGGGGTGTCCTTGGTTAGTATTTGCGGATGCGGCCGCGACCACTGCTGCCATGAGCTGCTGCTGCTGCTGCTGTTGTTGCTGCTGCTGCTGAAACTGCTTTTGCTGCGATTGTTGCTGGCTCTGCAATTGCTGGATCTGTTGCTGTCTCTGCTGGCGCTGCTGCAGCTGCTGCCGTCTCGTATCGAGGCTCAGACCCCTGCGGTGTCCGACCTGGCGAGACGACTGTTGCTTCTGCAGCTGTGCTTGCGATTGTGCTTGAGACTGTGCCTGAGCGTGTGCTTGTGCTTGGGCAGATTGCTGCATGGCGGCAGCGGTAGCGGCTTGCTGCTGCTTGGTAGGCGGCAGAGAGGACCCGCTCATCTTCATCGCCTCGAAAGCGGCCACCGGCGTAGACTTTTGTCTCCGGTGAAGCCGTTGGCGGGTCTGAAGAGCGCTGCTCTGTGAGTTGTTGATGGGTGTGGACAGCATTGTTGTGACTCTTGTGTGTGATATTGTCTAGAAAGGACAAGAGTGCGTGCGAGGTTGAGTTCGGAAAGTAAAAATCGTCGGGAATTGTCGTAAAATTGGCCGGTTGAGTCGATGTCGATATTGTCGTAGTTTGTTGTATTGTTGTCGTTGATTGTCGTAGTTGTTATCGTCGTCGTTGATTTTTGTTGTTGTCGGTTGTCGAAAAAGTTGTCGCAATTAAGCGTACCTATATCGAAAAGGTAGGTTCCGAAACTGTCCATGATGTTAGCTGCGGCGTCTTGCCTTTCTCGTGATGATTGTTTTCGAGCAACTCACCTCACGCAGAGGGCAAGCCAGATGGCCGGGCGAAAAGGGGGATCCCGAAGTTGTGCTCAGTCGAGGGCGACTTGATTGTCAATGGCACAACTCGGGAGAGGTTGTGAGGAGGATGAGGGAGATGGGGATGCGAGAACCGAGGCTCTCTTTGGATTTGTTGAAGCTTTCTTGGTCCTTTGAAAAGGAGAAAGCTGCTTAGTTTGTTTAGAGTCTGTCTTTACTTTCTGTTCCTCTTTCGAAAAAGAAGACGAGAAAAAAAGAAAGATACCGGACGCTTGTTGGATTTCTGTATGAACTGGTTTGATTTCTGATGCAAGGATCAGAAAAAAGAAAAGGAGGAAGAGGGAAAGAGGTGGAAGAGAGCAGGAGGAAGAGGAAAGAGAGAGTACGGATGGATGAGGGTAGAGAAATGGTATGAAGTTTTATTGGAATGCTGGCGAGAGCAGAACGGGCCAGAGTACGATGAGAAACAATGGAGCTATTTTAGTGGCAGAGTGCGTGTGTGACGATGGGTGGTCCTGAGCTTGGTTGTTGACTGGCGTTGCCTAGCAACGCACGATCTGACGGAAGGAGGGTGTGGGCGTTAGTGGGCGTGTGAGCGCTTTCATGCGACGGCAGCAGGTGCGATGGGCAGTGGCCCGGCGGCTCCTGCCAAGCTGGGAGCGAATTGGCCCAAGCTCTTGGGAGTGTTTTACAAGTTGTCTGCGACCATTACGAGTCCACCACCATCCGTCGCTCCTTCCTTTCTTTTCGCCTTTTGTTGTTTCCACACGCACGCCCCCCCCCCCTTTTCGCCTCACAAAATGCAAATGCACACGCCCTCAGCTCTTCAATTTGGACTGACAGCGCTAAGAAGGCCGCAGTTCGTACGCCAGAGGAAGGAAGGGGGAAGCAGGCGAGATTGAAAGGAAAGATGAGACGGAGTACTATGTACATGATAGGAAAGAGCGACGAGCAACGGTGCGAGAAACGGCAGGAGCGAAGCGAAAAGCCGCCGAGGCAGCAACGGCAACTGAAAATTGCAAGCAGAAAGGGAAGGAGCAGTGCTGGTGAGATAAAGTGAGATATAGCCGTCAAAACAGTTGTCGCATTAAAGCATTTTCGTCTGAATAAGATGCGAAGAACGGATCAAAGTATGTTCGTTCAATATCAGATGGTTGAGCTTCTGTTGACGGCCTTGGGGTGCTCCACCAAAATTGGCCAACAAGCTAGGGCGTCTGGCGAAAGCAGCTGAAAATAGCACAACACATAAGATGCAACAAAAACCCGGCGCCTCGTTTCTCTGGAAATTTCCTTGCCTTTGTCCTTTTGTCCTTTCTTTTTCTCTATTTTTCTTCGCCCTTGCGTTGTTCAAATTACTTTTCTTTGCATCTCGTCTAATTGTAATTTCAGACCTCCTGCGTTGTGGGAATCCGCCTCAAAGGCAATATATGCAATAGAAACTTCATGTTTTATTTTATTCTGTTTGTTTTTATTGTTTCCCAGCCTCCCTTCCATCGACTTTTGCTGTGATGATTTTTTTGTTTCCGCTTTATTTTTCTTGTTATCTTCCCCAACGCCACAGTTGCCATACTTAATTGACTCGGATGAGCATGGATACAGACCTGTTTGGCGGGACGACGGCGAAAATAAGGTTTCACTTTGTGACGTCTTCCGGACTTTTTGAATGCGGCCAATGGCCAATTGCTTTGAGAACTACCCAGTCAGCGTCTGTACTCATCAACTCGAGCAAGATGTATACTACAGACGTGCTTCCCAGGCCCCAGGTCTACTCTGAGAAGCCCCCCAAGCGAAAAAGCTGCCAACTGTGCGAATCTGGTTTTGCAAAGCAATGGGCCTGGCCCTTGCTGGACAAACAACACCTTCGACATGTTTCTCTTTCCACAGGGGATGAAAAGAGCCTTTCTGACAGCTGTCCGTCTCCATGACTACGTTCCGCCTTTACTCGATCCCCGCCACTGAAGAAGTATTGTCTTGCAATCGTACGACGATATTGTCGTCGTTCGAAAGCGTGCCGTACCCCTAGATATCGGCAACGAGGTGGCCTGGAAGCATGGCGATGTCGGCAAATGGCGTTGGCGGGCGGCATCGCGGCACGGGCTCATAAGATATCGACAACTCAATTTCTTGACACGCTATTTCCATGGCATGTCAATATATGCACGATGCTGCCAAGTGCATTTGGCCATCCATCCTGAACGTAACAGCCGTCACATTTAGTCTGGATCCTTGCCGCGCATTATGCATGTCTTGGACTCGGCTGTCAGATTATGTCGTAGCCGTATTCCGAGATGCAGGCAGGCAACGTATTATTTGTGCATACGAGAATGCTGTGTGCGGAGGACTGCATTCGCAAGCTGCATCTAGAGGTGGCAGTAGGCCAGGCCTGTTTGAAGGGTTGTGAAGAATCCTGTCAACCGACGACCGATCCAGGAATGGGGGCAGTTGCCAAGCATCGCCGTCGGTTTTATTCCGACTCTCACACATCACACACAGAGAACGGTGGACGGAGCACATGTTCCTTGTTTAAAGTCAGGGACAAGACTCTTTTTTCGCCGCACACCGCACAGACATTCGGGTGATGCACAGTTCCTCGGCGCGGATTTTGCCCCATTTGGGCAATTTATGCCTTCCAGAATGGACAAGCCTGCATGCCTGGCCATTGACCGCCACGACAGGAATGCTCCGATTTGCCTCGCTTCGACCGGGGCAACAGAGCAACAGAGTAAAGGGAGAAAAAAAACGAGAGCGTGTGATCTCTTTGGACATTTCGCCTGGCCGCCGTTGCAGTCTGCGCCGCAGTCCGCAACGCATCAATGTCTCTGGTGGCGTGTCCTTCTCGTCTGTGGGGGAGTGAGAGGAAAAAGAAAGTAAATAGAGGGGAAGGAAAACACAAAGGAAAATCCAGAAATCCCGACAATATCAATGACGGAGGACTTTTGTTCCCCTGGCCTTCTGGTCGAACTGCCGGGTCTAATGCGGACATGGGGTGCGGTTGACTTAGACAAACACCCTAGAAGCATCGAGTGGTGAAGACATATCGAGGAACAGTTCGGGTAACTCGGGCATGTGCAAACGGGCACGATGTGCTGCTGTGTGGCCGATGTCACGGTTGTTGATTCTCGTAGGTTTGTTTTGCTTTGCTCTGAAGTTGGAGGTAAAAGTGTTGCCGCGATGTTACAAGAAACAAAACAAATAGACGAAGCAAGACAATCTTCGACTCGGCGCGTTGCAATCTCGAATCCCAATAGTCCGGGCCCGATATTACTTTGGGCGTTCATGCAAGGCACCCGCAGCCTGGGGGAATCGACATGGGTTAGTTAAGTAGCGACATATGGGTGTGCAGGTCAGCGCCCGTTTAAGTTGGACGAGAGATTTGGCGAATGGAAAGACAAAAAATAAATCGAGTCGGAGCTGCCATGTTGACGTTGGAAGCTTGCAGTGTTTGGTTGATCGTCCTGACTGTCAACCGAACAGTTCTAGAAGTACTTGGTCTTTCTGGTCTCAGACGGCAAACTCCAGTACTTTTTCGAGGTTCAAGTCAACAGTCAACAGTCAACAATCAACATGTCAACACGTCAACAAGTGTTGTCAGCTAGTTGTTTACTTTCAACGTCGCCGTTTCTGTCGTGGCAACTTGAGGCACTGTTGAGCCTATCTAGAGACAAAGAGCCAGTTATCGATAGCCGAAGAAATAGTTATGCCCAAGCCGTTACAGGTTGGCCTGCACGTCTTTATACATTGCATCATCGCATTGCCTTTATTATCAAAGAAAGGTCAAAACGCGTCGAACCAAACTGCGGGGCATCGCGAAACAAACAGCCCCGTTAAGTGCAAAATCGACAGCGCTAGCCTCGAATTACAGGGCACTAAAAGGTCCCTGTGGCTTCCGCTTTTAGGGGATTCTGCCCCTCTTTCCCCTGGCGTCCTTCGTGCCATTTCGTGTTTGGTCCCCTATCATTTGCCATTTTGCCCACTCGACACCATCGTTCCCCTCCTGCCTGGTCCGTGCATCTCCAAGACAACAAACGCCCGCCCACCGCCAAATGCACGCATGCAGGTCTCCCCACGCACACCACATCACCCGAAAAGTTCCTTCGTCCCCCCCCTCCCTCGTCCCCTACTAGGGCAAGTGGAAATCGAAATCAACCCACCTGCAATTGCCAGTGGCTCCCAGTGGCCACCTGTGTGCTCCCCCTGTCTGCCCCGCGACGTTCATTGGGCCGCCCGGCCTGAATCCAGCCAAAGAAAACGCAACGAAACGGTCGGCACGAGAAAAAAAATCACAAATTAAGCGACAGAAACAGGAGAGCGAAATAGCGGACATCGGACGACCTTTCTGCGTTCCTGTGCTCCTGCGTGTTCTCCCCTTCCGCCTTTCGTCCTTTTGTCTTGGTGATTTGGTCGACGGCACACCTCCTCCTCCATTATTGACTAGGGGCACTATACGGCATTCTCCTCGCCTCCTGTCTTCTCCTTGACCCCCTCCCTCTTCACGACCCCTCTACGATCTCGATCTCGACACCATGTCCGGCAATACTGTGCGCGGCACGCCGAACCGTGGCCAGGCCCGCGGCGCCATCCCCTTCAACAACAGCCCGGCCGCCAACTCCAGCATACCGCGGCCCGTCCTCGACAACCTCAGCCATGTCGGCTCCGAGACCGCCCCGGCCAGCGGTGGCGGCGGCGGCGGTGCGGCCTCGTCGGTCAGCGCCAGCCGGCAGAAGCAGTCGAAGCGGGACGAGGTGAGCGATAGGGCGGTCCTTGCCTAGGAGGCATGCGTAGCATGCCATTGATCAACGTCCCACTAACCGTTTTCCGGCCCAGGCCATCCGCCGCAAACTCGAGAGCGACCTGAACAAGAAGAAGCAGACCGTGCCCGGCCGCGCCCGCCACTCCCGCAAGGCCCCGCCGGGCACCGTCCTGGCCCTCAAGCCGAGCCCCGCCCTGCAGATCAAGCCCGCCACCACCGTGGCCGAGGCCGCCCAGCTGATGGCCGCCAAGCGCGAGGACTGCGTGCTGGTCACCGACGACGACGACCGCATTGCCGGCATCTTCACCGCCAAGGATCTGGCCTTCCGCGTTGTCGGTGCCGGTCTCAAGGCCAACACCGCCACCATTGCCGAGATCATGACCAAGAACCCCTTGTGCGCCCGCACCGACACCAGCGCCACCGACGCCCTCGACCTCATGGTGCGCAAGGGCTTCCGCCATCTGCCCGTCATGGACGAGAACCAGGACATCTCGGGTATTCTGGATATCACCAAGTGCTTCTACGACGCCATGGAGAAGCTGGAGCGTGCCTACTCCTCGTCGCGCAAGCTGTACGACGCCCTCGAGGGTGTGCAGTCCGAGCTCGGCGCCAGCCAGCCGCAGCAGATCATCCAGTACGTCGAGGCGCTGCGGTCCAAGATGTCGGGCCCCACGCTCGAGTCCGTCCTCAACGGCCTACCGCCGACCACCGTCAGCGTGCGAACCTCGGTCAAGGAGGCTGCCCAGCTGATGAAGGACAACCACACGACGGCCGTGCTGGTCCAGGACCAGGGCGCCATCACGGGTATTTTCACGAGCAAGGACGTTGTCCTGCGTGTGATTGCCCCGGGTCTCGACCCGGCCAACTGCAGCGTCGTGCGCGTCATGACGCCGCACCCGGACTTTGCGCCCATGGACATGAGCATCCAGGCGGCACTGCGCAAGATGCACGGTACGTTTCACTTTCCCGCATTCACTGTTTACAGCATAAAACTTACTAATGCACCCTACGTATAGACGGCCATTACCTCAACCTCCCTGTCATGAACGACAGTGGTGAGATCGTCGGCATGGTCGACGTCCTCAAGCTGACCTACGCCACCCTCGAGCAGATTAACACCATGTCCAGCGGCGACAGCGAGGGCCCCGCCTGGAACAAGTTCTGGCTGTCCCTCGACCACGAGACCGAGTCCATGGTGTCGGGCGACGGCAGCCACCACCACACCCACATGACGTCGTCACGCATGATGTCGCCCGAGCTGACGCGCGATTCCCACGGCAACATTCTCCATGGCCGCGTCGACAGCGTTGCGCCGGGCGACTCCGCCTCCCATGTAGGCGTCGAGTCGCCCCCGCACTCGGCCGTCGCACCCATCACACCCGAGCTGCCGCCCAGCGAGATCCCCTTCCCCTTCAAATTCAAGGCCCCGAGCGGCCGCGTGCACCGCCTGCAGGTGACCGCCGCGCAGGGCGTTGCCATCTTTGTCGAGAACGTCGCGTCCAAGCTGGGCGCCGAGGCCGACACCATTGGCGGCGTACCCGCCGTGGCCGACGGCAAGATTGCGGGCGCCGGCTTTGCCATCAGCTACCTGGACGACGAGGGCGACTCCGTGTCCATCACGGCCGACCAGGACCTGGTCGAGGCTGTTCTGCTGGCCCGCCACGGCCACCTCGACAAGGTCGACCTGTTTGTGCACGACCCGTCCAAGCCGCCTGTCGCGGTCGCGGCACCCGTCGTTCAGACACCCGCATCCTCGGAGCGTGCTCCGTCGGGCGTGCGCAGCCGGCGCGGTGTCACCCGCTCGTCGAGCGAGGGCGACGAGGACGACGAGGACGAAGACTCGGAGGACTCGTACGTGCGCAAACAGAAGAGCAAGGCGCGCCGCGCCGCCCGGCGAAACAACAACCGCAGCAAGGGCAGCATTGGCAGCGCCGCCGAGAGCGTCGGTGCCGCTAGCAAGGCCTTTGGCGAGTTTGCGGCCAACAGCTTCGGTGCGGGCAGCGACGAGCAGCTGATCCAGGGCGTGCCCAACGACCTGCTGCTGCCGGGCGCCATTGTGACGCTGTCGGTGGTGATCCTGGGTGTCTTTACGATTTCACGGTTGACGAGATGATTTGATTGTTTTTGTCTGTCTTGTTTTATTCTACATATTTACGCTTTTGTTCTCTCGCGTACTCTTTCCTTCCCCTTCGTTCCTTCCAGACGAGTTTTTTGTTCTAGTCTTCTCCACTTTTCTGTTTCTATATTCCTTTTTCTTAATAGAAAGGGGCGCCACCAGTAATGCACATGATGACTTCAGAGATCCAACAAGATGCCGTAAATACTTTGTGACAATTGTTTTGCGAGAATATGATATTGAGCAAACGAATGAAGTGGTTGCGCGACGTTTTGTAGGCGAGGGAGCGAACCAGTGTCAGCCAATGGAAGGCCGCAATTGAGTTGATGTGGGTCCCTTTCGGGTATCCCTTAGCGCCGAAAAAATAGGCTGAGCTTCCATTTTTTCGTGATGCTTCAGAAACGTGCCACACGACAGGAGACGACCAAGACGACGAACCGCACCCCGACCTCCGACACAGCGACAGAGCCAATTGCATTTGCATCGGCTCTCTCTCTGCAGCAACCATGATTGTTCGGGGCGTTATCCGGCAGAGTACGTTCCCATCTGGAGGGTGCCAGAGGGCTGTCCGAGCTTCCACTAACTTTCTTTCTCCAGGCCGGAGAGCGCTCTTCACACCGCCGACCCCGATCAGCAGCCAGATCTACCGCCGGGCCCTCCTCTCTACAGACTCGACGACATCCATCCCACCACAGACGTCATCTTCCGCGACACCACCATCATCACAACAGCCTGCCGCGGTCGACGCTGCCGCAAATGGCGACCCGCCGCAACAGCGCCTGGCGTGGGGCGTGCGCCCGGAGCTGGACAGCTCGATCGCACACAACTACATCACCATGACAAAGCTGCAGCGCAAGACAAACCGCCTCGGTTCCTCGGTTGAGCGCCGCTACGCGCCCGGCGACCTCATTCGCAACCCGCCCTACCCCAAGGACATCACCCTCGAGCTGCTCATGGCCTCCCAGATGCACCTCGGCCACAATACGTCGCTCTGGAACCCGGCCAACTCCCGCTACATCCACGGTATCCGCTCCGGCGTCCACATCATCTCCCTCGAACAGACCTCGGTGCACCTGCGCCGCGCCGCCCGCGTCGTCGAGGAGATCGCCTACAGTGGTGGCATCATCCTCTTTGTCGGCACCCGCAAGGGCCAGTCCGACATGGTCGTGCGCGCGGCCGAGCTCGCCGGCGGCTGCCACCTGTTCAACAAATGGCAGGCCGGCACGATCACGAACCGCGACCAGATGCTGGTCAAGGGCAAAATGCGTGTTGTCGACGAGCAGGACCGCGACATCTCGGGCGACGGATTCAGGGCGCACCTGGCGAACCGGCGGCCACTGATCCCGGACCTGGTCGTGGTGCTCAACCCGTTGGAGAACTTTGTGCTGCTCCGCGAGTGTGCAGGCGCGACGGTGCCGACAATTGGCCTGATCGACACGGACGCCGACCCAGGCCGCGTGACGTACGCGATCCCGGGCAACGACGACAGTCTGCGGTCGGCGGCCCTGGTGGCGGGTGTTCTGGGCCGGGCGGGTGAGCTGGGACAGAAGCGGCGGCTGCGGGACGCCAAGGAGGGGATTGTAACGTGGGAGAACGCCGAGGACGTGGCGCGGTACATGAGCAAGCAGAACCGGGCAAACAGGGGTGAGAAGGCCCGGATGCCGAGGCCGCAACGCTGGCCTCTGGCGGGCGGCAAGTTCTTCTAGAGAGCCGTGGGTAGAGGGAGAAAGTTGCTCTAGTTTTACGACAACTCTTGTATACGTTGTCAAGGACAGAGAGCCTGTCCTGTTGGAGCTTTTATGTACAATTATTATCATTTGAAAGAAATATCAGACTCTATAAGCAGTAACCGTGCCATTAACATATGTGCGAATCATTTACGTAACAGACCATGCGCTAGGGAGAAAGGGTCTATAGCGTTGGTGGACAGAGATGGTAATTAAATTTCATGACGATGTACTTTTTTTTTTTTTTTTTTCTATTCAATTTTTTTGTAAATATGTATATTTTTGACGCCCTGCTTTTTATTTATTTATAAAAATGAACATATTCGTTCGCTCTTATATGTCGCCTTTTCTTTCTATTTATGTTCTATTCTATTTCCTACCCCTACCCTCGTCTCGGCACTGCCGAGCCGACACGGCCAAACGTCGATCGTCAATGATGATTGAGCAGCCAGCGGCGTGATGAAATGAGAACTCCCGGGCTTTCTGAAGTTTTCAATCATTTATCAGTAAAAACAAACTGTATGGGGCTCGGTCTTTTAGTTTATTTTGTTATTCCTTCCATTCCTATTATCTCGCCTTGTTCTCTATTCTGCCCCTTGGTCGTCCCGTCAAAGGCCACGGTCCTGGCGTGTGCGATCGACCGTTCATGCGATGCCACGCCCGTTTCACAATAGATTTGTTCCCACACGTTCTTCACGCCTCCGTCACCTTTTTTCTCATGTTCTACCATTTTCTTACGCCTTTTTCCTGACCCTCCACCAAATGCACGTCGACAATACAGAAACACACAGATACGCAAGACACGTATCAGTGATACCTGACACCGAATAAAAACCGTTTGGCGATACAAGATGCAAGCCTACCGTGGTGGCTTGCTGGTTCTCGTGATTGATGTTCCCAGCATCGCAGAAATGGTGCTGGGTCTATTCTTCCTTCTTTTTCGTCTTGTCTCTATTTTCGTTCCCTTTCCTCGTCCCTTCCCCTTCTCGAAGCAAACCAGGTGGGCTTCGCTCCTTCTTTTCCTTGGGGATTTACCAACCATGTTTCTGCTCGTCGCGCCTGCCCTCTCAGTTCGGTCTGATCGTGCGCGCCTTCCTGCGCGCCTTCCTACACGCACTCATGCTCTTCGTGCCTTCCCTCTTTTTGATCAATCCCGTTTGATGCTATATATACAATCTGTTTGCCGCTCTCCTGAAATTCTCCGTGAAGAACCAAATCAATTTCTCTTGGCACCCGTTAAAGTTCCTCCTTTCTAGAATCCTCGTGTACAGTCTCGTTCACATTCTCCTGCGTTTAGAAGCAGCCTTTAAAACCAGCAAATGCACGGTACTCTCTTCAGCAAACTCAACATATACATTTCAACGGCGAAACGACAGAGGGTCAAGGGAACGAGAAAGAGGGCTCTCCCTTTTTGCTCATAGCCCGTTGACTCACTTCATACCATTTGCATTTACTTCTATCTTACCAGCATCTCTTGTCATGGCCGCTTTTCCGGCCATGGCCTCCTCTATGGCCTCTTCTTTCATCCAGACAGTGACCGGCTCAGACCCTTCCGCCATCGAGCCCCCAGACGAGAATGTCGGCCCCGCGCTTATCATTGCCTCTTCCGTCCTCATGTCCCTCGTCCTCGTTACGACGACGCTACGCCTACTCGTCCGCGCCCGGAACCGCATGCTCGGCTGGGACGACCTAACTATTGTGCTTGTCGCCATACTCTCGGCTACCCGCCTCGGCTGCCAGATTGCGCAGGTGCACTACGGCGACGGACGCCACCGCTACTACATTGACGGCGGCGACTACCAGACGGCCAACCGGCTCGGGTGGTACGCGCTACTGCTCTTTTTCGTGGCCATCTGCCTCATGAAGATCTCCATTTGCTTGCTGCTGCTGCGTATCAAAAACGAGCGGTGGCTTCGGTGGCTGATATACGGCATGATGGCTGGCCTAGTGGTGACCAACGGTGGCGTGGTGGTGATTCTTCTGGCCGAGTGCCGTCCTGTCGACGAGTACTGGGACGACATGGGTACCTGCTGGGACCCGCGGGTGCGCGTATTTAGCATTTACCTGACGATTGGGTACGCGATCCTAACCGACCTACTGTGCTCCTGCCTGCCACTGGTTGTGATCTGGAAAGTGCGCATCCCACTCAAGTCGAAGCTGCTCGTCTGCGGGCTGATGAGTCTGGGGTTGCTTGCCACCGGCTGTGGCATCGGAAGGGCGGCATCCCTTAGTGTCTTGACTACCGACTTTACCTGTAGGTTTCTAATATTGTCTCTTGTCCTATTATGACACTAAGCTAATATATTGACCTAGGGGCCTTTTGTATTACAGAAATCTGGGCGAACTGCGAACTTTTTGTCGGAACGATCGCTGCAAATCTAGCCCTCTCACGCTCCATCTATATTTACTTCTTCGAAGACGACAGTTCGGCACACGGCGGCAGTGGTGGTGGCGGAGGCGGCGCAGGAGCCAACGGCGGCAACAACGGCGTGCCTATCAACGGCGGTGTTGGGAGCGGCCCCATCAACGGCCCCGGTGGTGGGCCTGCACACCGTTTGAGTTTCTATGGCTACCAGTCACACGGCCTCTCGTTCTTGAATAGCCTCCATGTGCCCTGGTCTTGGCGAAACCGAAGCTGGCGATACGGAAGAGACAGAGACAACAACAGCAGAACTATTGGCGACCTCGGACGGCATCATGCATTCCGCCGGCAGTCGTCGTACTCTCCAAGTCGAATGGTTGGCTCAAACGGATCAGGCTCACGGACAGCGACCATGGAGACAGCGACGACGGCCATGGGGAGTGACTCTCCAACAGCGCGGCTCACACGCACAGCAAGAAGGCTGGCCTCGTCTATTTGCCGCAATATCTTCTTCTGGAGGCATCGAACTATGGACCCGGCCAATGTGTCCAGCACAGACACGGCAACAACCGATACTTCGCACGAAAAGGGCAAGATGATGGTTGTTGGCGTGACCCCAGTACGAAGCCACGACGGCAGTATTGCTATGGTGGATGGCGTCATTGTTCCGAACAGCGAAAACAGTGGCCGGCGCGGTAGTGTGTCGTCGGCAGTCGTTATCACGGGCGGTCGCGGCCGTGCACTCGATCGCGAGCGAGAACGTGGCCACGCCCGAAACGGAAGAAGCAGCAGCAGCAGCACCACGGTGACTAGCCGTCGGCGCAGCAGTCTCTACTACCATCACCATCTGAGCAAACAACATCCATACAGTGGCGGTGGATCTGCAGCAAAGCAATGGTCCTCAGCCATGGCAACGGCTGCAGCGGCCTCGGCTAGCGACGACAGCGGCTTGCCCGCGGGTGCGGGTGTCATCAAGAAGCGTACCGAGTTCTGGATCTCCGAGGAGGAGCTCGATCGAGACGATTTTGACGACGATGAGGAAGCGTTTGTCGAGGGTGCAAAAGAAGCCGTCGAGGGGAATTCCGAGAAAATGGGGACGAATGGTGAGCCTGGGGACAAGGGCAAGAACACTGCAGAGCGTGCTCTGGCGTTTGTCAGCTCATCCACATCCACAACAGGGAGTCCGTCACGGGGTCGGTCTATCTCAAATGCGTCCACCGCAACGGCCGTGGATGCACTTGGTGATGTAGATGTCAGCAGTAGCAGCGGTAGTAGCACTAATCATAATAACGGGAGCGAGGTGGATTTGGAGTTGGGCCTTCACCCGCCACCGAGAGCGCATCTCTCGTGAAGAGAGCCGGGGGTTACGACTTATGGCATAAGTGGCGGGCTGGATCTGCTATCCTTTGGGCTCACTTGATTTATTATTTTGAGATATATTTGATCATAGCGAGGTGTTCGTCTTCTTTTTGGGCATTTTTTGGATAGTACCTGCATAATAGGTAGATATTTATTCACGCATCACCAAAAGTTACAATTTTAAGGAAAAGAATTGGTTCTCACAACTATTGGAGTTCACAAAATAAAATTGTGTTCTGCAAGAGGTTAAAAAAACGTCATAAGGTATATACAAGAATAATATCCCAGCATGCCTCCGTCCCTTCGTATGTGCAAGGCCCCTTCCTTCCACATCTGGTATAAAGTCGCTCCTTCCTCGCCCACCCCTCCACCTCCTACTTCTCCGTTCCCACATTGCACCGCTCCTCCCCTCACCAACCTACACACCCGAGTCATCTTGCCGGAAGGGGTCGTTTGCCGGGTAGTACGCACCCCAGGTGTTGCACTGGCTGTTGATGCTGCTCAGGTCGACCTTGGTCGGGATCGCGCTCAGCTGTTCCAGGAACTGCACGCTCAGCCCCTGCGAGACGTGCCAGGCCACATGGCAGTGGAACAGCCAGGCGCCAGGGTTGTTCGTCTGGAAGGCCACCACCAGCCAGCCCCAGGCCGGCAGCATCGTCGTGTCGCGCCGCGTCGGGTTGTTGCCGCGCAGATTGACGGCGTCCGTCGCCGGGTTGTACGCGCGCAGGGAATTGCCCGGGGCCAGCGGTTGGGCCAATGCCGGCGAGGCACCTAGAATCAAAATGTCGTGGCCGTGCAGGTGCACGGGGTGCGGGATGGGCGAGTTGTTCTGGATGAGCCAGTATGAGGTGACACCGGCGGTAGGCACGGAAATCACATTCTCGGCGGCGGGCAGGCTGGCGGTCGTGCCGTTCAGGACATACTGCAGCGTGGGCTGGTTCCAGGAGACGTTCATGGGCGAGTTATTCACGGGCCAGAAGACACGAGCGACGCCATTGCGGCTGAGCACAATGTTGGTGTTGAGGGTGTCGGCAGCGTTGGGCGAGAAGGTGGACGCGCCGGGGGCGGTGCGCGAGACGATGGGAGTGAAAAAGGAGGCCGGTGGGTCCGCACAGCTCGGGTCGGGCGGCGCCGTGCCGGCACTCGTGGGCGTCGGTTTGGCGGGTGTGGCGCCCACGTACGACACGATGGCGGCTGGGCGCGGGTTGTTGCTAAGGCCGCATGGGCCTATGGGCATGGTGACGTTGAACCAGTAGAGGCCCGAGGCAGCGGTGGCGTTGATGATAACATCGTAACGCTGGCCAACCGCGACGTACAGGCTCGTCACGGTCTTGGGCTGCACAGGCACAAAGTCGGTGGCCACAATGGTCAGGGAGTGGCCGACGAGCGAGACAGTGTACGTGTTTTCGACGGACGGATTGATGATGCGCACCAGATGGGCCTTGCCAGGAGTGAGGGCGATCGTCTGGTAGCCACCACCACTGCCTTTGGGGTTGATGTTCTTGCCATTAAACAAAATGTTGTCACTCGGTGGCGTGGACCCGGGGAAGCCCGGGATAAAGGGATTGTTGGGATTGTTGATACGGGCCAGCGTGGTGTCGACGGGCGCATAGTACCAGTCAGAGATGAGCAGCGGGCCGAGGTCGATGTCGTAGTTGGCCGACGCCGGCCCGTTGATGACAATGGGACCGAGCACGCCGTTGCCATACTGGGCCGAGAAATGCGAGTGATACCATGAGGTACCGTACTGGGTCGCAAGGAATGAGTAGGTCTTGCTACCTCCCGGCCTCACAGGGCACTCGGTAATGCCGCTGGTGCCGTCGTTCTGGTTCGAGTTGAGCTGGCGGATGCCATGCCAATGGATAGAGGTGCTAGAGAGTCAGTAAGGACAAGACAATGAGATGATGAAAGAGAGGAAAGACATACCCGTTGGTCACAAGGTTGTTGATGATTGTCACGTTAATGCGGTCACCCCAGTCTAAAAGGTCAGAAAGGATACTTAAGTGGATGAGCTATAGGGAGAAAACAACTCACTTGCAGTGATAGTTGGGCCTTGTAATGTTAGTCGAGATCCACTCGAAGAGGAGAATCATATAATAGGAATGAAAATTGGCACTCACCTGGGAATACGCCATTCACAAGCATCGCCTTGGCCTTGACCACACCGTCGCCGCCGACATAGTTGTTCACCTCGCTCAGTGTAAACGTGTACGTTCGCGTCACACCCGTCGCAGGCGTGCTCGTCTCGTAGTCGGTGCTAATGCTGAACCCAGACGACCAACACTGCCGGTTGGTCGCCGTGTTGCACGACTGTCTTGGCTGCAATACCTGTAGTTCCTCACTCGGAAGAGGTGTTGCAAGGGCCAAGCCGACCAACAAAGCCGCAAAGAGTAGGCGAAAGACTTGAGTAGCCATCTTTGTAATTTGATAAAATAAAAATATGCTGACTTCTGTGGCAAGGAAAAGCAGAAAGCCCTATCGATGAAAGTAAACAAAGCTGGGTAACAATGGAGTGCAAACTCAGAAGTCTAGCAAGGCAGATTCTGTCGAGATATTCGTCTCATTATATACGTGCGCGTACTCAACTCGTTATGGTGGCTTCTCTTTTAAAGCTAACTCTTTTTGAATTTACCTTAACAATTTGTCCTTATAATTGTTTTTATTCATGTTTATATTTTCATCTTCTTTCGTACAAACACAACATGCATCCCACTTACACGGCGTACCTTGCGTCCATCCTTGGGCGTAGCACCCGCCCTCCTCTTTCTCTCTTCCTATTTTCGTCCCCGATCATATTTTGTGGTCTGCTCCTACTTTTTTGCGTACTTGTACACCAGAGAGAGGCTCAGCAGTGATGCACACCTCTGTCGATGATGGTTGTCAATGACACGGCATGGGGCTAGGTGGCCAAGAGAATACGATTCTTGGTAACCCCAGACTATCCTCTTTTTGGCCCGGCTTTTCCTCGCTTTCTGCTCTTATTTTTGTTTTGTTCCGCATCTTCCGCCGGTAGTAGCTGGCAGCCTACTATGTGAACGGCTCGTCTATCCTGGTCTAGCCCTCTTTACTTGTACATAAACTCTCCCCTCTCGTCATTGTCCCCCGCCTCTCTTCCCACGTGGAGCTGCCACTGGTACCCATTATTTGGTTTCGGTCAGACTTTCTTGTCGTCATCATCACTGAATTTTACCTCTCCCCAACAAGGAAGCTCACGGAGTCAAGACACAGTCCGGCTGCACCAAGGCTAGTTCCTATGAAGATCGTCATCTTGCAAGGCCCTACAATTCTAGATGTACGGTTCACCACGACGCTGTGCGAGCCATGATGGCTGCCCTCGAGCCAAATCCTCGAGAAAAGTGAGTACACTCAAAAGCGGCACACCGCGAAGCAACCGGGCCCCAACAGATCGAACAACACCTGTAAGCGCCCAGAAGAACGCAAGCTGCACCCGTCTCCGGGGCTCTTCTGGTTTCAGAATACCGAGTCCTGCAGCGTGTGGCGTGCGTCCTGCAGTAGCTCGCCTCTCTCCACGACTACGTGGGCACCGAAAATAGTAGAGTGCATGGGTGGAGGGGCTGTGACGATGTCCAGGCCGACGAGAAGGTGGTTAAATGGTAGGGCGGCAGGCAGGCACAGAACGGAAAGAGCGAGGGGAAAGGGCACTTCTTGAGGGAAGTCAGGCACAAAAAGGTCAAAAAGAATGAAGGATGCCGAATGTTACTTCAGTCGCCCTATTGTCGCTACTTGGTCAGTATTCTGTAGATAGTACTCTTTCTGTAGAAAACTCGGTTGTGTGGCTTATCATTGGCTCTACCCTGCCATTGTACCATAAAAAACGAAGATCTCGGGAGGTCAACATGAAAAGGATGGGAAACTGTGCTGGTGGAAATATAGAACATAAATGTCAGCTATTTGATTATTCGGCACTCACCATCGGCCACTTACACCCGCCGAGCATGGTAAGTGCAACTACGCGGCGGGGTGTAAAGCTTTTTTTTACACCGATATTCCACACTACGAGGCAGGATATGCAATATTTGCGCCACATAACAGCGGCAAGAAACGGTGTGCGATGTGTTGTCTGTCAGAGGCGGCCCAGGAAAGACGGGATGTAAGTGGCTGGAGTGTCTGGGTGACGAATTTCGAGGAAAGGTGCAAATGAGCGCGGTACGCGATATGGGACTGCACTGAACAAGGAAGTGACGACGGAGGTTGTCCTTTCTCTCTTTTCTTTATTTTTCTCTTATTTTGCATTCCCTATTTCATTTGATGTTGTGTTGCCTACGAAAATAGGTTGCAGAGGAAGGGCGCACGATCAGAGACAGAACGCACTTGACGTCGAGCTGGGCAGGCAAGACTCGGGTCCTTTTCCCCTCCTCTTCCCCAATGCGACGTAAGATGTCTACTATGTACCGAGTCCTCTCAAAAGCTGGTTCGCATGAAACAACGAGGACAGGAAGACGGGGCGGCATGACAGCGAACGGGCGCAGCCTTTTTAAAAGCAGGTGCGGTAGGGTACCTTCTAGTGAAAAAGACAAATGAGAAAAGAAAGAAAAGAAAGAGTGCACCGGCCGGGCTACAACAGTATGGGACGCACGACGCGGACAGAGCAATAATACGAAGCTATTGATATGGCCCTATTTAAATGCGACCTCTTTTAAGCTTATTTTTGCATGCTTTTCTTCAGTTTTTATTTATCATTTGCAGCGCATGTAAGTCATATTACAAGAGAGTCACAGGGCTGGTGGATGTCGTACTTTGAATAGAAAAAGCGTTTCCGGGTGATCGGCGT
The DNA here is from genome assembly GCA_021396225.1 of Sporothrix inflata. Lineage (NCBI taxonomy): Eukaryota > Fungi > Ascomycota > Sordariomycetes > Ophiostomatales > Ophiostomataceae > Sporothrix > Sporothrix inflata. The sequence goes on along the minus strand of WNYF01000074.1, from coordinate 32,834 downwards.
CTTAATTAAACAAGAAAAAGGAAGTGCCCGAATGTATTAAAGACAGGGACGATTTCCAGGTTCTCGTCAGCAGAGATTTGTATGTGTGTGTGTGTGCGTGTGTGTGTTCATATGGCTTCCCTTCGCTTGGACCTGGTTGAGGGCGATGGGTGTGGATGGGCTGTGCCGCTCGGCGATTGCACATCATGGAGTGTAATGCCTGATTGTTTTTTAAGAAAAATAAGTAAAAGGGTAAATATGTTAAAACAAAAATCGTATTGTCAGTCTCTATCACTGCAAAGAGAAAGTCTTGAGGCAGCACGGCTCGCTTACATCGTATGCCGCTTCACGCTTCTCTAGTAGCATCAATCCACACCGACCAATCCATAGACGCAAGCCAAGATGCCTCTCTTGTGACGCTGCTTGGGTGCCTTTCCCTCCCACTTCTACTCACTAAAAATCGAGGAACTCGGCCCTTTTTCCTGTCATCGAGCCGCTTCTCTGTCTCCTTCAAGTATAGTCCCTGGTCTTGGCCGGCTTGTCACAAGCCACAGCGGAAGAGAGGCCCGGCAGTCCTTTCTGCGAGTGCCTTTGTCCGTTCAAAAATAAGTTGGATAGGGAGGGAAATAGATATTAAGTGAAGTAATTCGACAAATGAAAGTGTTTACAGGAAACACCTTATGAAATCCCACACAAGTGGAAAGGAGGAGCGGCCAATATGGGAAGAAGCGAGCACATGGCCTCTCTCGGGACAAGCCTTGTTTTTAAATTGCTGCAAGTAATATAAGAGACCACAAAATTGACGAAGGCGAAATAAGAACGAAAAGCAACAGCAAATCTTGTCTGTTGAACTTCATGTTGTGCTCAATAAAACCATGCTGCCGTACATGAAAATCTACGCTGTTGTGTTTCGTATCGTCGGAGCACGACGTATCGTAGGACACAACAGGGACGACCGCCGTAGAAAATCCCATACAGACAATATCACCGTAAAACGATATTTTGTCTTGATCCACAATCTCTTTTTATTCTGCCTTATAGTATCACTTGCCACGGCGCCTTTTACCAAATGCCATCATCGAATACTGCTGTTGTAACAAAAATAAAAACAGAATTAACAGAAAAGAGTAACTTTTTGAAGGGGCCTTCTTATAATTTATTTGTTTAAAAATTTACACCTGTCGTACTGCATCCCGGCTCCGTGTATGTAGGCTCCTCCGTGCCTCACTCGATTGCCTTATTGAAACCCTCCAGTGCTCCGGACAACGCTTTCCACCAGAAGATATTGTCGCGCTGGCGAGGCTCTGAAGGATCCTTGGCACTCGCTCAGTGTTTTGACAAAGCCCAAACTGTCCATAATTTAGACACGAGTCCTCGATGCAAAGCAATCTTTTTCAGTGAAATTATGGCGACCTTCTTTCACTTTACGAGAAACGAGGCGTGATGTTGACGTCGCTCCTTGTAAACAAACTATTCAGGGGCGGTTTTGAACTGCCAGTTGGTGTTGTTAGTGGGCTTCAGGCGTTAATTCCAGGGGTATAATATGGCTTAGTCAGTCAACGTAGTCCACACCAGGGCCCAATAACGTGGGGTCCGCTGTAGCCTTCCCCTCGCAGGCAGCTGCAAAAGCGCAACAAGACCCGCAATTAAAAGAAATCGAAATTTAATTAGTAAAAGTGAGCTAGCACCAGCGAAAAAATAAAGAAGCAGCCAGAAAGGCAGAAAAATAGGAGAAGCAGGCACCGCCAAAAGCCGCCACTGCTTGCTCCTTTCGAACCTCCCCCGCCAAGGTCAAAATCGGTGAAAAGCATCACGACCTCCAAACCCGCGTCGACAACAGCAACGGCCGTTCTCGACACTTTCCTCCCTTCACCCCCCTATACCACCACCCGAAACACCTCTTCCTGTCCTTCTTAGACCATGTCGGCCGCACAGCTTCTCAACCCCAAAGCCGAGTCGAGAGTACGTCCAACACACGCGCCGCCCTTGCCCCTATCTTCTTCGTTTGGAGGCACTCCCCTTTCCAAGCTCCAACAAGGCGAAGCTTTGTTGGATGCCAGGACCACCAGTGCGAATTGATCACGACGCTAACAATTGACCACAGAGGCGCGGTGAAGCTCTGGCCGTGAACATCGCCGCCGGCGAGGGCCTTTCGGATGTGCTCAAGTCAAATCTGGGCCCGCTGGGCACCATCAAGATGTAGGATCTTTTCCCCTTCTCTATTTTACCTCTTCTGCACACCACACTAACCTTGCCACCCCACGCGCAGGCTCGTCGACGGCTCCGGCCAGATCAAGCTCACAAAGGACGGCAACGTACTGCTCCGCGAGATGCAAATACAGAACCCCACGGCCGTCATGATCGCGCGCGCGGCCACCGCACAAGACGACATCTGCGGCGACGGCACCACGTCCGTCGTGCTGCTGGTTGGTGAGCTGCTGAAGCAGGCCAACCGCTACATCTCCGAGGGCCTGCACCCGCGCATCATCACCGATGGCTTCGAGATTGGCAAGGTGGAGGCGCTGGCCTTCCTCGACAAGTTCAAGCTGCCCAAGGAGGTCGACCGCGAGCTGCTGCTGTCCGTTGCGCGGACATCGCTGGCCACGAAGCTCAACGCCACCCTCGCCAACAAGCTGACCCCGGACATTGTCGACGCCGTGCTCGCCATCTACCAGGCGCCGGCGAAGCCCGACTTGCACATGGTGGAGATCATGAAGATGCAGCACCGCACAGCGTCCGAGACGCAGCTGATCCGCGGCCTGGCGCTCGACCACGGCGCGCGCCACCCGGACATGCCGAAGCGCGTCGAGAACGCCTCGATCCTGACGCTCAACGTCAGCCTCGAGTACGAGAAGACGGAAATCAACTCGAGCTTCTTCTACTCGAGCGCCGAGCAGCGCGACAAGCTGGTCGACAGCGAGCGCCGCTTTGTCGACGCCAAGCTGAAGAAGATTGTCGAGCTGAAGAAGCAGGTGTGCGGCAACGACCCCAAGAAGGGCTTTGTGCTCATCAACCAAAAGGGCATTGACCCGCTGTCGCTCGACGTGCTGGCCAAGAACGGCATCCTGGCGCTGCGCCGCGCGAAGCGCCGCAACATGGAGCGCCTGCAGCTGGTGTGCGGCGGCATCTCCCAGAACAGCGTCGACGACCTGACGCCCGACATTCTGGGCTGGGCCGGCGTCGTGTACGAGCAGCAGCTGGGCGAGGAGAAGTACACGTTTGTCGAGGACGTCAAGGACCCCAAGTCGGTGACTCTCCTGATCAAGGGCCCCAACCAGCACACCATTACGCAGATCACCGACGCCGTGCGCGACGGTCTGCGCAGTGTCTACAACATGATTGTCGACAAGAGCGTCGTGCCCGGTGCCGGTGCCTTCCAGGTCGCCTGCGCCGCCCACCTCAAGTCGGACGCCTTTGCCAAGACGGTCAAGGGCAAGGCCAAGTGGGGTGTTGAGGCCTTTGCCGATGCCCTGCTGATCATTCCCAAGACCCTGGCTGCCAACGCCGGTCTGGACATCCAGGATGCCCGTAAGTTCTCACGCGAATCCTCCTTTCTTACTTTGTCTTTGTACTACATACTAACCATTCTAGTGGCCGCTCTGCAAGACGAACTCTCCGAGGGCAACGTTGTCGGCCTTGACCTGACGACTGGCCAGCCCATGGACCCTGAGCTGGAGGGTGTCTACGACTCGTTCCGCGTGCTGCGCAACTGCGTTGCTTCCAGCGCAGGCATCGCGTCCAACCTGTTGCTCTGCGACGAGCTGCTTAAGGCCCGCCAGATGGGCCGGTCAGGCGGACCAGGACCTGGCATGGACGGGCCGCAGCCGGGTCAGGAGTAATGGGAGAGAGAGGCATAGAAAAGGAGGCGGAGGGCTGAAGCTGCAATCTAAAGAGGCTGTATGAATAGCTGCAAATACCAAAAACAAAACGAGAGGTAGGCGTTTTTCTTTGTAGACGTGGCTTAAAAAAATACATGGATTTTACATTTGATCAAAAGAGAACCGACGTCAAAGATGCAAGCAATTAATGTGGTGAAGGGAGTGCACGTGACCCTAAATTTGGGGGCGATTTCCCGTTTCCTAGACGAAAAAAGTCTTATCGGCCGATAAGGCAAAAAAAAGTCAATAGAGGGGCATTACATCGCGAAGTCCATCAAGCCTCTCCCGACCTCTCTCGCTGCCCAATCTTTTCTTTTCTTCAAGCTATTCATCCTCCAGATAATTGGGTGGTTTTTTTTTTCCTCAAAAAGATGGCTCCCTACGACAGTGACTCGTCCGACGACGAGGATGCCGGCACCCAGAACTACACCGAGACCAATGTCCTCATTGGCTACGCCGATCCAGAGGACCAAGACGCTGAGGATGATGCTGCCGACAACAAAGAGACTGTGAGCCGCCTCGGTGGCCGGCCCGACTGGCTTGTCGCCGACCAAGCGCCTCCCTCTGCCGGCCTAGCCCGCTGTCTCGTCTGCAAAGCACTACTGGTGCTGCTCCTCCAGCTCAACGGCGAGCTCCCCGAACGGTTCCCGGGCCACGAACGCCGACTGTACCTGCTGGCCTGCCGCAATAAGGCGTGTCGGCGCAAGCCGGGAAGTGTGCGGGTGATTCGCGGCGTGCGCGTGGATGCGGCTGTGGTAGAGGCAGCGGCCACCGAGAAGGCGAAGGAGAAGAAGGCCGAGACCACACAGTCGAGCAAGCCCGTCGGCACGGCACCAGGACTGGGCAACTCGCTCTTTGGCGTCGCGAACCCATTCTCGGCCGGCAGCGGCGGCAGCAGCAGCGCAAATCCCTTCTCCCTTGGGGCATCATCTTCTTCTACGGGCGGCGCGTCAAACCCATTCAGCCTCGGCGGCGCAACACCCGCACCCGCTGCCAAAGCACCAGGAGCAATCCCGCAACCATCCTCCTCCGAAAAGACACAACAGGCGACTGATGACGCGGCAAAAGAACTTCCCAAGACTTTTGCCGAGACGCTCGCGCTCAACAACGACAAGCCAGAACCAAGCACCGCAGAGTCAGCCGCGCCCTCCGAGCCCTGGCCACCGGCCGATTCCTGGCCCGCTGCATACCCCATCAGCTGGATCGCCGACGCCGAGTACGAGACGCTCGACCCGACGCCGGCCGCGATCCCCGGTGTCGTGACCGAAGCTATGGAGGTGGAAGGCGACTCGGCAGGAGGTAGCGGTGGCGGCAAGGAGGACAAATTTGTCTTTGAGTCTAGCATGGACGCCGCGTTCCAGAAGTTTGCCGACCGCGTGGCCCAGAACCCAGACCAAGTCATTCGGTACGAGTTCAACGGACTGCCACTCTTCTACAACAAGGATGACACTGTCGCGAGCATCTGGGCCCAGTCGACTGGTGGAGGCAGCATATCCACCGTCCTGGCCTCGTCCTCGGGCCGCCTGCCACCCTGCCCCAACTGCCGCAGCCGGCGCGTGTTCGAGGTGCAGCTGATGCCGCATGCCATTGACCTGCTGGAGGCCGATGAACTGGGCCTGGAGGGCATGGACTGGGGCACCGTTCTGGTGGCTGTGTGCGAGAAGGACTGCCAGGCACGGGCGACGCCGGCTGGCGAGGCGAGCTACCAGGAGGAATGGGTGGGTGTGCAGTGGGAGGATCTGGAGGCCCAGCGGTGATGAAGTTTATATCCATGTCGAGTAATAGTACGATGCAGACCTAAAAAAAGCGATACACTTTTCAGACATATCTCTAGTTTAGAATCTTACAACCACCCTTTTTATCAAGCACATGAAAAGGGTCTTTGTCAAAGATGCTTCGTTGCGTAAAAATATTTTTTGTATTAAAATGGACTCAAGTAACGCCGGTACAAAACAAAACGGACATGCCAGTCACTCCTTTTCGTTTTTTTCTCTAACACAAAAAGAAGGAATCCCGCATCCCTGATATTTTTTTGTCGCCTAATAACCCATGACTTCATCACATACGTACCCCCTCTCTATGCGGACTCCTCCCACGATCTCCGTATCACGCGCGCAAACATCTCAATGTTGACGTCCTCCCGGATCTCGGTCTTCTTGGCCTCGTTCTCGGCGTTCTTGGGGATCTGCACCGTCGCGCCCTCAACCTTCCAGCCGCATGTGCCCGTCACAAACTGGCGCACGGCATCCTCGCTCAGGCCCAGCCACTGTTCCAGGATGGGCACCTGGATCTCACGGAACGCATGGCTGATCAGCTGTGCAATGCGCACGCGCACACCCTCCTCGAAGCCGTCGATATCGGTCGTCAGGTCGGCATACAGGTCGTCCGAGTCCATCGTCGCCCAGAAGCGCGCAAATTGTGCGCCCTCAAGAAGGCCGTTGAGCGCACGCAGCTTGGACACGGCCTCGGAAAGCTCCGACGAGACGGTGTTGTTGGAGGCGGCGGCGGCAGCGGGCGACGCCACGGCGGGGCTCAGCAGGTGCATGGCCAGGTTGAACTGCGGGCTGGGGAACTCGGCCATCGATTTGACCAGAATGTTGGTGATCACCTCGTCCTTGATACGGTCGGGGTTGAGTTGGTAGCTAGAAGACGCAAGAGAAACAACAGGGAGAATGCGTCAGCCTGGGTCCAATGTAGACGTAAATGCTCTTCAGAAAACGTAACAAGATATTTGTCTCGTAAAATCAGAAATTCACACAAATTGACATCAATCGAAAATATGTCAGGTAATAGGAAACGTTTATATAGTCATCATCAAAGCCGGCAGCGGAAGAGGCCACACGACAGGGAGACAGAAGATAGAAAAGGATAATGCGGAAACCATGTACACCAGGCTGCGCGCCAAAAAAAGACGGCACCTCCCCTGAGAAAACTTACAGCTTAAGAAGTGTCCGGTTCGCATTGCAGTCCGTGAACCGCTCCTCGCATTGCTGTGTCAGGTACGCCTCGAGGCTGCCGACGGCCTCGGGGTTGTAACGCTCGAGACCGTTGATGATGGCAGAGATCTGCTCCGTCCGCTCCGCTGGGTCTTCGCTGCTCATTCTGGGCAATGTGGATGGGATGTAGATGGTTGTAGAAAGAGGGTGAGGATGGGGTGTTGCGAGACGAGGATGGGTCGGCTGGTGGGGGGTGGGTGCGATCGAGGGCGATTGTCGTCGTTTTCTTGTGCGGCCGCGGGGCAGAAAAGGATTTGTTCAGTTTTCGCGATGCCATTTTTTGTGAAGAGCGGTGGCTGAAACAGGACTAGCGCCACTCTGGCAGAGAAAAGGAGCCAGGGCCCACAGGGCAATTCTTCCCCTTTCTCCACCTGTGAAGTGTCACGTGCGCACCCGTTTCTGGAAGTTGCCGCCATTCAGGCAACCAACAGCGCTATTGTGCCCGCAATAGCGTAAAGGGAGGCGCCGGGGATCGAAGCTATCCCACCGCGTCGCGTTTGCCTCTCGGTTCAAGCACTGCTTATGGCTTGCCATTCAACCTTTTCATCAACCAACACGCCAACTGAACCAGCAAGGGGTCGCATAACCCCTTGAGAGACTACACAATGAGAACCACCTTCTAGACGATCATTGGCGGCTCCGGTTTTAGAGAACCTGCGGGTATCATGCCGAGCCCGGCCAAGAAGAGGAAGCTCAACGCTGAAAATGCAAAGAGCGCACAACCTCGAGGCCTGGAGTATTTCTTCTCCAAGCAGAGGGGAAATGGAAGCTCGAGTGTTCCAGCATCTTCCGAGAAAAAAAGTGAAGCTGATGTTGTGGCCTCGCCTAACAACGGCGGTGACTCCACCAGTGCCGAGATGACCGACGAGGAGCTCGCCAGGAAGCTCCAGGCAGAGTGGGACGAGGAAAGCCGGCGAGAACAACAGGGTCTGCCCATTCTGACGACAGCAGAAGAGGTTGTTTCGATAATACAGGAGCCTGGGGATGGTCCACTTGAAACTGTGCCACCCTCCCCTCCGCCGGCCACGAAGAACACGTTGTCACTTCAGTCGGTCACGACGGCAGAGGATCTGGTTGCGGCCACGATCCCGCTTGATGAGAGCCCGTTGGTCTTTGAACCTTCCAAGTACATTCCGGCCTTGAAGAAGCAGTGGGCAGCAGCGAAACCAGGCAGTGGAAGCAGCGGCGATGCCTCCTACGCACTTCTGACGCGCTGCTTTTTCCTCGTCAACGCCACCCAGAGCCGGATCAAGATCGTGGACACTCTGGTCAACTGCCTTCGTATCTTGATCGAGGCAGACCCTGAAAGCTTGCTGCCTGCCGTATGGCTGGCTACCAATGCCATCAGCCCGCCATACATCTCGCTCGAGTTGGGCCTGGGCGGCTCTGCTATCAGCAAGGCACTCAAGCAGGTGTGCGGCCTCGACGCACGCAGTCTCAAGTCGCTCTTTGACAAATATGGCGACCCCGGCGATGTTGCCTACGAGGCCAAAAAAAAGCAAGCGTTTACGCTGCGCCGGCCAGAGCCTTTGACGATTCGTGGTGTTTACCAGTCTCTTGTCAAGGTGGCCAACAGCCAGGGCCCCGGCAGCGTGGAGGCGAAGCAGCGCATTGTCGACCGGCTGCTGCAGGACGCCCGTGGCGGTAACGAGAGTCGTTATATTGTGCGGACGCTGTGCCAGCATCTGCGTATTGGCGCTGTGAAGACGACCATGCTGATTGCGCTCTCACGAGCGTTTTTACTATCAAGACCGCCTCCGAGCGATGGCCCAGATGCCGACTTTGTCAACGACACGCGACGTGACCCAAAAGTGCTGGCTGCTATGAAAAAGGAACAGCTGGCGGAAGTCTGGGCTCGCGCGGAAGAGATCGTCAAGGCGTGTTTTGCTCGGCGACCGAACTACAACGATCTGGTCCCTGTTTTACTGGAGATCGGAGTCACCGAAGAGCTGCTGCTACGGTGTGGTTTGGCACTGCACATCCCACTGCGGCCGATGTTGGGGTCCATCACACGCGACTTGGGCGAGATGCTTGGCAAACTTCAGGGGCGCGCATTTACCTGCGAGTACAAGTACGACGGCCAGCGCGCGCAGGTGCACTGTGATCGCGACGGCACCGTCTCCATCTTCTCGCGGCACCTCGAGGTCATGACTGACAAGTACCCGGATCTTGTATCGCTAGTGCCACGCATCCGTGGTGAGGGAGTCGACAGCTTCATTCTTGAGGGTGAAGTGGTCGCTGTGGACCGCGAAACGGGAGAGCTGCGTACGTTCCAGACGCTGACGAACCGCGCGCGAAAAGACGTGGCTCTGGGTAGCATCACGATTGACGTCTGTCTGTTCGCTTTTGACCTCATGTTCCTCAATGGCCAACCCTTGTTGGACCGCCCGCTGCGTGAGCGGCGTGAGCTACTACGGTCGCTCTTTGTCGAGATTCCTCACCATTTTACGTGGGTGAAGAGCATGGATGCGACGTCCGAGAACGGTGACGATATCTCGGCATTTTTCAAAGGCGCTACCGACGCCAAGTGCGAGGGCATCATGGTCAAGATTCTGGACAATATTCCGGACTTAGCTTATACGGGCGATGCCAATGACGAAGACGAAACAGACCAGGCTCAAGCAATGGCTCCTGTAGCACCGGCGAAGAAAAAATCAAAAGCAAAAGCAAAAGCAAAAAGCGGTGGACAGGCGGGAGATGAAGGCGGCAGTGAGAAGAAAACAGGCGGCCGTCGAAAACCTCTTCTAGCCACATACGAACCGGACAAGCGGCTCGATTCGTGGCTCAAAGTGAAGAAGGACTATGGCTCAACGTTTGACACCCTTGACTTGATTCCGATCGCCGCGTGGCACGGTATGGGCCGCAAGGCCAAGTGGTGGTCGCCCATCCTTATGGCGGTGCGCAACGAGGAGACGGGGTCCTTAGAGGCCGTCACAAAATGCATATCAGGCTTTACGGACGCGTTCTACAGGGCGAACAGGGCCTATTACGATAATGGGCATGACGCCGAGGATGAAGATGACGAAGATGACGATGACAAAGACAATGCCGAGGACGGAGCAGCAAACGAAAAGGAAAAGAAGAAGAAAAACAACACTCGAGCGCAAAAGCCTAGCTTCGTCGAGTACTATGGCCCAGAGCCCGATGTTTGGTTCGAGCCACAAGAAGTGTGGGAGATGGCTTTTGCAGACATCACACTGAGTCCAACTTACACGGCAGCAATCGGGCTTGTCAACGAGAGCCGCGGACTAAGTCTTCGCTTTCCGCGTTTCCTGCGTAAACGGGACGACAAGGGCATAGACGAGGCAAGTACAAGCGAGTTCCTGGCTAGCCTCTACCGAAAGCAAGATGCCCGTGCCCCAGACAAGGTCAGCGACGCAGCGAAAGACTCAGAGGAAGAAGAATAGGTTTCAACGGCTACAAACGTGCGCGTGTATTTCATTATTCTCGTACATTAAAGCTATTTTGGTCTATCCATTCGTGACGTTTCCCGCATTTACTGCTTCCACGCGCGGTACACGATGCGCGTACCGTACTTTTCACCGCCCTTCTTCAGCAGGACCATGTTCTTCCAGTCCTCGACGTTGGAGGCGTTGACGTAGCGGCTGGGCTCCAGGCAGAAGCCGCTGCGGGCGACACGGGCCGGCAGACCACCGACAGCCGGCACGTCAATGTACTTGCCGGTGTAGAACTGGAACGCGGGCTCGGTGCTGAACACCTCCAGGTGAATGCCCGTGTTGGGGTGGTGCGCCTCCAGGTGGCGCGAGAGCGGCTGGCCGCGCGTGTCAATGGGGACTGTGGCGGGCTGGTCGTTGACGACAAAGCAGTCGTCAACGTCGGGCTCGGACTTGCCCAGGATGAAGGACTGTGCGGTGTCGACCTTCTCAAAGGTCGAGGGGCCGGAAGTCGGGATGCCGCCAGCGTCGACAGGCAGGTACTTGGTGGCACCCAGCTTGGTAACAGTGCCCTCAATCGTGGGGAGGTTGCCCAGGTTGAAGTAGCTGTGGTTGGTCATGTTGATGACCGTCTCCTCGGCACCGTCCACCAGCTCGGCCTCGTACTCAATGACCAGCACCGTGGCCTCGACGCCGCCGTTCTCAGGCAGGGTCTGCTTGCCCACCGAGTACTTGACCGACACGTTGACCGTGCCCGGGTAGCCCTCGTCGCCGTCAGGGCTGACCAGTGTAAACTGAACCGTCTCGCCGCCCTTGTCGAGGGTCGAGGGGCTCAGGCCGGGCACTTCCCGGTTCACACCCACCGGCGAGGGGCCGTCCCACGTCTTCTTGCCCCAGCCCTCATCACCGCCATGCAGCGCATTGGCGCCGTTGTTGGCAGCGAGCGGGTACGCCTCCTTGCCGTTGAGACCGCCCGGCACCTTGATGGCAGCGCCCTCGATGCGGTTGGCGAAGCGGCCAATGGTCTCGCCAAAGTATGGGCTGTTGTGCGAATCATACAGCTCGGTGTTCGGGAAGCCTTGGACAATGTCGATGCCGTGCAGCTCGAAGTGCTGGATGATGGCGCCGCGCGCGAGGAAGGTGAAGGCGGAGCCGTCCATGACGTAGGTTGAAGAGGTTCGCCTGTTCTGTTTGGTTTTGGTGGTGAAATGGGGTTTGTTACAGGAAAAGACTCGAGATTGCCTGTCAAAATTGTCAAAGAGTGAATAGATTGGCTGTACGCTGTGAGCTCATTCGCGGCCGACGAAACGAGGAAGCTGCCAAATTTATATAGCTCTGGCGCGGAAGGCGCGATGCCCAGAAGCTACCCCTCTGTTTCCCCATTATGCCAACGTGGGACTGTCGGCCGTCGCAATTTAGCCTATATTGCCGCCGCTTTTACACTGCACTACTGCGTATTTTGTCTTGTACGTTCCTGCTTTTTGGTAGCAAATGGATTCAATAAACCGCGGTTTGCGGCGTTTTCCCGCGAAACAAGGACCAGTGAGCGCACTCTAAGACCGATGGCCGACAAGCTTTGTCCGTGGTTCCGCGAAGCTGTGACGCTTGGAAAGCTAGCTTCTGTTTTACACAGGTTTTCACGGGGCGGGACCGCGCCGATGCAGGAGCTCGCGGCGTATGTAATCATGGCCTTGGCCGCACCTGCCATAAGTAGGGGATATGTCAGCAAGTTTGGTCACGTTCATGGTCACGCTTTCAGTACACTTTCAGTCACGTTCTGACAAGCTTCGTATTATTCTTCCTTCTCGATGCACATCCGTGCATATCCTCTTGGCGAGACATTGTGCACAGACTGTGGCGACGGGCGGCATCACGACGACAGACCCATCACAAACAATCTCGCCAGGCATTGCGATTGGTGCTTCAGCGCGGTAGCCCGTAAAACAGGACGGAGACAGCGAGGATTAGGGTTTCTTTGGCGCATATCAACGTTCCATTTAGTGCGCCTTTGGCTTCCGTGGGGGATAATACGGGGGCTCGGAGCCCGCTAGCTAGGACTGAAGTTTCCTTTTTGCGGAGGTTTTCCCCTTTTTAGCGCTCTCCTGTTCCCAGCGATCTAGCGTCGCGCCTCCTGTGAGACGCCTGGTTTGGTCTGCAAGCTACTGCGCCCACCGCCCAACCATACCCTGAACCAGGGGGGGGGTTGGGGGTCTGCACCGAAGGGCTACTGCACAAACGGAGGCTTGCGCCATCCCCCGTCGGCGCTAACGGAGCATCTTGCCTCGTTCGGGGATTTGCTATGGTGGATTGGGATGAGTGCATACGTCGTAGAGGGAAAGCATCGAGGTTAAATGAACAAAGGAAAGCACGATGAAGAATCCTGGCATTCGTGTAGAAAGAACATACCTGTACGGGCAGGAAGGGAATCAAGATAGGCGGTGGCCGGAAGGAGCTACTGCTGCGAGAGGCGCAAAAAGAAAAGAACGGCGGACGAAATCTCCCCCCACCGCACAAATCTTTTCGAGTAGTTTGGCCAGAGCCAGCAGGTATCCGAAAGATGGCGGAAGCTACGGAGCTTCGCTTCGGACGAAATGGGCGGAGCCAGTCACTCGTACGAGACAGCGGATGGAGACGATACGACAGCAGCGCCGAGGCCCCTGGTCATGGCGGACAAAAGGCAAAAAAAAAAAAAGATAGCAAAATGAAGAAAGCGAGCAAGAACCAAACATCAACGAGACATGTTCTTGCGTTCGTACGTCGTATGTCGTAAAAGGGGCATTGGCCAACAAACGCCATTTCATAGAGGGGCCAAATAAGCTCGGACAGAGTTGTAACGGCTTTCAAAACAAACGAGAAAAATTGCCCGAAATGAGAGAACGCAAGTAGCAAATGCGGCAGGGCCGATCGACGTCGCACTTTTTACCTCACAAGTACGCTTTTTTGCTCTTTCCCCTTCCCTCCCCTTTCCCGCCGCCCTTCCCCTGCCTATCCGGCTTACCTTTTCTTTCGGGTTCCCTTTCCCTCGCACTTGCCTTTTTGGCGGCACTGCTCCGACATCGTACTCTGCAGTCGTATTCCGGGAGTGAAGCCAGAGAATCCAGACCTGGTGGAACACAAAGGACTTTTTTTTGCGTGTCAGTCGTACCTTCCTGCCCCTTTTTGCTCCTTCCCATGTCGTCCTGTTTTGGTCTGGTCAGACCAGGATTGGTTGAGGAATGGGAGGAAGGAAGGAAGGCGCTATCCGGACCAGACAAAGTCGTTTCCAGCGAGGAAATTCAGTATGTACTTTGTACTCTTTTGTATTAGCCAGCTGGTAAGGGCACCTTGCAACGGCGATCCTTCAAGATCTTGGGCGATTTTCGTTTCGGCTGGGGCCACCGAACCCTCCACCACGGCGGATTACACACATCCCTACACTAATGAACGGACGCTCGACAGCACTGCACATCTTTTCCGTTTTGTCATTGATTTTCCTTTTAACCTTCTTACGCCCCTCCCTTGTTGTTGTCGTTGCTGCTACCCTTTCTTTTATTTTCGGTTCTGCTCTTCCTTCGTCTCCTCTCACCCCAGACTCTTGCGCAATGGCCTCTTTTCGACCCATGAACGTTTAGAAGAGCCATCCAAACAGCCTCAATCCGCTCTCCTCGTCGGCGGACTTCGCCATTGGCTCGATATTCGATTCGACCTGGGAACAATGGGCTGTCTTGCACCGCGTCGGCGGTCTCCGGACCGTCTGTCGCCGTCATGCACGCTCTCGCGTTCGACGTCCTCGACGACATTGGGCGCCTTGACGACACTGACAAACGCATCAACGTTTGTACCGGACGCACCGGTACACGCCAAGACGGGCAAAAATGACGCTGCATTCGACGGCAGCGACTCGGACGTGGACGAGTTCGCCGAGCTGAAGCAGCGCCGTGCTGAGATGGCTGCCATGGCCGCCCGTGTCCTGGCCATCTACGACGCAGGCGTCCCCCTATTCACGCGTGACGCGCTTCGCCAACTGGGCCTGCAGCTCGACAATCACACTGGCATCCGGTCCGGAGAAAAGAATGCGGCGATCACAGTCTGTGGCATGGACGGCCGTCGAGTGCGGTTGACCACACAGTCGGGGGCAGTGTCTGCTACTGCTGTGCACCCTGACATTGTCCTGGTAAAGTGCGTTATTTGCCGCGATGACAGCATGCTCGTGTGAAGAGACGAGGTGCATGTCTTTGTGACCCATGCTTTCTGGTCTGTACACTTCCACAAAGAATGTGCTCTTTGCTAACGTCTGTCTCTGCAGCGTGAAACCCCAGATCGACTACTGGACCATTGAGAAGCTCATTGGCAACGCTTTGTGGCACATTCGACGGTTCGACACAGCGAGGGCTTTTCTTCCACTGCGCATAAGCCACATTCAAGAGGCTCGGTACCGCGACACCAATGGCACGATCAGCGCCAATGGCAGCAGCACCGTGGCAGAGCTCGCGAGCGACCTCGCGTCCATGTCTCTTTCAACAGCAGATCCAGCACCAGCCAAGGCCCCCCCACCACGGACACGGCTCAACGTCGACGAATTGCAAGTTGTTTTCCAGCGACACCGGGAAGAGTGGGAGGCAAGCGAGGCTTGCCACCAGCTTCGCGAAACACTGTTTGCGAGTCTGGCACCGCAGCTTGTGCCACGTGGCCGAGCTGTTGTCCGCAAGATTGTTGCGTTTGCGTGCTCGTCCATGACCGAAGAACGGGAGGGCGGCAGCGCGCGCCACGCGGTACAGCACGCCATGGTCCTAACGGTGCGGGACGTGTTGGAGCAAATCCAGTCTGGTGCAGGCGTTGACGCGGAAACCCAATCGGACGCCGATTCAGAGACCGACTCGGAAACAGACGAAACAACAACCAAAGAATCGACCAGCCGGAAAGTGGCACAGCTGATTACGGTTGACTGTTTCGCGCAGGATCCCGCATACGACGCAGCCGACCGGACCGTGCTCGCCATGGAAGGGATTTCTGTGCTCGAGGACCCATACGGCTTCTTAGCCGTGGATGAGACGACCGTTGTGATTTCCGTCGCGCCGAGCGTGCCTGTGCGTCAGATTGTGGCCGATATTGCGCGCCCAGCTGCGATGATCTGGGGTCGCATCGTGGGCGATGGCGCTGCAGGCGCACGGTCCTCTTCGCCCTTGGTAGACGACATGGGCGGGTGGTCGGATCCTGCATCGTCGCGTGTGAAGCAGATGATCGAGGCAGACTATGCCGAGTTTGACTTTCCGCGCGACCCTCACAACTTTGGCACCGTTGATGGTGTTGCACTCTATGTGCGGACATCGCCAATGGTGCGGCCCCCATCGCCTCCGCTGACCGACGACCAGGCCAGCTGGAGCGCCTCGCTCTTCCAGCGCCTGCATCGGACGCTCCTCTGCCAGCCCGCATCGACGTGAACGTCCTCTATTCTCACACACTCTCTTTTCCCCTCCTTTCTTCATGTTCACCTCTAGCATTTTTTCTCTTTTTTTTCTCTGCGAATACCCAAGCGCTTCGACGACGACTATTTTCAATTTCGGTTTTTTTTTCTCTTTTTCTTTCTCGCGTTTTGAGTTATCATTCCTTTCATTTTGGGCAGCATTTATAGCATCTACAAGCATTATGACATAACGGATTAAACTAGGTCTACACAAAAAAGAAATCATAACGGCGCGGGCACGGCACCTTTTTTCTTGGTATTAAGCATTTTGCAATTTATTTTTCTATTTTTCTACATCTTGGTACCAAGCCTTCCCATACGATAGTGTGAAAAAAGGCACATTAGTCTCATTCGTACTCCGTACAATTTACTCTGCCCTTTTATGATCGAATGTGGCATGTCGCAATAATCTTTCCAGAAACTTCAGTGTGAGATCTCGGTTGCTCGGATGGCTTGAGGCTGGCCTGGGGGCCCTTGACGCAAGAATGATCGAAAAGAAGGTTACATTCAAAAATCAAGGTGAGCAGGTTGGACAAAGAACGCTTTTTTTGCTGTGTTAGCAGCCTTCCGCAGAAAAAAAGGTGTGGATGGGTGTCCGAAATAGCCTATGAGATGACTTCACTTACAGAGGTTGCATGGGGGTGCATGTGCCCGATTTCCAGGATGCAGCCTCCAGCCTTTTAGGGGTACACAAAAATGACGTCGAAGGCCGCCCAGCGTCGATCTCCCCACCCAATATCGATAACAAGCAGTACAACAAACTCGCCACAAGGCGACGCAATTGTCGATGCAACGACGTAAGAATGAGCAAAAGTGGGCAAACGGGGAGCCAGGGTCCCAGAAAACGTGGTAAATGATGAAATGATCTTTTTGGATATAAAAACGTGGTGCTGCAAAGAACAGCCGATCCCAACAAAGATCGTCTTGAAGAGTTGCTTTACTCACTGCAGATTATCAATTTGATCTTCACTTCTCTGTTCAACAAGTCTTACATCAAGTTAAACAAACTCACCTTTCGGCGAACACATTTATCAAACAATTACCAACAAAAAAAATACCACAATGTCCGACACACACACCTCCCCGCCGTCGTCGCTGCAGTCGTCGGCCTCAAACAGCGACAACAACAACAAACAAGACCAGCAGAAGCAAACCTGGTCTGGCGCTGCCTATGACAAGTACAACGACATGTACGAGAGCTGGGCGCCTTGGGCTGAGGACCTGTACCTGCGCTACTTTACGCGCCACAACAAGGCCAGCTACACGACCGAGGACACGCTCGCCAAGACCAAGGTCACGGGCATCAAGCAGGTCGATACGCTGCAGGACGGCGTCAACGGCCTGGTGGCGGGCCAGCTGGGCCAGGGCGGGCTGGCGCAGCCCGTGGGGGACTGGGCGTCGCGCGAGGGCGTGAACCGGGCGGAACGCAACGGCAAGGACGACAAAGGCGGGTACCTGCCGTCGGGCACGCCGCAGCACATCAGCAGCGGTGCCGAGGCCGTGGCTAATGGTGGGAAGAGTGCTGCGGGTGCCGTCGGCGGCGGCGTGAAATCGGTCGGTGGAGCCGTGGGCGGCCTGTTTGGTGGCGGCAAGCAGCAGTAGGAGTATGCGTGAGCTAGGAGGGGGAAAAGGCACCGGATAATATGTGGGAGGAAAAGGGAGTAGTGTCATGGCCGCCATGATTGTTTTAATACCTATAGTGCGGGCCGCAGTATGAAATCGTAGCTCGCCTCGTTCTTGTTTTTATTTTTCTATTCTGTTCATAAAGTATACTTTTCTAGTTGCGTATCTCGTTGGCCTCTATTCAATACCAGCACCTTTACATAGCATTTGCGTTCCCAGCTAGCGCCTGCCCTCTTCTGGATCTCTTTGAGTGCATCATTGCCTCGCATATAACACTCCACGTATGATGACGAACACCAGTTGAAGAAATGCGTAAAACCGCATCCACTGCACCCATCGCGTTCATGACTTGCGCCTGGATGATCTGCCATTTCAGAGTGGTCAACAACAATGCCACCGCCGCGAGGGCCCTCTCCGTCTTCGGCGGCCTCTCTCTCCCCGTCTTCGATTCTGTTGTCACCGACGTTGGCCTGGCTTTTTCCACCACTGCCGTCTGGGACAAACCGGATTGAGCGGTTGCTGTCCTACGGCAACCGGTCGCCTGCGTAGACGTTGTAGCCACCAACAGACACCAAAAAGAGCTCTGGGTCGCCAGCGTTGACCTTGCCGCTCTGGTCAGCACCACCGTCCGCCTGCACGTCATCGTAGGCAAATGCGTAGCCCTTGCCGTCGAGGTTCGCGGCGTGCACAATGCGGCAGTAGTGGTTGGTCGGGTCGACCTGGTAGAACCCACGCGGCTCGGCCGAGGGCTGAATCGCATCGGTGAGCAGCGTGCTACGCTGGAAGCCAGCCGCCAGGCGTGGAATAATGGCGTTGCGGACCGGGCTGGGCCCAGTCGTAAAGGGACCCGTGTTGCAGCCCAAGATGTCCTGAGTCGTGGGTTTGTCAAAACCCTCGGACCCGAACACGAGCCGTCCACCATCGATGCTGCCATGGACGACACCGGGGCCCGCCTGGGTGTTAATGCTCAGCTTGTTACCCCCAGCATAGTGCTTCCACACCTGGTCGACATAGCCCTCGTAGTAGCCCTCAAAGCTGGCGCCGGCGGCGTTACCGTGCGTCGGGTTGAGCACCCGCAGCGGCGTCTCGTTGGGCCCGGCGCCAGGGCGCGCGACAATCAGCTTGTCCCATGGCTTGCCGTCACGCTTGGCCTGGGCGCGCAGCTCGTCGCAGACGGTCGCAAACGACTCGGCGCGCATGCCGGACACGTGCTCGACCTCCTTGTTGCCCCCGGAGCGCTGCAGCGTGAGCCCAATGGGCAGGCGTGGGACAAAGTCCACGTACGAGATGTTGGCAAACAGCTGGTCGGCGTTGAGGGTGAACTCGCAAAACGAAAAGTCGACCGCCGCATTGGGGTCCGACGGGTTGAGCACCGAGGGCTCGACCAGCGCCGCGCCAGCCACGGGGTTCTTGGAGGGATTGAGCAAGAAGGTCAGCTTCTGTGGCCCGCGGCTGAACCAGATGCGGCCGCCGGCAATCTGCGGGATGGTGACCTTGGTGATGGCCCCGTTCTTGCCGAGCGGGATGGCCACATCGGCCTGGAGGGGCTGCAGATCGGCCGGCGGGTCGACCGGGTAGTAGAGCGTGTGGCCATCGGACGTGACAAGAACACGGCAGCTATTTTTCTTGATATCGAGGCCGGTGACGTAGGCATAGACCTCGTCGGCAGAGGTGTTCTGCAGGTGGAGAACGAGCGAGTCGGGCATGATGTCAGATGTGAGGTAGATCTGAGCGTGAGGGGATCTAGTATGCAAGATGTGGGACGTTGGGGTATTGATGCAGCAAAAAGTAAAATCGAAGAAAAAAGTATAAGATGAACTGGTAAGCCAAAATGTGACAGCGCTGCAATCCGAAACAAGAGATGCTGGGGTGGGAACAAAAGAGAGTCTTGAGAAGAGATGTCGACTGTCTTTATGGATAGAAGAAACAACAGCGTTGGCAGGGTAGAGTACTTTGTAGTAGTAGCTAGGCGAGCTTGTGCGGGTCGTCAGCCTGTCTCGAGTCGGCCACAACAGACCGGTCTATGTCGCGGACGGCCCTCTTTTTCTTGTTTATTCCTGTCTATTACGTACCATTCGCACCTGCCGTCCAGAAAAGTCAATCAGCCGCAGTGGACGAGGAAAGGGCTGACCGTGTTCTCCGAATATTTACAGCGCTGCGCAGGCTCGGCGCACTTGGCAGGTGCGGTCAGGGTGGTTGTTGCTTTTTCGGGGGAGGCACTCGCTAGCCTCTAGCCAGGGGGTGGAGACGGCCCAGGAACGGGGGCGCACCTTCCAACTATCACGAGTCGGCAACAGTCATCACCATCCAAGCTGAAAGAACCGAGCAGCGGCCCTCCGACAAACCAGCTAGTAGCAATCCGGAATATGAGACACCATGATGGCAATATTCACTCGTCTTCATCTCCGATCCTCGATTTTGTGATATTTATGGTTTGATGGTTTTTTAACATTTATTTGTTTTTTTATCTTACATGTCCATACTCGGAGGCTAAGCCTCGATGCAAATGCAATACAAACGCCAGTTCAAAAAGAAAGAAAGCCGATTTCTTCCCATGCTTCAGAAATGATCATGTCTTTTCACCAATCCGTTACGTCCGCTTCTTCACCTCGTGAGCGGCCTTCTGGGCCTTGTCGCCTGTCTGGTCGGCGGCCTGGCGGGTCTTCTCCCGGGCGTCCTGCTTTAGGTCCTGTGCCTTTGACGAAGCTTTCTGCTTCAAGTCCTCAGCCTTGGATGAGGCCTCGTTCTTGGCGTACTTGGCCTTCGATGCGAGGTCGTCACGCAGCTCTTCGGCCTTGTCCGCGGCCTTGCTGTTGGCAATGTCCTGACCGGCCTCCTTGACCTTGCCAACGACGGCCGCTGTATAGTGTTAGTATCTTGTGCGGTAATGGGCCTTCTAGCTCTGTGTCACTGGGACGTGCCACTTACAACCAACGTTAATGCCGTCAACAAGCTTGTCTGACACGGCGCGGTCGACCGACTTCAGCGTGTCCTTGGCGACCTCGGTGACAGTCTTGTACTGAGGGGCCGTGCTCGACAGGTGCCGGCTGTAGATGTACGAAGCAGTAGCGACGCGCGGAGCAAAGGTGGTGGCCAAAATTCTCGGGGCGGCCAAAGCCACGCGACGGAAAGTGATCTCAGTGAGGAACGACATGTTGACGTTTGTGTGATTTGTGTGATTTGTGTGATTTGTTTGGTTTGTGAGGTTGTGAGGTTGTTGTTTGTAGGATTGGTATTTCGAATTGACTTTTGAGGTTGATGGTGTCTACCTTCCTTTTTTATCCCTTGACCGTTTCGATTGAACAGCTCGAGTTCTTTATTTTGCGTTGAGGGCAGCTTTCGTGCTCGATTGCAAGCTCCATCTGGCCGTTTGTCATGATGTCATCTATTTGGAAGGTAGCTAGCGGGCGTACCTTCTTAGCCAATCGTTGTCATGACGTAGCTCTTTTGGATATTCGCCATCGCTGGAGACAACACCTGCAACACAACAAACAGCAAACAAGCAGACAAGCGCGCCAAAAGAACAAAGAATTCCACAACTAAATAATTAAATCAATTGAAAATATCTTCTTCACGTTGCTTTGGTTTTGTTGGTGGATCTGACTGCCGTCGAGCAATCCGATCATATGTCGTTGTGCCCCACGATGCTGCTAAAAGACGTCCCAACACTTCATCGCCGTGCCTTCACATGCAATCGCCGAAAAAACCGTCTACGGGTCTAGAATAGGCTGACGTGAGAAGCGTTGTCCATTTTGAGGATGTCGTAAAGTAAACGAGTTATTGTAGCCATACGTGACCAAGCTGCCATGCCGAGAGAGTACCTCGGAATTGCGAATTGACGATGCTCTTCTATATTACTGGAATTGATGGGGCATTGACGTAGAAGCCCACGTCTATGAATTGGGTTAAAGAGGCTTTTACCAGAGACGACTCCGAAGAGTATTCAGCGTCTATAACCGCACTCTTTGTCACACGCGCGGTCGATGTGCATCTGTATTGCGTAAATCCGCATCTCAGATCGTTGACACAAAGCTAAATCTTACAATTTTTTACATAAAAAAGACTATGCACGTCAGGGCTTCCTCGCTCAATTTATCTTTCGAATCAATGCCTGATTTTGAGAGGCGTATAAGTCGTTAGCAGGTAGGCACAGAACCAGCTTCAAACATTGGCGCCTGGCGATATTGTTCGGATCCGGAGCGTGGGGTATTAAAAAACCGGCGTTTTTTATATTGTAATACCACGGGAATATTCAACGAGAAGCAGCTCTGCCAAAGAGCCGACAAGGGGAGGAATGGATGGTTGTCAACGCCCCTGCTTAGGAGGCGCCTTGGCCCAATAAATCTCACAGATACATGAAGAGATCCAGAGCTTCCAGAATAAACCACTAATATCGAAGCTAATTCGCGAGAGGGTTGCTGGAAGCCAGGCCCATGGCGCGTGGACACCTGCTGATACCACCCATCAGAGCCGCGTTGTCGGGAAGGACAGGGACAATGCGGCCATCAAAAAATTCTAGCTAGAAGCCGCCACCGTTCTTGGTGGTTGCTTCCCTGCTTCCTTTTCGAGGATCCTTCATTCTTTCTCCCGTCGCCGATGGTGAGTTAAGATAAGATATTTATTCTACGAAAGGAAACAGACTGCGGCTCCCCTGTCTCACACTTTCCCGCTTTGTTTTCGCTGGGCTTTCTCGGTTGCAATTGCCCTCTTTATGACTCCTTTGAAGATTTTTTCTTTCTATTTCGAAACTTCCAACGGAATCAGGATGTGCACTCGTTTTGGGTCCTGGGGGCCTCGTTGCAACAGGCTCCTGGGACCTCGCCCAAATACCCACCTACTCGTTGCTGTTGGCCCATTTGTTTCAAGCGTCAAGAATGAATGTTTTTTGTTTTTTTTAAAAAAAAATCCATCCCCTTGCTCCCCTTTGATCGCTCTGTTGGTGGTTCCTGTTAGCTAGACGTGTTGGCGTCAACCGCAAGTACCTTACGTCGTACCTGACCAACTGTCAGATGGTAGGCTGGCAGGTTGGATGCAGACAAACTGAAATAAAAGGATCGTAAAGAATAATCAAACACAAGTGGTCGCAAACCACGACGTACTAAAAAGAAACGAAACAATTCTTTTGCTCGTTCGTCGTCCAGTCCTTTGCTCCCGTTCCCTCCTGCCCCACCAGTCGGACGGGAAGGGGACTGGATGGACGGGCTAGAAGCACCCAGGTAGGCGAAGTGTACTTGTCAGGCCGAGCAAACCGCCGCTTCCGCCTTGTACCGGTGGGTCGCGACTGCCCCACTAGACAGATCAGTTAAAGGTGCTGCGCTGGCCCTAGCACATGTCTGCGCAATGGCGGTTTACGTCGTTTCTGGCAGGAGCATCGGTCCCTCTCTCTCCCAAATTTTCGCGCTCTTCTCTCGCTCCTGCCGTTTGAGTGGCGGTCATCGGCGCTGAGTGTTGGCCACTTTCTTCGTGCTCTCCGCGCCCTTGCATGAATTTTTCTTCCTCTCTTTCTTTTCTTTTCTCCTTCGCGTCTTCGTCCGTATAACTGCGATTGAACAGACATTCTTTTACGCTTCATCCGAACGGCCATTCTTCCTTTGTATTCGTTATACTCTCCTCCCGCAATCGGGCCCTGTCGTCTCCCTGGCCCTCCTCCAGTCCTTATCGCCATTCTCGTTTGCCTGTTTCTCCAATTCTCATTTGCCCACACATCGTCTCCCTTTTTTGGTCTCGTTTCTTTTACCTTTGTTTCTCCTCATCAATCCCCTTTCACAACTCGTTGATCCTTTCGCCACTGCTGCGACGTCTGTGAATTGCCCTATCACAGAGTCAGCGACTTTGTGCGTGTTCATTTGCAAGAGCTTGACTACCGTTTTGGCGAGTCGAAAATGGCTGGCGCGGAGGATTCCCTGCCCGAAGGTGAGATTATGATTACGATTAGACATACCCCGCCGAAGTCACAAGTCTAGAGCAAACCGGCCAGCAGCGCAACGCAAGCATCGGCAGGCTGATGGGACCCCCCCTCTTCCTCTTTACCATCTTCCACTTCCCATTACCCTCCGCTTCTTTTTTTTTGTCGGCACCAGGAGCTTCGCAACCGGCGGGGCACAGGAAATTCAGCAAACAAACGACTCGCATAGCACGGTTTGCTAACGCAAGATTGCCGCAATGACAGGTCTCGATCGGCCGCAGGAGCAGGTTCACGATGCGTCCCACGCTGCCGGAACGCCCGGCTCGACTGGCGATGGACGGCCGGGATCTTCAGTCCGTTTTCAGCACCAGATCGAAGACACGGATTTCGCACCGAAGGGCCAAGAGGCGGACGGCTCACAGCGGAGCATCGTCGGTGCCAACGTGACCCCGGAGCAGTTGAAAGACCTCACGACGTCCCTTGGGGCTGCACGCTTACAAGGACTGCGTGTCGCCAACTTCGCTTTTGAGCCTATGTCTTTACCAGCTTCTCGAGTACGTTTTGGTGCTTCTTTCGCCTTTGTTATGAGGGGGTGCCGTTGTGTCATCAGTGCGCGCGCAATCTCCTTTTTTGATTAGATGAGGCTGTGCTCTCAAGGATGAGATGCGACACAGACAATGCTAACACATATCCAGACTGCATCCCACGACGATGATTCCCGCCACGCTAGCGGCCAACACACGCCCGTGTCGGGCGGATCTCCTATGCTCAGTGCAAGAGCCCACGAAATGCAATCTCCTCCTCTCACGCCGTCCGGCACGCCGTACCTCGAAGCCGAAAGAAGATCGCCGCGTGTGTCGACCGAAGTCGCTTCATCGCAGAGCCCGCGCCATGGTGTTATCACCCCACAGGAGTCCTCGAAGGATGCATCGCCACCAACATCCAGGGGCAACCTCGCGGTCGCTGATCGCCCTGCGTCGTCCGGCGACACCTCCCGGCGCCCCGTCTCTTCATCCGGCATTCAGGACCAGGTTCTCGACGGCAACCATCGCAAGAACATGTTCAGCATTGGCCCCACCACCAGCGGGTCGAGCGGCAGTGCCGGTGGCGGAAAGTCACTCCCGGTGTCTCGCGAAGTGAGCCCTTCTCGAAACAACTCTGCTTCGCAGTTCTACACTCGGCCGTTTACACCTTCCGGCGACTCCCACGACCCGTATGCAGCGAACAAACGCCAACCCCAGCACAAAATTGAGCCTCGCTTTGTGTTTTCCCGTCTGTCGAAACGAAAGGACACCTCACCGACCGCCTCAACAATCTCAGTCCCGAAGCACAAGGACGAGAAGCGCCATTCCGGACTATTCGGCAACCACCAGCACAAGAAAGACAAGGACCACGATGTCATCGGAAAAGAGGACAGTCATACCACCCACAGCCGCCAGAGCTCCATGTCAGACTTAAAACGCTTTTTCAAACTCGGCCCTTCCCACCACCACAAGATCAAGCGGGCGGTGTCGCCAGCTATGTCTGTCCGTTCGGCCAAGCTCCCAAGCTCCAAATCGTCCACGCAGATTCCGTTTGGCGATGAACATAGCTTGACGTCCAAGTACGGGAAACTCGGCAAGGTGCTCGGAGCCGGTGCCGGAGGTTCTGTTCGTCTTATGAAGCGAAGCGAGGACAATACTGTTTTTGCAGTGAAGGAGTTCCGTGCTCGGCATACCTATGAGAACGAGAAGGACTACGTTAAGAAGCTGACTGCCGAATACTGTATTGGGTCGTCTCTCCACCACGGCAACATCATCGAGACACTCGACATTATTCGCGAGAAACACAAGTGGTACGAAGTCATGGAATACGCGCCGTACGACCTCTTCGCAATTGTCATGACGGGTCGGATGTCGCGGGCCGAGGTCGCATGTTGTTTCTTGCAAATCTTGAGCGGTGTGACCTACCTGCACAGTATGGGCCTCGCGCATCGGGATTTGAAACTCGACAATGTCGTTGTCAGCGAACACGGTATCATGAAGATTATCGACTTCGGTAGCGCGCATGTCTTCAAGTATCCTTTCGAGAGCGGGATCGTAATGGCGTCAGGTTCGTGATAACTGTTTTTTACCCTCCCTTTTAGTCGCTCTTCTAACACAACCGTTTAGGAATTGTTGGGTCCGATCCTTACCTAGCCCCTGAAGTCTACGACGAGCGAAAGTACGACCCTACGGCGGTAGATATTTGGTCGCTTGCGATCATTTTCTGTTGCATGTCGCTCAGAAGGTTCCCGTGGAAGGTTCCACGTTTGTCCGACAACTCGTACAAGCTATTTGCCGCGGAGCCTACACCTGGTCACGACCCCAAGAAGCTGACCCTTGCTGGCAAGTCTGGCAGCGTGGCAGCCAAGGCGGAGGACGAGCCGAACGTGGAGAC
This sequence comes from Sporothrix inflata, assembly GCA_021396225.1. Lineage (NCBI taxonomy): Eukaryota > Fungi > Ascomycota > Sordariomycetes > Ophiostomatales > Ophiostomataceae > Sporothrix > Sporothrix inflata. The sequence goes on along the minus strand of WNYF01000074.1, from coordinate 7,197 downwards.
GACAGAGAAGGCGAAGGAAGAACAGCCCGAGCAGGAAGTCAAGGAGAGCAGCAACAAAAAAGACGCCACGGACGAGAAGGTCAAGGCGACGGAAACGGACATCAAACCCGAGACCGCCGAGAAGACAGATAAGGACGGCCATGCCGAAAAGGACGAGCACGACAAGGACGACAAAAAGGAAGCGGGCGACAAGACGACGACAGAGGCCCCGAAAACTGAAGACAAGCCGGCAGAAAAGCGCGAGGTCATTCGCGGCCCGTGGCGCATTCTTCGTCTCCTTCCCCGCGAGAGCCGGCACGTCATTGGCAGCATGCTGGCCATTGACCCCAAGGACAGAATCAAGATGGCGGATCTGATCAAGGACCCTTGGGTTGCCGACACGGTGATCTGCAGACAGATTGAGCCAAGCAGGATCATCCGCTCCAACACCCACACGCACATCCTCGAGCAACCGACCCCGGCCATGAAGTAGAGGCCTTTACGATCGGCCAAGCTTCGCTGCGCGATGCAAGCTACCGTAAGCCTTGATAGGCTAGACAAAGGCGACAAATGATGGAGCGTGCTTTTATTTTTAATTTTCGGGGTTTGCTGGTTGTACTCGCCTTGGTTATATGTTACTTTGTGATTTTTTGGCTCTTCTCTTGTTTCTGTTTCCCTTGCTGCATTATCATTTCCCCTGTGCTTATGTTCTACTCCTTTGTTTTGGATTTTTCTGCATTTTGCTCTTTTCACGCTGTTTTTTTATAACATCATCTCAACAAACATACTTACTGGGGTTCGGATTGGAAAGGCACGATATTGGTTGGGTGTATTTTCGTGAGTATTAGTGATGGGTTCGTCGGGGGTACTGGGAATATGCTAGAACTTGGAGTGGGGACCAGTCCTTTGGAAAGAGTGTGCTGATAGAATGGAAATGTCTAGATATATATACTATATTGCATTGTCAACAGTGTGGGCGATGTGTTGACATAGACAGCCTTGCATCGCGATGCTCTCTTACGGAGTATTACCGTCCACGTAATTTGTAAAGGCAACCCTCTGAGAGGCGGCTGCCCAAGACACCCAGACCGCTAAAGACCGCTGCAGGCCCGCCGTAAGCCGCTCGTCTAGGCTCATGGCGGCGCCGGAAAATCTGTTGCGCCGGCGCCAAAAGGCCCCCCCAAAAATTGGGGATGCTCCAATTCGCCCGCCTGCCAGTCGGCTATTAGTTGGACTAGATATGGGGGAGGGAAGGCCGGCGAATGGAGAACGTAGATGCTCTTAGAAGCTCTTGGATTTTTCTTCGGCTACCCGCAAAAAATCCTTCCTCTGGCCGGCGGCGCAAAAGCAGCTTTAACACTTCCTCTCCTCCCTCCACCACCCCCCAATTCTTGACGTGCCATCACTTCCCCGGATTCAGACCTCTTGACAATTCGACTTTTTCTCGACCCGATTCTTTTTCCCTATCTCACACCTCTTTCCACCTACCAATTCCTCCCTTCACAATGGTGAGTAAACAACACCCCAGGCACTTCGGCATAACCTCCGGTTCGGCGGTCGCTGCTACTATGCCGAGCCATATGTGAGCAGTCGAAGTCCCCTAGGAATATAGACTGACAGTTCTCCCACCCATCTTCCAGTCTGGCCTCCGCTCGATCAAGTCCCTCGTCCCCCTCCTGGACCGCGTGCTGGTGCAGCGCGCCAAGTCCGAGGCCAAGACGGCCAGCGGCATCTTCCTGCCCGAGTCGAGCGTCAAGGACCTCAACGAGGCGCGCGTCCTGGCCGTCGGCCCCGGCAACCTTGACAAGGACGGCAAGCGGACGCCCATGGGTGTCACCGCCGGCGACAAGGTCCTGATCCCGCAGTACGGCGGCAGCCCCATCAAGGTCGGCGAGGAGGAGTACCACCTGTTCCGCGACAGCGAGTAAGTTTGTGTGGAGGGCGGCCCTCTTGGGCCGCGGCTACAAAAAGATGTCGAGTGCATACTGACCCTATTCCTTCTTAGGATCCTTGCCAAGATTAACGAGTAAACACGTTTTCGAGCCCAAGATCGACGCCATATACAAATCAAAATCAAAAAATTGAAAAGAAAACAAGAGGCTGCCCACGCACACCGTGTTTTCGAGACAAAAAAAAATAGGAAAAGGTGCTTTTGCATGCTCATGGACATGAGCAAAGGAGGGAGCGGGGGTTGCATGGGTGTCATGGCATAGGAACAAGCAAGGCTGGGCTGGGCCATGAGGAAAGGGAGAGACGACCTGCCTCCGTGCCGTCTGTTTCTCCCCTAATCCATCTGCCTATGCTGCCACGTCTAACCTTGTGTATGGCACCCGTCCAACTCCTGCTCTCGCCGACACCCTTGTACCAACATATAAAAAATTACAAAATACGGACCCTCTCTACCCAAAAGACTACACAAAAGGACAACGAATAGGGAGGGGACATGACATGAATGAAGATTACGCCCACCCCTTTTTTGTCTGCTTTTTTGTACAACCATATTTTTGAATATAGAAGGGAGAGGCGGAAGAAGAGAACATGCATTGATGTAAGGGAAGGAAGGAAAGAAAGAGAAAAGAAGAGCGAACAACCAAGTTTCAAAAGGGGTCAAATTTAAATAGAAAAGCAAATCCATCTCCACTCAACACTCGTGCCAATCTGTTGATTGCTCTTAAAAGAGAGATCGATGCCACCTGGGTGGTCTAAAAGGTTGTTTCTGTCCGACCCGAGAGCACGCCAGCCCGCTCTCTAGGTGCGTCTGTTTACAAGCTGTGCCAGCCAACCAAATCCCAGCTGCCGTTTCGTATAAATGAAGCCCTCCCATTTTTTTTTTGGCTACAGCGTCTCGCCCATGTATGGCTCTTTGGCATGCCATTTTTTGTATCTCCTTTCTCTCCCTTCTCATTTAGGACCACGTGTATCGGATACTGTCGTGGTCCTCTCTATTTCGCGTTTCCAAGTGAAAGCCGTGGCCATAACACACCTGCCGTGCTTCTACATACATGTTTCGGCGAAATATGCTAGCGCATGTTTTCTTCGGTAGATGTAAACAGCAATATGTATGCCTGCCGCTTGGTTTTGATTTTCCTCGGTTTTGGCGAGTCCCCTATTTTTCTCTGTTCGTCAGCTGCAGGTACGAATATGCATGGCATTTAGCCGTGCCTTGGACCTCTCTTTTCGTCTCGCTTCGACGTCTAAATTTGGCGGTCGGTTCTCCGAGAGGGAGAGAAAATTTTATTTGATATCAGAGGTCTAGGCGCCTCTTCTTTTCGTTTCCTATGCTTTCATCCAGCCGCTCGGAACGGTACTTCATAGGGGTGGTAATCTAGACACGGCTCTTATGATCTGTTTCTAGGTTTTCTCATTGCTTTCCGCCCCTGGTTCCCGCCAGTCTCGTTTATAACCCGTTTACAGGCATCCGATCTACCTCGATCGTAACTCTACTTTATCCGTTACTCTTTGATTTCACTACCGCGCACCGACTCTCGCACTCTCAGCCAATTTGTGATTTAATACAGAGCCATCAAAGCCGAGGTCATTATTTAGCACCCCTTTTTATAAAAACGTGGTAAATGGCTTCTCTATTTTTATGTGAGTTAAATTATATGTATTAGAGAAGAGGTACACCAAGATGACGACGCTTCTTTCAGTTCTGTCAAGAGATGTGTGAAGTTGATCGCCCTCCAGTCTTTTCTCGCCACATACGTGACTCTTCGTGCACTCTGTGCCTGTCTGTGCCTATCTGTGCCATCTTGTGTCCGCGCTTCTCCGCATGCTGGAGGATCTGTGGTTTGTCGTAAATCTTCCATTCTGTGTTCTTACCCCTGACCGTGGAACCTCTCCCCTCTTTTCGCCTTTCTTTTATCTATTTACTACAGCAGAACGAGACACGGGATATGCTTAGCTTTTTTACGCACATGCACATCGTGTTTTATGTAGCGCCCCTGGCCTACTCTCCCTCGCATCCCAGCCGACGAGAACTGATTTAAAGTTTCTGTCAGAACACAAGCACTGTCCCACAGATTGCGTAATAGATAAAACAAATCCTGAAGGACAAGCGCGGGTAACCAGAAATTCGCAAAAACATGGGTCAAGGGTCCAAAGAGAGATCGAAAAGGATATTTGATACGACAGTGGCTTCTGTGAACAGTCGGAAATTTGGTGCATGGGGTGCTACGGTCGTGCTACTTGTGGCTATTAAGACCTCCTTTTGTGGCCCTCTTTAGAAGCGACAAAAGTAAATACATATATGACTCGAAATGTGTATATATCAGGCCCTTTGCCGCCCTCTATTTCGACATTTTTTTGTTGAAGGTCCTCATCATCGCTTTAAGTCTGGCAACTCTCTTTCATATTTGCTTGTTCCGATTTCACTCTTTCGCTGGCCATTCGCATCTCCTCTTTGAGTGCCGTCAATTCTCTTTAACAGCACGACCAACCCTTCTTTCATTCATTCATTCATTCATTCATTCATTCATTCATTCATTCATTCACTCATTCATTCACACATCTGTTCACTCACTTAAACTTTGTTCACTCTCAACAGAATCCACTCTCATTATTTATTACTTTCCTTCGCATACACCCATTTTCGCTCACTTATTTTACCATTTTTCACGATCTAGCACGACTTTCATCCGAAGTCTTAGGGTCAAATACCATTTTATCACGAGACCACGAAAACAAACGAGCAAACGAATAAACAAACACACAATAGAAGCAATCAAAAACTTTCTCACAATATTTCACCACCGAGACAACGACAAAGCAGCCTCCTTGCAGCCACCCCCATACACATTGCCACAATGCTCGGACTCAACACCGTTGTCTTGGCCATGGCCTTCGCCGCCACTGCCACAGCCCACACCTCTTTCACGACACTCTTTATTAACGGCGTCGACCAAGGCGATGGCACCTGTGTCCGCCAGCCGACCGATCCCCAAACATCGACCTTTCCTGTTGAGGACCTCACGAGCTCTGACATGATTTGTGGTAAGTATCCTTTGACTTTTTGCGATATATTTGACAAGCAAAATAATAGCTAACATTCTTCTCCCCTGTAGGTCGAGATGGACTCGCCCCCGTGGCGTTTACCTGCCCCGTCACCGCCGGCTCAACCCTCACCTTTGAGTTTCGCGAGAACCCCGACGGCTCCGAGCCGGGCGCCATCGACAAGTCGCACAAGGGGCCCTGTGCCGTGTACCTACGGCAAGTGCCCGACATGGCGGCCGAGACGTCGGACTCCACGAGCGGCTGGTTCAAGATTTACGAGGATGGCTACGACAGCAGCACAGGCCAGTGGTGTACGGAGAAGCTGATTGCCACCAACGGCCTGCTCTCGGTGGTACTGCCGAGCGGGCTGCCCGCGGGCGCGTACCTCGTACGGCCGGAGCTGCTGGCGCTGCACGAGGTGCAGATTGGCGACCCGCAGTTCTATGTTGGGTGTGCCCAAATCTTTGTGGCAGGAACAAGCAGTGGCCAACTCGCAATCCCCGACGGCTACGAGGCCACCATTCCGGGTTACGTGGCCGCTGGCGACCCGTCCGTCACGTTCAACATTTATACGCCCGTGTTCCCGTACCCCATCCCCGGTCCGCCGGTGTTTTTCCCGACGGCCGACGACGACGCCAGTGCGGCGCCCAGCAACAACCGGATCTCGTCTTCGTCCAACCTGGCAGCGGCAGCCCAGCGCGCCGGCGTCGCGTTTGTGCCCGGTACCTGCCTTATCAAGAACGCCAACTGGTGCGGCGTCGAGGTGCCGCACTACACGACCGAGGCCGGGTGCTGGGACGCGTCCGAGAACTGTTTTCAGCAGGAGGCTGCGTGCTACAGCAGCGCACCGCCGTCGGGCGACGCCAATTGCGACGTCTGGGACAAAAAGTGCATGGGTATCCAGGCAGCCTGTGGTGCGAGCAACTTTGTCGGCCCGCCGAATGCCGGCCAGCCGCTGCAACAGGTGGAGGCGGCCGTTCCGGGGCCGATCCCCGCGGCAGAGAAGCGTAAGAGATGGTGAGGGATCGCGACGATGGTGCGTCATAAGAAAGGGCGCAGAAAATGAATCTGTTGAAAGAACGCTTCTTGCGTACGCAACCCAAAGTTGATGTCTGATATTCCAATAAAACCAGCGTATCCAAAAGAAAAAAAAGAAAAAAAAACCGACTCGTGAAATGACTTGTGTATCCTACACTCTGCCCAGCCGTGCCCGTGCCCGTGCCCGTCCCCGTGCCCGCCTTCTAATTCGCGTGTTTGCCTGGCTTTGACGTCTCTGTTCTTCTTCGAGCCGTGAGTCTCTCATGTTCCATTCCATCATTACCGCTGCCGATTCTGCTGTTTCAAAGGTTACTGCGGGTTTTGTAATGATTTCGGGTGACTCGGGATCCCGCTCCGGAAGAAGATTGTGATTGAAAGTAAAATTGATGACGAAGGTGCCATATTCGGGACCAAGGCCGTTGAGGAACCGTAACATAAAGAAGGGTTCGGGGATCTTGAGGATTGGGTCAATGGATTCAATGTCACGACGCAGATTTTTGAGCTTCCCAGAAAAGTCTGCAACGCCGGTACAATCGGCTAGCTCTAGGGCTTCGTATTCGCGGTACAGCCGCAGAAAGTCGGTTTCATTCGGTTTGTAGTGGTTGCGGAGGACCTTCATGCATTCGTAAAGATTTCTGTCCGTGTTCCTCACCAGCGACAGACCGATGGATTCCAGCGTACTTATCACATAGACGCAGGCCTTACTTTGATCCTCTTGCCAACGGTCAATTCTGGTTTGCAAGTGTTTCTCGTTTTCTCCTTCGGCCAGAGTAGGCTCGCTTTTGTTTCGATCGAGAAGATCATCCAAGTGCGCACATTGTAAAAAGAGCAAAATGCTACTCTCCCAGTCGAACCACTTTTCGCGAGACGATAGCGGCGTGATACTGGTTAAAAGGTCCCACAAGACACTGCTGTGTGAATCTGAGTCTGAGCCGTCAGCCATGATTTGGGGTTGTTTGGCGAAACGGTGAAAGTGTGGGGTTGGAGCTCGCACGCGACGTAGTGGAATCGGTGTAGAGTATCAAAGGAACCTGTTGATGTTGACTTTCTCGGCCGTTGTGTTTGTCGTCAATGCGTGACGACATCTCACATCGAACGCGGAGGTCGTCTTTTGTGGGATAAATGTGTATGTCTTCTACAGAAGAGGGAGGATGCCACTCAGGGGCAGAGCCAGAGATCTAGTGGCCC
>WNYF01000073.1:0-199398 GCA_021396225.1 Sporothrix inflata | reverse complement strand
CCCTGCGCGCCTACACGACCGAGGCCGAGGCCCTGGGCTGCCCGAGCGCCCCGAGCCCGGCCATTGTGGTCATGGACGAGGCCGACCGCCCGCAGCCGCGCCTGGACCGCGACCTGGCCGGCGGCTACGCCGTGTCTGTGGGTCGCGTGCGCGAGGACGAGTCGGGCATCTTCGACATCAAGTACGTGGCGTTGAGCCACAACAGTACGTTCCTGCCCTGCCTTCCCCTTTCTTTTGGTCTGCCTTCTCGCTGCCGTTCACTTGCTAACTCACAACCACAGCCGTCATTGGTGCCGCTGGCTCGTCCATCCTCAACGCCGAGGCCGCCGTCCTGAAGGGCTACATCTAAACTGTCATTATAGAGACGAAAAGGAAACTAAAAGAGAAAACAAAGAGATGAAATAGAGAGAATGTTTTTAGGATATATGTGTCTCTTTAATTTAGCACTTACATCAACTCTCCAACTCTCTTTTCCCCTGCATACCCATTTTTTCCAAGAGGCATTTTATAGAGCATTTAAAAAAAGTTTTATTCGGAAGTCAATGACCATAGTTTTGTGCCCGGCTAGGTGTGATTGCACGGTTCTTCTCTTTCCGTGATGATGGAGCAGGGATTAATTACAACCAAGCAGGGCCCGGGCCCCATTTTGAGCCTCATCGCACATTGTCTTCTCGCGCCTCGCCATTCGCCCATCCTCCGTGGCCGCTTCTCTGTGCCCTCCGATGCTGCCGGTACAAAATGAACGCAAAGGCCTTCGGAGGAATCATCCTCGTCCCCCGACAAACTTGCGTTGGGCACCAATCGAGAAGCTCCACCCGCTCCATGAATGAGCGTTATTGTGCAACCGAAGAGAAAGAGGAGAGAGAGGGAGGAGAGCAAATTTTGTTCATTGTTCGTTTCGCTGCTGGCTGCAGCTACTTTGTTCTGCCTCTGCTGTGATGCTGCACTCCTCCCTCCACCCCTTGCACACCATCATGCACGCTGCCGGTTCTCGTCCCACCGCTCTTTCTTTCTTTTCTTTCTTCTCTTCTCTCTCCCTCTCTTTATTCCCTCGATGCAAACCCATGAAATTGCTGCGCTGAACTGCACTACACTGCATTGCAGCGTGCATATGTGCTTATTCACCCCGGTCGAAAATGCAACTTGACTCAAAGACCCAAAGACAATAAGACTCGAGAAAGAAGAGCCTGTGCCTTTTTTCCACATCGAAGGTATGCCATCCGAAGGATTCACCCCCCCCCCCCTTTTCTTGACCTTTGTCTTTGCTGGGATCCTTGTCTTTGTATTTCCCCATGCTCCTTCTAGGCCCAGAAACAGCCTGCAGCTCAACATGTGCATGTGCTATTGATAAGCAGGGTAGCAGACTCGGCCTTGTCTGCATCGTGATCGAGAGTCTCTTTTCAAGCTTGTGGTACCACCCTCTTTCGCACACGCGAGAACAATCAGGTATCTTTTCTCTGTTTAGATGGACTGAAAATTCACCTGCATGCCACCAGCCCGCTTGGCTCGTTCTTTGGAAACTGTTGCCGGACCTCGACGGTCGTAGATTTTGGAGCGAAGATCCAAGAAATGGGGATATTTAAAGGAGAGCCGACCTCAAGACATCTTGAACAGGAGGCCGTGACTTGGCTGCATCACCGTCTCATTGCGCCTGACTGGGCCTGACTCCAGAGCTCAGACAAATGGCAAGCACAACCGCAAGCGCAACCTTTTGCATATTTGCATGTTCCGGCTTATCGCCACGCAGTCTCCAATGAGAGGGGAGCACCGGGCATCTGACTGGCTTCTGGTTGGATGCTCTCCTTCGCTGCCTGTCCAAGTGCGTCATGTCGTCATATCCTCATCTCGATTTCGGCGTTCGCTTGTAACCGAATCGTAAGCAATTTAAGAGAAGAGAGATGGATACAGGAAAAAGCAAACACTTGATAACCCCCCTATGCGTGAAACCTCTTTTCTGGTTCTTGCGTGACGTTGCAAACGGCCGGGCGAATAAAAAGGCGGGTAAGGGCAAAGCCACATTCGAAAGAAAAATGAAAGGGAGAATTAAAATGTTCTGGTTGATTGACGAGGCTGGAAAGATAGACAGTAAGGGTAGCCGTCGAGCACGAGATGAACAGACGGAAAAGAATAAAAATAGAAGAACAAAAGAAGGAAGGAAGGTTGAAGAAAACCACGATGAAATGGTGGGATGCGGACCAGCTCGATGACACCATGACGCCGAAACGAAATGTGTCGAAGAGACCAGGGCATACCGAAGAAGAAACAGAAGCAGAGACATGTTGTAAGCAAGACACCACTCACCGTAACGAGGCCAAAACACACCCCTTCGACCTGGAAGAGAGGCCCGAACCAGGGGACGACAAAGAGGGGATGAGGCGGGAGAAGTCAAAGAACACAGCTCGATGTTCTTTGGTTCATCACACGTATTGTTTCCCTTTTCCCCCTCCCTTTCTAGCACTCCTGTTTTTCGATCTGTCGGTTTGTCTGTTTGCTGGCCTTTTTTCCTTTTCGGTTTCCCCCAAATATGCACGAATACCACATTACGACATTCGAACTGGACACTCACTAGTTCTCTTTTGGGATTTTCACCCAACGTAGCCCCCTGTCTGTCTTTTTGCGGCTGTCGTCTTTCTCCCGCACCTGGTGGAGGGATCCGAGAACGAGGGAAAGGGGTCAGATAGAAGACCCACAGACGTTCGATTTGGGCAAACGCTGCAAGGCCAAGTCCTGCTTAACGTCTTGTCCCCCCCTCTTCCGCCCCTCCAGAAGTGCCGCTCCAGGATCCAAGACCGCAGGCTCTCGGACAGCCAGACTCTCAGACGCTTCGGCGGCCAGGCCCACAGACTTTTCTTTGGTTTTTGTTTGACCGCGGACCACACGCCCCCTTCCTCTTCTGTTTTCTCCCCCCGTTCTATCTGCCCTCTGGGCCGCACCCTGGCTCGTTTCAGGACTCTCCAACCGGAAGTGACGAGAAGGATTGCGGTCGCGTTAGCGCTATGCATTCGAGAAGAGATACGGGCCAATGACAAATCGCCGTGAGAGTGGGCCTTTTTCTTGCTGGGTGGTGGGCACATATCATCACACCTCGAGCACGTCGTGGAGAGGGCAGAGAAAGAAAAAGAGAAAGCACAAGACGGGGGCTAAGAAACATCGCCAAAACCGTACACACCATCTCACTCTCTCCGGTCTTCCTTTTGCCGACATTACCCATTTTGCGGAAAGCCTCGAGAGGAGATCGTGATGATGCTGCCATGCACTAATAAGGGGGGGGGCCGAGCAGCCATGCGTCGCGTGGTGTGGGTGCGATATACTCCTGCGATCTCGAGTCTTTGATTCGATAAGTGCGATAAAAGATGAAATGAAGCCGTGTGTAAGTAGGGCTTCTATCGGACGGGAGAAGCTCCGGCAAGTATGTGTAAAACGAATATTTTCTGCTATCTTTCATGTGCGTGGGAGACGGGAAACACGTACATCGTCACTTACTCACACATATCCTTTACAACCATCATGGGTGTGCGTGATCCGTTGTGGACAGACCAACACACGGGAAGACCCTTCTTGCAGTTTGCGAGGTTTGATGTGTGCGCCGTGTGATGTGTCTTGCAGGCGCCCATTTAGGGATTTAGGGTTCGTTGTCGCCTTGGCACGAGTGTACACCCCTCCTTTTCCCTCTCTAACCCTTGTCGCCGTTTGACGACTATCCGTTCTTTTTTGTTCTTTCGCAGGGCCAACTGTTTCGAGGGATGATGCGTGCGACCAAGGGCGGGAAGGGATATGGGCAAGGGGGGAGAATAACACTCCTCCAAAGTCGAGAGCGTTTGCGTCCAGTGCGGAGGTGTGCTGGAGCACTGTAGCACACAAGATCGACCGGTAGAACGAGGGAGGAAGAAGAGAAGAGAAGAAGAAGCGAGCGGGTGCCCGGGCGCATAAAGTCCAACAGTCACAGCCTGGCAGATCCTCAAACATGATACAACGGAAGGCGTTTCTCACGATAGGAAATAGTTAGTAAAAGTTGCGTTGCCTATAATATCTCGTTGAGGGTGAGTTGACCGTGACATGAAAATTGGTGCATCTCTTGCCATGACAGGCGCTTCTCAGTGTTGGTCGTGTCGTCGCATGGAAGGGACGGATCGACGGATGTGTAATATGAAATTCAGAATTGGTTGGGAGATGGGAGGAATATGGAAAGGAAATTGGCAATATGTACAAGATAGAGCAGCAAGTTGAAATATGAAAAGTGAAAAATCGAAAAGGGGGAAGGAAGGGATGGGCTCAGTTGCGACCGACAGAGGGAAGCAGTGATGCGGCATCCAGGGCGCCATATGGGATGCGCCTTCCCTCACAAGGCTTCCAGTACAATTTCCTGTTTAGGACATCGGCACAGGTCAGGGCCAAATTCCGGGCTGGGAAGGGGCGACATGCAGCAACAAAGCATACACGCAGGGAGAAAGGAAAGAGTACAAGTAAACTGGCCCGTCATAAACATCCCGTCTGTCGCTTCCCTATCGGTGTGTAAATCCATGCAGGAGCTTGGCGTATTGTTCCGTAAATGAAGCGCCCACCATCGCGGTCGGTGAAGGGAAGGTGCGCCCAGTAGCGAGACGGCACGTCAGTGGCTTCCGTGCTGCATCTGCCAGTGGGATGTGCCCGTTTCAACAGATCGTCCTTTCCCATTTTGCCGTTTCGCCTTTGCGTTGTTCGCCACCTCTGCGAGCCCTTGCAAGGGAAAGAGCATTCCTCGCATGCGCTCCTCACAGGGCAAGAGGTTCCCCCACGAGACACAAGTTTCTAGCCCCTCTCGCCCCTTTTTTTTTTTTTTTTTTTTTTTTTTTTTGTTGTTGTTGCCATTTTGTCTTACCCAAAAACAGCTGCATTCCGTTTTCTTGTGGATTATTTTGCTTTTCGTCACGGGTCCTTGCACAGCTTCGCGACAAAAGGCACAGACAGAATGAGAGAGCCAGAGACCGAGAGAATGTCGCATCCCACGTTCGTAGCGGCAGATGCACAAATGCCCTTCGCAGACGCTCATTGGCTGCGCATCCAGAAAGTGAAATCGACTAGGGGAGGCGCTCCGTAAAACAAAAAATGGACGAGACGCGCCTGAGAAGAAAAAAAGAGGAAAAGAAAAAAGGAGGAGATGTTGCGCTAAGAAAAATAGAGCGGGTCGCGAATATTTAAAGCGGGTCTAATTAAGAGAGTGTACTGGAGAGGTACCCAGTAAGGAAATGTCGCGCGTAATTGGGCATTTTAAAGAGATATATACTTAAAGTGTACAAAGACGCTCCGTATGCAGCACAGTGCTAGGGCTGACGGCCTGTCGACAGAGAGAGTGTGTGAAATGGCATTTGTGTGCGACGCAATCGAGCCCCAAGGTCTTGACAAGGACTGTCGCAAGCGTCGTCATGATTATTACGCTCTTTGCTTTTCTTATTTGTAGATCATCTCCACGTCGTGTCCGGAGTACTTGGATGTTGGCCAACATCGCACACTTTCAATTTCCCTGCTCCAGATCAGCATTCGCTCCTTCCCCTCGGGGCAATGTGTAGTAAATGTGCCCCTCCTCCATTTCCCCTGCAAGTCCCCATATCGTATTTTGGCGCCGGCGCATCCTGTCTTGCTTTCCCTTTGTGGTCCTATTAGTGCCGTTTTGTGCTTGGTGGAAATGGTGTAAATGGTGTAAATGGTTTTCGGTTTCCGCCCGAAGAAACAGGGCGCTGTCCCACAACCTTGGTGGTGGGATGGGCATCTGGTGCCTGGTCTGGCCGGTTTCCTTCGTTCTGGCCGCGCAACTGGCCGGCCGCAAAGGAAACCCACTGCAGCGTTCCCGCAAGAGACCCCCAAAAATGGGGCCGACCGTTTGAACCTGGCCGCTTCTGGCCTGGCCAGGCCTTTTTTGCGCAAAGAGGGGCATTCCAGGCACCGTTTTTTGGGGATGTATTGCACATGTAAGATATCTTAGTTGACCTGCCGAGCCTGCCATTAAGATACTAGGATCGACGACACATACGTGTTGCACGTCCAAAGGCTGCTTTTCTTCTTCTTCTTTTGTCTCGATTAATCTCGACCCTTTTGTGTCACCGTGATGCGCATGGACTGGCGACCACGGGAGGGTGCTGTGATGTGGCTAGGCCTGCGCTAGACCTATGTTAATAATCGATGCTGGTAAGATGCTTTGCGAGATACGTGTAAGCCGACGATGGGGCGACATGCAAGATGCACGGTGGCCAACAAATGAGAGGCATTTGCAGAAGAGAAGACGTTGGCACAAGAGTTATAATCGCCCGATTGGTGTTTCCTATGCCGTCTTTAAATCCACGGATTTCACCAGTCGCTCCTTCTTTCCTGCGCGCCGTTTCCCTGCCACTGCCACCGGCATGCAGATTGGGCACGCCCACGCATGAATATGGGGAAGGGAGGATGTGTGCCTTTGGAGGTTGTTTTTCATGTGTTTGGACGATTTCCGGGCGCCCATTTAGCCAGCCATGCCACCAACGCAGGCCAGCATGTCTGTACACATCTTACCAGCGGGCCGCTTCATGTTGAAACCGTGCAAGTCAAAGACTTTGTTGTTCCATATAGCCCGTTCCTTCCTTCTTTTGGGCTTCACCACCAGGCTCGTTTCCACATCCATCGCGCCTTCCCGTAGCCTCAGTTGTAGCCTTGGGCGATTTTCACCCCGGATCGCTCTTTCCGTAAGCCTAGCTTTTGTGTTGTCTACCCCTATTTTCCTGGGGGATCTCTGCTTTTGTGACACTCTCGTATGTTCTGCACCTTTTGCTTGCTTCATCCACGCCGCGACATAATTTCCAACTAAATTTATCATCCAAGAGCGCACTGCTTTAGACCTGCATTTTACAGCATCCATTACAACATCCTTTTTAAGAAGGCCAGGCATACAGGTAAGGGCTTCCCCTCGAAACAGCCACACACAGATTTGATGCTCGGCTTGGACGGGTATGGCTGCAGATGGCCAAGGCCAAAGAGACCAAGCCTCAAGAGAGGTTGTTCTCGAAGGCACAAGAAACAGAGCAGGCAGGGCAGACCAAGCAGACCAAGCAGACCAAACACGACAACAAACGCCAAGCACTCAGAAACACAAACACCTCGCGGTCGAGAGAAGCAGACTACCCGTTTTGAACGATCGGTTTTCTATCTCAACCAGAGAGCGCCCCTGTTCGCCGACCCTTGTGCCGTCGTCCGCCAGTTAGTCGACGTTTGTTTCTGCCGGCGAGGACAAGCCCACGGACCACGGGGGTCTCCCTCTCCACGCGCACATCCGCATCAGGGCTGATCGGGGTTGGCTAGACCATCATCGCGACAGACGTTGCCAAGTGTAGCAGCCCACACGCCCGCACACACGCCCGCCCACCAGGCCCCGGCCAGGCCAAGAGCTGCACGGCAGTGGATTCGCATTCCCTCGCCCCTCCTCCCATGGAGGGATGCAGTGTGGACTGTGGAGTCTGCTCTGGCGGACGAGCTTCCTGGGGTGGCTCGGGTGGGAAAGGCTGCCTGGTGGATTGTGCGTGCGCTAATGGACCAACCTGCCGTCCTTGCAGCACGCGAGTTGCACGCTAGCACGGTGAGCCGAACAAAGAGATACGAGACGAGAGAGCAGATACCAGGCCGCGCTCCGCTTCTCTGCTCTCTGCCCCTTGCTCTGCCGTCTCCGTTCTGTGTCTGCTCCTGTCTTCGCCAGGTGTCCTCGACATCTGCTCGACTTGCCTCATCGCGCTAGGCTCTCTGGATGAGGGCTAGTGCGGTTCGACACACACCAGACACCATCTGGTGCACACACCTTTGCCTGTCGCCCACCCACCAAGCCAAAGTCACCCATGGGCCATGCACAAAACCCCCCCTCCTGTGTTTCCCTCTCCCCAAAATCCTGTCGCATCATTCCGGACCCCCCCCTTGCTGATATGGAAGATAGAAGACCGTTGCAATCGACCTCGCCGCCCAGCTGGATGCGGAGGCAAGACACACCTGCTCACACACGCAGCGCTGACCGCCTATCGCTCGCCGTGCGAACATCGGCCGAATACGTCCCTACAAACAGTTCATACTGTATCTTACAAGCATCTTACCACGAGTAAGGACACCCAGTCATCTCTATGAAGTGCCTGTCAGATCCTCTCTTTCGAGCCGTCGTCTTTGCGCGCAAATGCTTCGTGCCGTCTTGTCACTGACAGCGTTAGATATACTTGTACGCTTTGTGTTGGCGCAGATATCGAGGAACTTTGTCGCCCGCTGCGACTTTGCGCAAACCTCAGCCCCTGAACACGCCATTAAACCACAGTGTGAGCACGCCGCCATTTGCACGGTCCAATCGCGCTCCTTTTCGCGACTGCCATTAATCAAGTCGAGCGTCCACCCCCCGCTCTTTTATCGAACTCTACGGAGTACGGAGTACTTGTACAGGTACTTGTACGCCCTCAACACCCTCCTCCCTCTGACCCTTGGATCCATTCTCCTTTCGAGCCATTCCTCGTCCCTCCTTGCTGCAGAGTCCCGTCTCATCCTTCTCCCTCAGTGCCTGTCGCTCTTTCTTACCACACCCCCGCGCCTTTGCAAGGGTAAAAGCACCAGAGCACCTGTACTAACTATCGGACAGGAAAGGTAAGATACACCTGCGAGACCTGCTGCCTTCGAGTACTTGTCTTGATACAAGTACCGGTACCTGCACTTTCGAGTGCTCTAGGCCACCACTACGCCCAAACCCACAAAATCACACACCCTCCCATTATTTCTCCAACAAAAACCCATCCACGCCCGTCTGTACCCACTCCCGCCCATCTGTCTTCCCACCTTCTTCCGCCGCGTCCACTCCTCCCACTCACCTTTCATCCTCCCCTCCCCCCAAATTTCCCAATTCGCGACGCAGCATTTCTGAACTTTGTCTCTCCCTTCGTTATCTCAACAACACGACCGCCCTCCTACCTTCCTCCTATCCTCGTCGTTTCCACCACCGCGCGCAAAATATTCTATTTTCGCCTCTCTTTCTTTTCTTTCATATTTACATCCGTCGCTTGACATTAATTTTCTAAATCGCGTCAGTCGCTCCAGCACGTCTCGACAACCCGATCCGCACCGTCCGTCGTTCTCCACTGCACTTTGCGACAGCCTCTCCGAGACAAAAAAAAAAAGAGGCGCCCGCCCACCTTTGAACGCGCGCACCCAAGTCCCCATCCGCGCACGCGCATCGTCTCGTCCGATTATCGTCAAAGCGCTTAGCTTCACATTAGTTGTTCGTCGCGACCTGCTCTCAAACGGTTCAACTCACAAACGTCGCTTGTCGCTTGTCGCATTTCTACCGTTCATCTTGACCGATTGCAAATACGATCACGATCGCGACTTGCCTAACTACACTCGCTCCTTTCGACCTTGTCGACTGAACCTGATCCCCACGCGTCGCTCGACCAACTGCGCACTCGTTCTGATGACTTTATACGGCAATCAAGACAACGGCGGCGCACTTTCGGTTTCGGCCTCGACCTACGCTACATCACCACCGCCGCCGCAACGAAGCGCGTCGTTCGCAAACGTCGCAACACAAAACGGGACGATGTCTTCGACTTTCCACGCGAATCCCCAGCCCATCCGGCCTCCAGGTGCCAACGTGGGCGCCTTCCCTCTGCCCATCGGAACAGCTCCCTCGAAAAATGGTTTTAGCAGAGATCCGTCTTCGGCCGCCAGCCATTCGTTCACAGCCATGTCGTCCGCGGCCACTTCGCCAAAGCATTCCGTGCTTATTCGTCGCCTGTCGCTGGATACAACAGAGGATGTACTTCGCGTGATGCTTGTGTTCTCCCAGGAACTCACCAGCATTGATCTCCTGTCACCCGATGTCTCCGAAGATGTCGGCTATCGCTCTGCGATCATTTCTTTCGAATCTCCCAACGGTGCGATCGAGGCAAAGATGAATCTAAACGGCAAGATGAACTTCAAAAAGGATTCGACGATGATTGTCGATATCATTAACGGAGGTTTCCGCCGCTCCACAGTCGACTTGTCCTCCAACGCGACACCTGCGTCGTCGGTTTCGTCGTCCCGGGGTTCAGGACGAATCCCTGTGCCGTTCCCACCCTTCGATGGCGCCGGCCCATCATCTGCCGGCGGCTTTTTCGGCACCAGCAACAGTGCAAGCCTGGCCGGTGCATCGGACTTGGTCAACTCGGAACCCGTTGGCCCAGCCAACCACTACCACCAAATGTTTTCGGCTCAGTCGCCTATCGGAAACCACCGCGCGCGCCCGACGACCAGAGAACTGCTAGAGGATGATACTGTGTTTGAAAGCGACACTCTGAATATGCTGCCATCGCCATACGGCGATTCTTCCAGCTTGACTGCCGCCATCAGAGCCGCCGGGTTGACCGGCCCTACGCAAGTGAACCTGCCTCCGCCGAACCAGCAGGCTCACATGTCGCTCGCTCAGCACTTTGGCGGTCTTACTCTGAACACAACGGATGCCATCAACGACCCGGCGAACGGCCCCATGAACGGCTCCATGCGCGGCCCCATGAACGGCTCCATGAACGGCTCCATGAACGGCTCCATGAACAGCTCCATGAACAGCTCGATGTACAGCTCGCTCGCCGGTACACCGCTGTCGAAACAACCCATGAGCTTGTCATCCATGGAGCTCAGCGGCATTGTACCACCTTTTGCGAATACAGCCAGCCTCCGCCCGGCCAAATTGCCGTCCATCAACCTCGCCGACCAGCACCCCCCCTGCAACACGCTATACGTCGGCAATCTCCCTACCGGTGCCTCGGAAGAGGAGCTTAAGGCGATGTTTTCCAGGCAACGTGGCTATAAGAGGATGTGTTTCCGCACTAAGCCGAATGGGCCGATGTGTTTCGTCGAGTTTGAAAACATCACGACTGCGACTAAGGCTCTGCTTGATTTGTATGGCAGACCCCTCCACAACAGTGTAAAGGGCGGTATTCGGCTCAGCTTTTCAAAGAACCCTCTCGGAGTTCGAAACCACCAGAATACGAATTCAGTGGTCCCGTCCCGTACCCCCGTCGCACACATGTCTAACCCTGCCGCGTTCGCACCGCCTCCGGGGCTTTCGGCTCCTCCCGGCCTTGGCAACGGCCACATGATCCACGGAAACGGCATGGGGTCTTCGCATCATGGAAGCCAACCCGCCATGGCATCGATCCACCACAGATCATTTACCGACCACCCTAGCAACAACGGGGGTGGGTGGGCGAACGCGCCGCACTACCAGGGTTCTTTCAATGGGAACCATGCCGGCACAAACTCGTTGACAACGGGTCCATCTGCAGCTACTGCGCAACCTTTTATGATGGGCAGATAGGGATGTCCTCCATTGAGACCCTGTCCGAACCCGCGCTGTCTGTTCCATTCCCATTCCGCTGATTCCTCTTGACGTTTCTCCTTGATTGCATGTACCGTTCCCCCCCTATTGTGTTCAGATTCCCCCAAATCGCGCTCCTTTTTTGTCCTTTTTGTCCTTTTTGTCCTTTTTTTGTATCCCTAAGCAGACTCCCACTTTTGTTTTTGTTGTTTTTTTAGTCGACAATGACGAACATCGGAGTTGGCAGAAGGGTTTGTTTGTTTTTCTTCGCGGTCACTCATCTCTTATGCGGGGCATATTGCGGCTGGATTTGGTCTTCTTCATGTGGCGCAAGGATTCGGCGGCGTTGGTTACCAACGTTCAGGCGTCTTTTAAAATACCCTTCTGCGCCTATCACCTCTTCTGTTTACTCCATGTCTCTTTTCTTTGTTTAGAGCTACGACGACGGTAGTCGGCATCCTCGCCGATAGCAGCACTTTACACCACCATTGGAAGCGCTTTGCCAGTCTTGGGAGCATGGGGTGCGATGGTTTACTCTGTTATTTTGTTTATTCGGGTTCACATACACTTGGAACGGAAATTGGGTTCTTGTTTTGTTTTGTTTTGTTTTCTCCTATTCTCTTTGGTTATTACCCCGTGGCCCCTTTGCTTTCTTCCTTTCCCCCTTATTTGTTTCGTTTTCGTTTATTTGTTTACGTTACCCCTGGTTTTCTATTTCTGCCGCGTTTTTCTTTTACTTTCCTTTTTCGCATTTGATCCGAATTTTTTGCTGGTTCGTTGCATTCAGCTTGGTGTCACTATTTCTGCGTGGGTTTGAATGATTCTGTCTTTTGTCATTCATTTGGCGGGATGAGCTGTCCTCGGGCTTTGCAACATGCCCACCATATCTCATTAGCGCTCGGCGGAGTGTCCTTTATGGGTTTCCTTTTCCTTTGCTGGGTTTTTTGTTTCATTTCTTTTCTTCTAATACCTTTTTGGTTTGTCTCTTTTTCCACCCCTTTACACTTGTTTGTTCTTCTTTGGCTTTTTCTCCTTGATGACCACTCTGCACTATTCGGGTCGCATTGCATAGGAGGATACCATTTGCTTCTTTTTTTCGTCTTGTTCACTTTTTTTTCTTTTGACTTTTTCTCGGTCTGGGAGAGGGGTTTCTGCTGTTTTTTTATCATGGACTTGGTTTCTACACTTTTTTTGTTTAGCAATGGTTATCATCTCGTTCCACCTCACCGTGGGACGAGAACGGGATGCATTTTTTTGGTGGGTTTTCAGTTTAAAATGGTTGCTGCAGGAAAAAGGGAGTTTTGTTTCTTTTTTCTGGCTTCTCTGACTGTGGCTTGTTGCTATACCAATCACACACCACCGGGTGGTATGGTTCCAGGTCGGTCACAGATCATTGTTATCATTCACTCTTTTGGCTTCATTTTCTTGGTTATTAGTATCTTTACTTCCATTCAATTATTTCTTTTTGTTGTCCACTCATTATCTCTTGGCGCTTCATAGTTCCGAATTGGCCGATATGCTTTGTTCGTTGTATCTTGTTGTTTCCCCCACCCTGTACGTATCACGCCCATCTACCGTAGGTATGTTATGATTTGGATTGTGCGACTGTGTCAATATTCTGTTGTTCCTCTCATCAAAGAGCATGGCCCCTAATCAAAAAATATGTTTTTTTATTTTATTTTCGTTAGCTAATATGATTTAAAAAAAAAACCCTTTATTCTGAGTTTTGTCGGGTGTCTTATTATTTATTTATTTTTAAAAAAGGGGGTCAGTCTCTTCCCTTCAACGCTTTAAAATGATTTTCAGAAGCTTGTGTAAGAAAAAAAATAGAGTATAATATAAATATGACGAAGCACGTTTCATGCGAAATATGCAAATATGTAAAAAACCAAATAAAAAAGTAGACGGCAAAATAATAAACAAAATAAAACCAGCCAGTCTGATACGCTCTTATTACTGCGGCGCTGCTGGCATAAAAAAACCGTCTCAATGATTCCCATCCTATGCTTTATTTGGTTCCCCTTACTGCAGACTCAAAAAGAGCTTCTCCATCGCAGGATAGTTGGGCGTGCCGAGGCCCGTCAGCGGGTCCCAGCCAGGCACGGCCGTGAAGCCGTTGGTGCCGCAGCCCGGGTTGTTGCCTGAGGTGATGTCGTTGAGGATCTGCGGGTTGGCGTACAGGACGGGATTGATGAAGCCGACGGGGCCCTTGCCGGCCTTGATGCGCTGCTCGTTGATGAGGTTGATGATGGAGGCGAACGTGGGGGCCGAGGCCGAGGTGCCAAACGACAGCGTAAAGTTGCCGTTGACGGCGGTGACGTAGTTGGCACCGTTGGCAGAGACGTCGGGGTAGCCGCGGACGCTACCGGAGTTGTTGAAGCGGTTGGCACCGTAGGGCGGGGCCGAGTTGGTCATATAGCTCTGGAGGGCCTTTTGCTGGTACGAGGGCATACCAAAGATGTTGGAGAAGCCGCCGCCGGAGAAAATCACCTTTTGGCAGGCGGACTCCTGACCGCGCACCGACGTGCCGTTGAGCAGCTCGGTGGCGCCGACGGACGTGACATAGGGGCAGGTGCCCGGGAAAGACGGGTTGAAGAGGCCCGAGGTGCCGTTGTTGTAGGCGCCGGTGGTCGGGTCGATGCAGGAATCGCCGTTGCCGGCCACACCAAAATCGCCCGACGAGTAGACGACGGTGACGCCCTGCAGGCCGAGCTTCATGTATTCGTTGCACTGGCGCTGCTCGTAGGCGGCGGTTAGGTCGCCCTCGTTGTACGAGTAGCTGGTGGAGATGACGTTGGTGGGCTTGGTCGTGCCGCAGTTGACGTTGTTGCTGTACTGGCCGTCGATGTTGGCGTTGGTGCTGCCGCCGCCCTCAAAGGCGCAGTAGCTGCCGTCGAGCGAGTCGAGAAGGTTGTTGAAGCTGCCGCCCTGTACGAGGTCACCGACCTGGAAGAGCGTGGCGGTTTGCGGGAAGATGAGGGCCATGGCGAACTCGAGGTCGAGCGCGGACTCGCCGTTGAAGCTGAAGCTCTGGTTGGTGGTCTGGATGACGGCGTTGTCGAGCAGCTTGATGATGGGGCTCTTGCCCTGCAGCTTGGGCTGGAACTGCGAGAAGTAGAGGTCGAGGTCGGACTGCAGAATGGCCTGGGGCGTGTACTCGACGATGCCGAGCGTGTTGTTGCTGGAGGCGAGCGACCCAGCCGGTGTGTTGTAGAGCGCCTGCAGGCAGGCCGGCGTGATCATGGTGTCGCACTGGCTTAGGTCCATGAGCGCGTTGTTGATGACGGCACCCTGCTTGGTGAGCGAAGCGTCGGTAGGTGAGCCCATAATGCCGCGCTGCGGGCGCGACAACGAGGACGACGTGCTGTCTTTTGGTGCCGAAGAGGATTTGGGCGACGATGCCCCGCTCTGCGACGACGACTGCTTGCGGCGGGAGTGGAACCGCGGGCCGCCGGCTCCTCCTGTAGCGTCCGTCCACCGCTGCGAAATGGCCCGCCGCTTGAGCTCCGTCTGGTGCTCGTCCGCCAGCGCCTCCGTCTTGGTCGTGCGCCCCACGCCCTGCCGTCCGTCAAAATGCACCGTCGGCATCACAATGTCAATGTGCTCGCGCAGATGTTCTGGCACGTGGTACTGGTCGCACGCCACGTGGTGCGCGCCGTGGTCGGTGTGCTGGTACACGTGGTACTCGGTCTTCAGCAGAGACTCGAGCTGGGAGACGGTGGCGTTGAACTGCACCCAGTTGCGTCCCTGGGAGAGGGCAATCTTCTCTCTTATCAGGCCCGTCTCCATGGCCACCCACGCCAGCACGGCGTCGATGGAGGACTGTGCGGGTGCAAACATGTCGGCGACCTGTTCGGGCGTCCAGTGGCGGCCGTAGTTTGGCGAGTCTGGGTGCGAGACATCGTTGAGAAACTCCTCGGCACGGTGCAAATTGTTCTGGGTTAAGCCGATGCGGACGGGTAGGACGGCCTCGTGGTGCATGCGTGCGGCCTTTTTCCAAGTGTGCGTGGCGGCGACGGCCCGAGTCTCGTGGACGACATGACGGGAGCGGTGCCGGGCGCCCGTGGTGGCACCCTCGGCTACCGCCAGGGTAGCCAGGACGGCAGCGAGGAGATCGAACTTCATGATGAAAAGAGAGGGAAATATTTACGAGAGAATGGAAGTAAACAAAAATAGATAAAAAGAAGCAAAGACCAGATCACACCAAATGAGAGACGAAACGAAAGACCGGTGGGAAGGCGATGGCACCGGGCCTTACCAGAGTCCCAAGATAATAAACGAAGGGAGGGAAATAAAAAACGAAAGAAAGAAAAGGAGAGAAGGTGAAGAGAAAAAGAGAAGGAAAAAAAAACAAATGACCAGAACGAATGGAGACGACGACAACAAGCAAAGAGAAAGAGAGGAAAGGGAAGGAAAGAAGAAAAAGACCAACAAGAAAAGAAACGAAAATGAGAAGAGAATGGAAAGAAAGCTAAAACAAAAGAGAAAAGGGAACAAAAAAAGACGAAAGAAGAAATCACATCCCCACGCAGCGAGCCATGGTGGTGATATTGGCCTCATTATTCAAGGTGGAGCCGTACGGCAAACCTTTCTACGGCATACTCTGCACTATGCTTGCTACGCTCTTTTGCTACGCCTCAAGTACGAAAGCCTCCTATCATGGACAATCTCTTGGTGTTTGAGATCACCCACTCGCCTTTGTTTAGAGGGGGTCTCGGCGCCTGTTCTCGATGCCGGCACTGCCCCCACCCGGGGAGAGCAAAAAAAGGGAGCAAGGGTCTGGGTGTGCTTGTAGACATCAGATCGATGAAGGGGAGATACGAATTGACGATTGGGGGAGGGGAAAGAGCTGACAGGATTGGCAGAAGAAAAAAGGACGTACAAAACAGTGACGGGCAGACGTGTGTCCACTTTCTTTCTTGGGCGTTGTGAAACGGGTTTCATCGCGCTGGGCAGAAAAAAGGCAGGAAAGGGCGACTAACACGTATTTACACCGCACTGTTATTATGGGGGAGAAAAAGCAAAGGGGAGACGTCACTCGGGCAGTGCTAAACAGCAGGGACGAACAGGGTTACATTGGCCTAGGCCAGTGGCAGATGGATGGACAAGAATAGACAAGAGCCGCTACGGAGTATCTGATCTTGGATCTCGAGGGGGAAACCTCGAAAAGGATGCAGCTAGGGTGCGCGATCTGGAATTGGCCATTTTGCCAAGAGAAAAGGAGGATGAGAGGATGAGAGGAGGAGAAACAGGGGAAAGAATCTCTAGATAGATGATGGATGTACAAGATGTACAGGATGTGCAAGGTGGGGGGGAAATGGGAGACGAGAAAGAAACCAGAAAAGGTAAGAAAAAGAAGAAAAAAACAAAGGCAGAGCCCCCCTGGCTGAAGCCGGAGAGCGGATGCCGGAGAACGGAAGCCGGAGGCAAGGAGACGATAAGGAGATATAAGCAAGAAAGAGGGACGAGAAGATGGCACGAGGCAAAATGGATGAAAAGAGATCGACGACGGATGGAAGAACTGTGGGAACGAGCACGAGACTCGGAGCAGAAAAGGAAGAAAGGAAGAAAAGGCAAAGAACGGAAAAGGAGGTTGCATTTTGGCGATGCGGCGCATCAAACCCAATCCGAGCCGCTTTTCTTGGGGTTAAGGCTGTCTATCATGCACAAGAGGAGACCGGGCAAGCTGTGGCAGCGTCGTGCGTTGACTTGCAGTGCGTTGGGTTTGCAATGGATTTCAGGTTGGTCTACGGCGTAAATTGTACTTTTCAGATTGATTGGACTCGATTGAGTATTGTTTTCATTTCATTTTTTTTTGTGTGCTTTTCATTCGTTTCTCTTGCATCCCGTCTTGCCTGAAAAGCCGAGCCTGGTCTATCCTTTATTTCCGTAAAATCCTTCCTTGAACCCCTTCTGCCCTGTGCCTCTTCCCCTTCAATGCTTGGGCCTGTCGTTGTCTCTCTACCAATAAGTGCCTGTCGACGTCCAGTAGAACGTCTCCTTCTCCAGCCAGTCGGATTCTGAAGCAGGGTACGTAGTCGGCCAGGGTGAAGAACGGGGGCTAACAAAAATAGAAACAGAGAAGCAGAAACACTGCGGAGAAAAGACGCTTGTATGCATCGAGAGCTTCGCAATAGATAAAGAGGACCTGCGTCGTACGCGTTCGTATGCACAGGTGTTTTGGCCGCAGCTGGCTGGGTAGCAGTGTTTCTGGTCTTTTTGTCTTCCTCGTCGTTCTCGTCTCTTTTCGTTCTGTGCTGCCGTTTCTCACATTCTTTCGTCCTAATTGCCGTCGGACCGTGCGTTCTGGCACAGGCGGGCCAGGGGTTCTTTGGACTGTTTTTTGCGTCTGCTTCTGCTTCTCCGTCGTTCTGCTTCTCGTTCGCCCAGCTCCTGCACCCCGGCCCGCTCCATTCTGAAACAGCCTCGGGGCCAGGCCCCGCCAGAATAGAAACGTGTGCTGAACCACGGCGATATTGTCAGAAAAGGGACAGAAGACAAAGCGCAGAGTCCATATTGTTTGTAAAGCCAAAAGAAGCCCATTGACATCGCTGTCCAAGAAGGAGAGAAGAAAAGAAGACAGCACGTGCGCAGACCGTCTGTGCGAAAATGTCAACAGACAGACGTGCCGTCGACGGGGGATTCATCGGAGAGTTGGAAGGATTGAACCATCTTGTCCTGTTTCTTTGCTGCTTCGAGATGCCTTGGCAGTAGTATTTCCCCGATTTTTCCGATTTTATTTTCCCGATTTGGGCGCCCTTTCTTGCCGAGAAAAAAAGTGTGGCATGGGTAGGGGGTATGTTGTGAAGCTGTGAGGCTGTGTGAGGGCACACCATTGCGTCACTCCAGTCTTGTAGATGCTCTCTTTTCCACACGTGCTCTCATGACCGGGAGGCCTTGAGCTCCGTGTAGCGCTGGATCGCTTCTTGGTAGAGCGCCTGCTGCTCATTGACGATCTCCAGCAGCTCTGCGTTCTGCCGCTGGAGGTCTGCTTCAGCCTCGCTGCTCGTAGCCACCGTCTCCGCCGCTGCGGGCTTGCGGCTGCTGCTAATGGCGCCACTGCCACTGCCTGCGCCCTCCTCCAGTTGTTGTTGGAAGGCAAGGATGGCATTGTCGAGCGTATCGGCCGGGAAACCGGGCTGGTTGACGAGCGCGTCAAAGGCGGCCGTCTCCTGTGCAGCCACATCTTCCTCGTCGTCGTCGCCGCCCAGACTGCCGATTGCCACCCCGTCGAACCGCGCCGTCACAGTGTAATCACGGCCCATCTGCGACGGCTTGACCACGGTCTGCACGCTTGTCTGCGGCGGCACCACGGACGCAGTCGAGGGTAATGCTGGTGGCACAAACACCACGTTGGTCACGGCCGCGTTGAGGTTCGACAGCTCCACCGGCAGCGTCGTCTTCTCCTCGCCTGCGTCGCCCAGGTTCCACTGCATTATGCGGCCCTTCGGGTGGCCCGACAGCAGCGTGGCGCCGTCGTAGCTCACCGCCAGGCACGATGCTGGACCCGCATCGCTCGGCACCGTGCCAAACGGCGTCGTCACCGACACAGCCGTCGATGACGCTTCGGCGCCGCGCGCACCCAGCAGCGGCTTGTCACCAAACAGCTCGACGGCGAACAGCGAACCGCCGCTGGCCGAGGCACCCGCCGTCGACTCGTCGTCTGTGGACACGTAAAGCGCCCGCGTCACCGGGTCCAGCACCACGCACAGCGGCACCGCCGGCAGCAGCAGCGTGCGCAGCGCCATGCCCGTCTGGTAGTTCCACAGCACAATCGTCTTGTCGCGGCTTGCCGACACACACAGGTTGGTGTCGCGGTGCCCGCTGCTGCCGCCCACCGCCAGGCTGGTGACTGCCGCCCGGTGCCGCGCCAGCGTCCGCTCCGGCTCCGCCTCATCTGCGCCCTCGCCCTCCTTGGCGCCCAGGGCCAGCAGCTGCGGCAGCGACCACACGTGCACGTTCGAGTCTTCCGACCCAGAAAGAATGTGGTACGGCGTCGCCGCCAGGGTTGTCACCGCCTGCACGTGGCACGGCGGCGTCGTGATCAGCCGCCCTGTGCGCGTCTCCCACAGGATGAGCCGGCCCTCGGCTGTGCCAGCCACCAGGACGCTCTGGTCGTCGCCCGCCAGGGTCACACACCGCAGCTTGTCCGGCATGGGCACAAACGTCTCTTGGCCGCCGCGCAGCCGCGAGTAGACGTGCACATACGCGCGGTCCTGCTGCGCGGCAAAGACGTGTGCTGTGCTGACGGCGAGGCCGCCGACCGGCGTGGCGCTCTTCTTGAAAGTGGCCTGGACCGAGTGGGCAGGGCTCAGAGTCTGGTGGTAGATGTTGACGTCGCGCGCAATGGCCGTGTTGCTCGTCAATGGCGGACCGCAGACGGCCGCGAAAAAGTCTTCGGAGAGCATGGCAGAGGTGTGTAGCGGAAGCTCGTTGTGCGGTGGTTCGGGCGTGTCTTTGATGTGTTTGATCGTGACCGTTATTAAGGAAGGTGTTGTGCCTGTGCTCCTTCCCCTGTTGATCGATTCGCTCTTTCCTCGTTTCTGGATGGGACAAGAAAGCAAGGCGCCGTTGTCTCAATATGGAAGGCACTTTCTCGTGGCCTGTGTAAAGATGAGAGCCAATGCAATTCTGAGTGTACCAATCGAGACTCAGTTCTCTCCTCGGATTTTCGATTTTCTTTTGATTTGCTCTGGTTTTGCTCTTTTTCACCGTGATACTGACGATGAAGCTCAACTTTTTTTTAAACTTTTTTTTCTTATCCGTAGTTTTTTTTCTGTATCGCTCCTGCCGTCTCCAGCTCAGGGCGCCAAGTGGGGCACATGCCAATAATTGCAGCCATTCAATTTGCCAAGTCACATGCGAAAAGGCCGCTAACGAGGAACCAAGGCGGAAAGCAGGTGGGGGCGCGCTGGAGCTGAACGTGCTGAGCTTGCTAAGCCCACTGTAGCACAGGGCCAGCACCGGGCGTCGTTGCTCCCTTAAACCGCAGCCTACCTTGGGTCTTTCGTCATAATTAACACCTCTTTCCTCTCCTCTCTCCCTGCCGCCTCTCTCCCAAACCAACACAACACAAACCATACAGCCAAGCTGCCCAACTACCAACCCACCCGATGTGCAGTCTCTTGTCGACGACGCTCCTCGAACTGGATCTGGGAGCACACCCAGCCTGACTGCGACAGTCTGCTGAAGGCGCCCGCGCGCCGTCGACGATGCACACGGCCTGGTTCCGTCGACCGCCACAGCCCAGAGGACCAGCTTCGACCGCCCCGACGACCTCGGCTGCTTGTTGTTGACAGAGACACGAAACACACATACGAACACACACACACATCATCTGCAGCCATGTCGTTTCGGTTCGGCATGCCCGTCGTGCAGCCGGACGGCCGTGGCTACCGCGAGCGCGAGGAGGAGATCATGGCTGCCCGACAGAGACAGACGCGGCCTGGCATCTTCGACGACACCTACCAGTACAACAGTAATCAGAACAACCAGACCTCCCTTTCAGCCATTATGCCGACAAGAACGCTGCCACAGGTGCTAGAAACCTCAGGTCTGGCCCAGTCGACGCCCGCGCCCAACCGACGGCATATAGTGACACCGGACCCCGTGTCCTTCCGGTACCTCGAGCAAGACCCCTGCATCAGTGTGATCGACCGCCGCGCCAGCCTCGTGGGCTACGAGCTGTACCTAGTCGAGCAGTGGGTGTGCTCGCGCCAGTCGCCGACCATTGTGCTTGCTACCTACACGGGCGACCCGAACCACGCCGTGGTCGTCGGCGTGCTCTCCATCCCCGAGAACGAGAGCGACTGGTCGGCCCGCCTGAAGATGTATTTCAAGACCATGCAGCAGTACCATGCGCGACCCAAGGACTCGCCGTTTGGCGAGATCATGGCTACGAACCTCAGCAGCTTCCCATCGGCGCTGACGGTGATTGCCGTGCGTGACGGCGATATCCGCCGCCATCGCCAGGAGTTTATCGTCAACGAGGACCTGAAGCGGCTGGGCTGCTCGGGCCGGTCAGGCCTCACGCTCTCGGACCCGACACGTGCCACACAAGAAAAGTTCCAGTCGCTTTACAAGACCAGCGAGAAGATCCCGTTCTCCGAGTCCGTCGTGGAGCTCATCAAGCAGTGCCAGACGGCGCTCTTCATCTTTGGCATGCTCGAGTCCCAGTACATTGACGGCCTGCTGTGCGACGTGACCGAGACGGCCGTCAGCGACTGGTGGACCGAGGTGGGTGCCGAGTACTACAACGCCGAGCCGACGGACGGCATCCTGGGCCCCACGACGGTGGCGGCACTGCTGGGCATGCTGATGGGCGCGCGCAACCGCCTGGCGTGGTATGGCGCGTCCGTGTCCAAGGACGTTTTTGACGTGGACAATATGAAAAAGGGCATCGGCTCCTTCCAAAAAGATTTGAAGCTGGAACGGACGCGGCGGCTCGATCACCAGACGCTGCGGCGCCTGCACAGCGTCACCATCAAGGCGGCTGCGGGTGAGGGCGGCTGGGGCGTGCAAAAGGCCATCAAGTCGACCGTCGAAGGCTTCGGTGGCAAGCGTGGCGAGCTCGTCTTTGGCATGGTTGGCGGCAAAGACAAGGGCAACATTGGCGACATTGAGACGCTGGATATTGACAAGTTCGTCAGCCACATCTACGGCGAGCGGCCCAAGTGGCTCTGGTTCGGCAAGCCGCTCCGGTCGCAGGCATTGGCCCTGCCACTCGGAGGTATTGCGGACCATTTCCAAGACCGGACGCAAGCGACGACGGCGACGACGGCGACGACATCCGCTGCAGCGGTGGCACCAGTCGAGGCCAACAAGGAAGAGCCGGCAACCCCGGCGCCAAACAACAATCGGCGAACGCTTTCCGTCCCCTTGGACAATGAAGAACCTACCACAGGCGAAGTCCTGACTACAACCACGACCACTCCTGCGACTACGGACGTCACGGACATGGCACTATCAAAGAAAGACACAAAAACACTTGTTTACTCAGCGCCCCCACCAGGGTCTGCTGTTAGTATCAACGACAGCCCTAACGACCGAGACAGAGAGAGATATCGGGACGGCGACCGTGACCGCGACCGGGATAGAGACAGAGACCCGCGGAAACGTACCGTCTTCAAAAGCGTCGCAGGCCGGGTCAACGATGCACGGTCTGGCCTTGGACGAATCCGCGATGCTGTGGGCGGCGGCCTGCGGGGCCATGCTAGCCGACCGTCGCGCGACGACACCATGCTCCCTGGCAGCGGTGGTGGAGTACCTTTCAGCCCTAACCCGTCCTCGGCGGCACTGTCAAGCACGGGCTCGGGCATGGGCCCAAGTTCAATGTCTGCTCACCCGGGCATTGCCAGCCTGGCACAGGCCTCGCTCAATAGCCCTGTGATGGTGGGCCGTGCGTTTACCTGGAAGAATAAGCCGGAAGAGTACCTCGACAACATACAACGCGAGCGTGAGATCGGTGAGAAGTTGTTTAGGAACGCCGGAATGCCCGGCACCACCCATACTAGTCAAGGACCACACCCCGATGCGGACGCGATCGCTGCAGCGGCGACGGCGGCCCTCGAGGCTGAGCTGGCGGTGCGACTGCCCGGATACTCCACCCAGGCCAACGGCCGCGCCAGCCATCTCCGCAAGGACATGATCATCTCCACGGCCAACACATCCGTGGCGGGCAGCGTGGCCGACGGCTCTGATTTGGAGGGGCCCATTCTCGAGGCGGAGCGCGACATGGGCCCGGGCGTGGTTGGGCTGCTCCGACGGCACAGCATTTCGGGCGGCGAATACGACCGAGAGCCGCAGCAGCCGCTTCGACAGGAACAGCAGCAGCAGGTGCCACAAAGGTTGCCCTTCGAGGTCGTGTGGCCACGGAGACTGTCATTCAGTGCCGCCGAGG
The DNA here is from genome assembly GCA_021396225.1 of Sporothrix inflata. Classification (NCBI taxonomy): domain Eukaryota; kingdom Fungi; phylum Ascomycota; class Sordariomycetes; order Ophiostomatales; family Ophiostomataceae; genus Sporothrix; species Sporothrix inflata. Next base: position 176,179 of record WNYF01000073.1, on the reverse strand, counting down.
AGGCGGTGCTTGGATGGGACGAGATTGTGGACTTTCCCGAGGCCGATGACGACGACGACGAGGACGGCGAAGACAATGACAACAAGGACAACGATGAGAGTGGGCTTGGTGGTGTGGCCGGCGAGAACTACGACCAGGCCGCCCTCCTCGCGTCGTCCTCCAAGTTCGTGACGGCCCTGACGCTCGAGCGCGGCCTCTACCAGGACGTGCTGGCGCTCAAGGACGTTGTCGGCCCCGTGGTCGTCGACCGCGTGCTGGCTCTCGAGTCACTCGACGCCGTGTACGAGACGCAGCTCGAAGAGGTCCAGACCGTCTTCTTCCAGCTGTCGGGCGCCTACGAGCGCGTGCAGTCCAACAGCCAGGACCTGCTGGGCCTCGAGCGCGCGCAGACCACCGAGGCCGTGCGCGAGGTCGAGATGCTTATGGCCAAGGTCGAGTACGAGATCGGGTCGCTGGCGTCCAAGGTGCAGGACGTCGAGGAAGGCGTGCGGCAGTTTACGCAGCAGGTCGAGTACGTGGAGCGGCGGGCCGAGGAGCTCAAGAGCCACTTGGAGACGGAGAGCTGGCTGCACTGGGCGGTGCGCAGCCTGACGGGCATTGGCACGGGGCCCAACATTGTCGAGGGCGGGCCACGGCGGCAGTAGGCGGCAGTAGGAGGGGGTTGCTGCGAAAGAGGCTTTCTGGAACTGGAGACAAAAGTTGGATACAGCGGATTTGAAGCACATACACGGCACCGCATTTTGCCATAGCGACGGCGTTTTCTTACATTTATCTGACAGTGTACATTTTCACTGGTTTCTTTTGTACTTGGAATAATTGATAACGCATTGTTTTATTTCTTTAATTCGTATCCCAGGACCATGCCGGCTGTGTCATATGTTATTCTCTCCGAGCACTTTTTCGTCCCATTCCCATGTCTATCGCTCTTCGCCTGCCCCTCCGTGTTGCATAACCCTGTGAACCAAAAGAAAGGAATAACAATAGAGGAGAAAGGTGTGTGTTCTAATATACAGTTGGCGTCGTCATCTTCTTGTGGAGTGTATTCTCGTCGCCCTGGTCGTTGGGCCATATGGCCTTTTGCTTTGTCTTTTTTTTTGTTGTTGTTGTTGTTGTTGTTGTCATGCCGCCGACTCTTAGAAGAGACCGCCGCTGCCGCCACCGCCGCCGCGCTTTGCCGCCTCCTGCTGCATGTGCTCCGACACGCTCATGTGCACGGCAAAGAACTTGGCGGCGCAGCGGTCCAGGCAGACGCTCTCGCCCTTGTTGAGCTCGTTCTCGCGGTAGTCAGTGGGCACGCACTTGGCCGCGCAGACCTTGATCAGGCTGGGAGTGTTAGCATGAACAGAACAACTTCTAGGCTAGGCTCCTCTTCCCGCGCTCACGTACCGGTTGTGCATGTCGGACATCATCTTCATCTCGGCCTCGACGGCGGCAATCTTCTCTGCCGACGAGAGCTGCGGGCGGCCCATACCAAAGAACGACATGGTGGCGGTTGTGTTTGGGGTATTTTAGGGAGAGAAGGGTTTCTAGAGATCGTGGTCGGGTCGTTAAGACGTCGTCGTGGGGTGGTCGTGTGTGATGTTCGTCGAAGTCGTCGGATCTCGAAAAACCAGTGACGTTTTTTTGGCCTTGCTTGAATTCTTTGGCCCGATGCTCCAGTAAGAAGCCGGCTGCTGATTCGCTGAGGGGACATAATTATGGGGCATGCCTTCAAAAGTGGATCAGACGGACTGCCATTGGCTGGAATGCCAGGGGTGGGTCTTTGCCATTTTCGAGGCACCGGTGTCCCACTGGTAAAATTTTCTCTCCAACCGTTACAAGCTTCTCAGAGCTTCCAACTCCAACAAACATCAACAAATCAACCGCTTAACCACCACAGAGCAACCCCTTTCTCTGGTAAGCCCTCCTTTCTTCATCTACACAAACATAACCCCAATTGAACTGGCAGCAGCTAGTCTACTATGATGAACTAGCTTTAAACATTAGAACCGTTGCGACTGACTGCGGCTTCGGCTGCGGCGTGATCACAAATGCCAAATCTCTGACAGTTTTGACCTGCTGCTGCCATTGCTACCCAACGCGTGTTTTCAAATACCCAGTGGAGTTGTTTGTCACTAACACCCTTCTGAAAAGATGTGCGGTTGTTGCTTGCACGGCATGACGTGTTGCTGCCCGCCGCCATGAGCGCCGCCGCCTCTGCTGCCCTGCCGGGCCTTTTCTTTCTCCGGCCATATGCGGCACGGCACATCCAGTCAACGGCAGCACGCTCGTGCTCGCCAACTGCCAAGAAGGCGTACCTGCGGTTCTACTGGACTGCGTGCGGCCTGAAGGAGCCTACTCCGAAAAGGAGCTCTCCTCTGAGGAGACAAACAACGAGGCCATATGGGACCAGGCTGGCGTCTTCCAAAGCCGGTAACAAGGCTAAGGCTGACGCCGAGGAGGCCGCCTCTGCCTCTACTCCCATCGAAGACCGTTCGGCGGTGGCCCTGCGTATCAAGGAGCTGGTTGACGCCAACGTCCTACGCTACCCTCGGTACCAACCCGTCAGTGACCGGATTTCGGTGCCTCGGTTCCGCGCTGAGTTTGAATCTGTAGCCGTCGGCGACGAGGTTCCGTATCGGCGTGTCGAACTCGCCGGGCGGGTGCTGTCCGTCCAGCGCTTGGGTGCCAAGCTGGTGTTTCTCAAGCTACTGGACGAAGGCGAGCAGGTGCAAGTCATGTGCAACCTGCGCCAGCTGCGGACGCCAGCCGAAGGAAGCGCACCTTCAACAGCAGTCGAGCCCTCTGCCTTCAAAGAGGCTGCTCGCCTGCTGAACCGCGGCGACCACGTCGCCGTGACGGGCCGTGCCATGCGGACAGGCACGGGCGAGCTCACGCTGGCGGCCGACATGCTGCCTCGCGTGTACTCGCCCGCGCTGGCTCCGCTGCCGGCCCAGCTGCACGACGCCGATACGCGCGCCCTGCGCCGCCACGTCGATCTGCTTGTCAACCCGGCGGCGGCAGCGACGCTGCGCCTCCGGGCACGCATTCTGCGCGAGATGCGCACCTTTTTCGAGAACCAGCAGTTCGTCGAGGTACAGACGCCCATCCTGGCTGATCTGTCGGGCGGCGCTGTCGCACGACCCTTTATGACGGCTCATGCTCAGGGCGGCGTCGAGGGTGAAAGTGGAGCGGCATCCTCGGCGGGAACGTCGGCTGGATCGCGTGCCCTCAGTCTTCGCATCGCCCCCGAGCTGTGGCTGAAGCGGCTCGTGGTGGGTGGCCTCGACCGCGTGTTCGAGATCGGCCAATCCTTCCGCAACGAGGGCATTGATGCGACACACAACCCCGAGTTCAGTACATGCGAGTTTTACGCCGCGTACTGGACGCTGCCGCGTCTGATGGCCGAGACAGAGCGGCTGCTTGCTCAACTGGCGCAGGCGGCCCTGCAGTTCCGTGACACGCCAGCGGGTGTGGGTCTGCAGGCGGCGGCAGAAGTCGACTTTGCGGGTGAAACATCGGACGCCTCAATCGACTCCATTGGTCGTTGTGCGGCCGGCGGACCCTTTGTACAGCTAGAGTTCATCCCGTCTCTCGAGGCCGCCCTTGGCATTACATTCCCGGACCTGTCTGCGCCTGATGCTTACGATCAGCTGCGCGAGAAGCTGGGCAACAAGAGCGGCGAACACGACACCAGCGACGCCGATGGCGGCCGCCTCGCCAAGCTGTTGGACCGCCTGGCCGGTGATCACCTGGAGCCGCGCTCGTTTGTCAACGTCGACGGGCCCCTCTTCATCACGCACCACCCGGCCTGCATGTCGCCCCTGGCCAAGAGCTTCGTGTGCCCGCGTACGGGTCAGACCGTCGCCGCGCGCGCCGAGCTGTTTGTCGACGGCCGCGAGCTGGCCAACATGTACGAGGAAGAGAACGACCCGGCGGCGCAGCGGCGCAAGATGGCACAGCAGGTCGAGGACTCAGCCGGTGCATCGAATAACGCCGTCGACGAAAACTACATTGCGGCCCTCGAGTCCGGCCTACCCCCCACCGGCGGCTGGGGCTGTGGTGTTGAGCGGCTGGTGATGCTCTTTTCGGGTGCCCGGCGGATCGCCGACTGTCTGAGTTTTGGCACGCTGCGGCACGTTGTGGCCATGAAGAAGTGAGGCGTTCGCGGCGCAGCCTTTGAATGTTAATCTCAAATACCGTCTTGTATTATATCTGTACACATCCACTTTACATGTACAACTATCATGGAATATATGAATGAATGAATGCCAAACAGAAAGCTCGCTGAAATCCAAAAGAACGCCATGCTTTTCGCCCATCTTTGTACTTCGTACACAATCTCTTCTCTCCTACTTGTAGACCTATCCTTCCATCAACCGCGTAATGGGCTCCCGCGTGATGACGCTGTTCTGCCGGTCGTCGCGCGACACGCGGTAGAACGTGTAGCAAAAGTCAGAGCAGCGCATGTGCCGCAAAAACTCCTCGTCGTGCGTAATCACAATTAGCTGGAAGTTGGCCTGCGCCTGCCGCGCCTTGATGATCGCGTGCAGCGCCACCGCTAGCGACCGGATGTTGTCGCTGTCCAGGTTCGTCGTCGGCTCGTCGAGCGCAATCAGGCCGCAGTTGACGCCAAACGACTCGGCCAGCGCCAGCCGGATGATGATGCTGGCCAGCACCTTTTGGCCCGCCGAGCATCGTCCGCGCATGTCCATCTCCGTGTCCTGCTTGACCATGCACACGCGGTAGTTGTAGTTGCGCTTGCCCGTGGCCGTCTCGTTGTCCGACCGGATCAGGATCGTGTCAATGTCCGTGCCCTGGTACGTCGCGCGCCACAGCTCGCCCGCGATGCGGTTGACCTCCTCCATCTTGAGGCCGTGGTACTCCATAATGGCCTTGTCGAGCGCCGCCGAGTAGCGGCCCAAATCATCAATGGCCGCCTTGGTCGTCTCCACGCGGATGTGCGACTCGCGGTACCGGAACTCGGCCTCCTTGTACTCCTGCTCGTACTCGTCGAGCAGCCGCAGCAGCTCCTCGTCCTTGGTCTTCATGCTGCCCCAGATGGCGCTGCGCTCCGCCAGCAGCTTGCTGTGCTGCACCTCGAACCGCTTGGCCTCGCCCACCAGCCGGTCGTAGTCGTCCTCGGCGTTGCGCGACTCGAGGTCCAGAATGTCGCGTCGCAGGTCGTCCAGCAGCCGCGAGTTGCGCCGGTAGCTCAGGTTGTCGGCAATGTTCTTCTTCTCGCGGTCGCTGTTGTCGATCTCGGCCTTCATCTTGTTGACCTGCGCCGCCAGCTCGTCGGCCTCGCGCTCTTGAGCGGCAATGGCCTGCTCCAGCGTCTCAATGACGCGGGCATTGGCCACCAGCAGCGCCGGCCCGCCACGGTCAATGTAGTCCTCAATGTCCTTCTCGACCATCCGCAGTTCGCTCACGGTGTGGGCCACCGCGTCGCGCTCCTGGGCGCCCTGGCGCTCCTTTTCTTGCCCCCGCTGCAGCGTATCCTGCCGGATGGTGCGCGCCTTGGCGATCTCGGGCTCGAGGGCCTCGAGGTCGCGGTCGGTCTGCTGGATCAGCTCGCGCTGCTGGGTCGACTCCTCCTTGAACGTCTGGATCTGGCTGACGAGGTCGGCTTTTCGCTCGACTTGCCGTGCCGCGTGGGCGATCTTGTTCTTCAGCTCGCTCCGCTCCAGCTCCAAGGTGCTGACGGCGTCCCGCATGCGTTGCCGGTCGTCGGACAGCTTGGTCAGGCGCAGTTTGGCTGCACGCAGCTGGTCGGCGCAGGTTGCTTGCAGCTCCTGGATCTCCTCGGAGCTACGAGACGAGCCGGCCGACTGATGTTGCTGCGAGGCCAGCTTTTCAATGTGCTCGTCAGACTCGGTGACGTCCTTCACAGCCTGCGAAATACTTGACACAGTCTTGCTCATCGACTCCACATCCATCCGCTTCTCGTCGGCCTCCTTGAAAGAGGCATCCTGGTCCTCAAGGCGGCGCACAAGGCTGCCGCCCTGCGACTCGGCTGCCTTGAGCTCGTCCCGCAGACCGGGCAGTTCCGACTCGAGACGTGTATAGGTCTCGTACTGTGTGCGGACGGCACGCAGCTGGCCAAGGTTCTGTTCGAGCATGTCCTTCTCCTGCTCCAGCTCCTTCTTCTGCTTGTCGTCGAGGTTTTTGGCAATCTTTTCGAGTAGCTTGGAGCGTTCGCGCGGCTGGTCGGCAAACGACCGGTCGCAGTGCGAGCACTTGTTAAAGCGGTTCAGGACCTTTTGGGATTTGGAGTAGTAGTCCTTGAGGTGGTCAAAGAGACTAATGTCCTTCTCGGCGGCGAGAATCTCCGACTCGAGGTTGTCCAGCTCCTCTTGGTACTCCTCGATCGACACAGATTCCGACGCGCTGGCAACCTCTTCACCTCCGGCCTTGACGGCGCGGAGGACCTCGAGCACGGCCGCCTGGCACTTGGCTGACTGTGCCACCGTCTTCTTTTGCCGATCGCGGATCGTGGACAGCTTGTACTCGACCTGCTTCAGCTCCTGCTGGCTGGAGTCCACCTGCTTGCGAGCAGCAGCGGCCGTTGTGATGAGGCCCTGGAGAACCGACTGGAAGTCGGCCTCGACCGACTCGGCGGTCCAACCCTGGCCGACAATTGCTGCCAGTTTGTCGCGCCATGTCGACGTCAGCGTGTCCAAGCGGCGTTTCCGCTCGACTGCCTCCTTTTTCCGCAGATCGAGCTGGGCCCGGTCGGATGCGCGGCGCATGCATTCGACCATCTCGCGGCCGAGCTTTTCACTCTCGTTCTCGAGCTGCCAGATCTGGCTGTTCTCCTGCTCGATCTGTCCGTCGATGCCAGCAGCTTGGACCTCTTCCGTGGCCCGTTTCAAGCGGGCTTCCAGGTCGGCGTAGGTCGACTCGAGGATGGCCTGTGCGCCCTCGTCGACGTCCAGCTTCTGAATGTCGCGCTGCAGGACCGCCATGCGCTTGTCGATGGCGGCAATACGCTGCTTGGCCGAGACACGGTCCTGCGTGCGAGTGGCCTTTTGCGTCTCCAGCCCGCTGATGACGGCCGTATCATTCTCCAGCTCCTTGGCGTTCTCACGCTGCAGCCGTTCCAGGTCGCGCCGCTTGTCCTGCAACACCTTTTGGATGCGCTCCCGAAACGCACGGATGTGGCTGTCGCGCAGGTCGTCGCTATCGTAGCCGCGGATCTCGTGGCGCACGGCGGCCTCGCGGATCATCTCGATGCGGGTTTGCAGCTGACGCTCGTATTTTTCCTTGTCCGACTGGTGCTTGCCCTGCTCGGCCTGCTTGGAGCCCAGTGAGTTGCGCGAGGTCGTGAGGCCGGTCTGCAGCTTGCGGAACTGCGCCGTATTTTCCTCCTTGTCGTTTTGGAGGCGCGCCAGGGTCTCCTCGTACTGGCGCAGGTGGTCGTCCAGCCACTCGTCCGACTCGGTGCGCATCTTGACGATGCTGTCCTTCAGCTCGGCAATGGTTTCGCTGCGCACCTCGAACTGGTCCTGCTTGCTCTTGAGCTCCTGCACGATGCCAAAGAACGACGTCGCCTGCTCGCGGCGTTCTCTCGCTGAGAGCTGCACGTCGTCCATCTGGCGGGTCAGGTCCTCGCCCTGCTCCCGCAGGTCCTCGATCTGGGTTTGGAGAGAGGCCAGGTGCTTCTCGGCGCGCTGGCCCTTTTCTTTGGACTCCTTGTTGCTCGCCTCGAGCATCTTGAGCTTCTGCAGCTCCTCGCCCTGCTTCTTCCGCACGATTTTCAGGTTGTCAATGGCCTTGGTGTACTTCATGGCCTCAAAGATCTCGTCGAAGCGCTTTTTCAGCGCGGCGGGTTCGCTCATGGGCCAGAGCGACTCGTCCTGGTGACAAAAAATGACGGCGTCGAGGATGGCGGGCGAGACGCCGAGGTAGTTGGGCACGAGCTCGTCGAGCTCGCCGACCTTAGTGGAGAGGCCGGTGCGCTCGCCATTGTTGTAGATGACGAGCGAGCCGTCGAGCGTCTTCATGGAGCGCTGAGTCTTTTTCATAGTGAGCTGCAGGCTGCGGGTCACGACCAGCTTCTGCCCGACGGTGGACTGGAAGGATAGGCGGACCTGCGCCAGGACCTCTTTCTCGCCGCATAGCTAGACGTGGACAGGTATTAGAAGGTGCTCGTTGAGAGTGGCAGTTCGGAAGTATAGAGATAGAAGCGGACCTTGGGATCGTGGATGAAGGCACCACCCTTGCTGTTCGGGGGCTGCTCGCCTGTGGTGGCATATTTGAGTGTCTCGATAATCGTCTGTGGCCGTCAGTATGGAAGCATCGTAGTGGCTGCGAGGGTATCGCCGGGGTGGGCATCGAACGCACCGTCTTCCCGGAACCGTTGTACCCAACAATGAGAGTCAGCGGCGTGTTAAACAGCATAGACTCTTGGCTGGCCGGGCTGAAGGAGCGGATGCTGGAGGTCTGTTAGCCGTATTATTCTGCGTGGATGAGTCGGCGTGTAGTCGAGTGAGGTAGAGAGAGGAACTCACCCCCGGATACCGAGCTTCTCGATCTTCGCTGTAGGTTCGGGACGTCGACGTTAGCATTGTCTTGGGGGGTTGATTCGTTGGACAGCTCGAGAAGTCGATGAGGGACATACACCTAAATAACAGTACATGCGTTAGCAAGAGGAAAAGAAGCGACACAAGCGACTGCAACGGGTATGACGAAGACAACGTACATTGTGGCCAGCTGGACCGATCCTCACTATGATAGAAAAGACGGCTCCATCCAGCAGCAGAGGAGGCAAAGGGTCGACCTGCAGACAAAAAAGAGCACCTAAGGGGTAACGCAGAACCAGAGTCGTGATCGTGATGGAGATCGAAGCCGTGGCCGTTGCAAAAGGGGCAGCCGTTGGAGGCACGAAAAGTGGTGATCACGACAATTAGACGCATAAAGAGAAAACACGCGATCCGTGGCAGTTGAGCGCGTTGTCTGCCTAGCGAGGAAAGCGCGGGCTCACGGGACCAACAGCGCTGTTAATTAGGCGGGGCAGCACAGGGCGAGTTTTGTCAGGCCCTGTCTATCAGGGACACAGTACTGAACACAGTGTCCGACTGTTTATGCACTGTCCTTTAGTCGTCAAAGCGGGTCCATCTGGTTGGCCGAAAAGCAGGGTTCTGCAAGCTCTCACCATGCCAAGTTTCCAGGACGTCAGAGGCTTCAAAGACGCAATCTATTTTCAGTCCATGTTCGGGGCTCGTCTGGAGGTTCTTAGAAAACTTTTTTATTTTCAAGCAAGAGCCCCTCGAGCCCTTCGTCATGCGTATAGTCTGGCTTTGTCTTTGACCTCCTCTTCACATCGCCGCACATTCAGCTTGCTCACTCCCCCACGGCAGTTCTAGGCCAGGGCCGGTTGTACAGGCGTTACACGACACATCCCACGTAGACCGTCCCACACACTCGTGTGGTCCCCGTTGTTCAAGACACCCAGCATTCAGGGTCCTCGCCACCCAGGTCGGAGCAGCCAACGTGGTAGATCTACGCGTAGCCTAAGCGTTTGTGGGCTCCCTCTTTGAACCCTTGGATCGCCGGTGGCTGTTGCCTCTTCCCATGCTGCCGGTGCCTGTTGCTCTTTCCTCTTAGAAAATATATTTTCGTTTGATTTTGTCGGTGGCGCCTTCCAAGTTTGGCTGTTAGATAATTAGCAACCAGTCACCCAGTTTCCCGGTTTTGTGCGTTCGGCGTCGCCTTCCTCGCGGGCCCGCTAGCTCTGCCGACGGCGAGGAAGGAACGCTTCATGGCGTCGACAGTATTCTTCGTCCTCCAAATTCCTCACAACCAGTCCACTCGGTCGACTACCCGGCTGTGACGATCCCCTCTTGTATCACGTCTCTTCTCATTTTCCCCTTTCTCTTCCCTCATCAGGTCTAGACCGTGTCCCAAGTGCACCAGCCGCGGTACTCTGAACAAGTAGAAATTATCATCCTTCGCGTGGTAGAGTGGTGGCATGCAAAATGGTAGACGGGCTGGAGAAAAAATGGCGGGGCGGCAGATGGGAAAGCAAAATCAAAGTAAGAAACGGCATGGGAAAGTGCCCAAATGCCGTCTTTTGCTTTTTTGGTAGAGCCTACCACACAGACGCCAGCCAGTAGGGCCAGATAGCCGCCGGTTCACTTGCTCCGGGATCAGTGCTCGCTGAGCATCCTCTACACATCCACTATCCACAGCAGGATCCACAGCAGGGTGCGCTCGGGCCTGTCCTGGGAGCCTGGCTCGCCTGGGCAAGAACCCCGAAAGGGGCGAAAACGCAGTGGGACAGTGGGCGCTATAAGATACAAATACATACAGTACGATACTTCCGCGACTTCGTAATCCATACGTCGAAAGCCTGCACAACCAAGGAAAAGGAAAGTAAAACCGGCCGCGCCTTCCCAGACAAGGCCAGGTCTGGCCACCAAAAGCCGCTGATTACCCCACCCTTACAAGCCTCCAGAAAGGTGAACCATCAGGCCATGCAGCTCTTTCCTTGGATGTGCTCACTAGCTCCCAGGTCAGCGGCGGGAGAGGGGCGCCAGGGTCGGCCGACTAGTTCTAAACCCTCCCTCCTTCCCTCGCTTCCCATCTGTTTCTTCGCTCTTTCCGCACCTCATGCCACCTGCGCATTCATTTTGTCGCCTTTGTGCCTATTTTCTGGGGAGCAGCGGTAGCCAATTAAGAGAGAGAGGGGAACACTCCCCATCCCTTCCCAAAAGACCAATAGGCAAAGTGGATTTGCTCATTCGACCCCGATTTTCAACGTAGAACCTTCGAATGAGTTTTGTCGTGTGGTCGAACGGGTCTTTTTCTCTCTTTTCTCTTTTCTTTTTTTTTTTTGTTTCCAATCCAGACATATTTCTTTCACCTCGTTTCCCAACCATCGTCAACATCCAGTCAATGAGGGACGGGTTCACCGGTACGCTGGCCCTCGTCCCCCATCCTCTTCAATCTCGGCCTCGACACGAAGATCACCAACATCAAGCATTTCCGAGCTGGTGATCCCCTCTCAGATATCCCACTCCGTCAATCCCCCTCGCGCGCCGAGCATCTACACCCTCCTGAGCCTCCCCCGTCTCTCCTCAAAGCCGCCGTTGCCTCCTTCTCTGCCCGTCCCGATGCCGCATAGCATGTGCCCGCTCTGCTCCGTGCACCCATTCACTCCCCGGCTTTGCCGTTCTCCTACATTGGCGCCGTTGCGCCATCCGCATCCTCGGCCCTCTTAAGAAGATCTACCTCTATGCTGCTTTGTGCTCCTTTCCTTCCCGTCTCCCGCTTTATCCCCCACACGCTCAACCATGTCGCACGGGCAACCACCACTGGCCAGCGGCTTCTTCGCCTTCAACAGCCAAGGCGGAAGCGATGGCGGGCCGTCCGTGATGAGTAACGACCAGGCGGCCGCAGCCGTCGCGACAATGGCCGCACAATTCCAACAACATCAACAGCATCAACAGCAGCAGCAACAGCAGCAGCAGCAGCAGCAGCAGCAGCAGCAACAAGCCAACGACGATGCCATGATGATGTTCTTCGACGAGCAGCCGGCCTCCTTTTTCGACAGCTTTGAGGACATGCCCACGGGCCTCGCGCCACAGCAGCCAGGCTCCATGTTCCCTCCGCCGCCACCACCACAATCCCTACCACAGCAGCCCGCATCCTCTCTCCCGCTAGGCTTTGGCTCTACGGGTGTCGTCAGCAATGCCGGCAGTATGAACATCAACAACATACAGATCAACAGCAACCCGACCGATGACAGCCCCTCTGGAGACACAGACGGCGGCGCCAACAAACCCGGCGGCGGCCCAATGCCCGTGGATCACTTCACTAGCGGTGGGCCCGGCAGTGCAGCGGGCGCTGGTGCCGGCGGTGCTGCTGGGAGCGCATTGACCGAGTTCACGCGCCGCAAGAACTGGCCGGCCAAGGTGGTCGAGGAGCTCACCGACCTGCTGCAGATCATCGAGCCCAACGGCCGCATCCGCTATGCGTCGCCCAACGTCACCTCTGTCCTGGGCTACACGCCCGAGGAGGTCGCGGGTCGGTCGCTGACAGAAATGGCGCACCCGGACGACCGCTCCGTCCTGATTACGGACTTCAACGCCTGCATCGCCAATGCCAGCATGCTGCGCATGTACGTGCGCCTGCGCAAAAAGGACGGCAACTACGCCATTGTCGAGATGGTCGGCCACGCCCACATTGCCGCCTCGCGCTTTGCGCCCAACCCGTCCAACAAGTCGCCCTTTTGCCAAGCCGTGTTCCTCATGTCCCGGCCGTACCCGACGAAAAACGCCAACCTGCTCGACTCGTTCCTCGAGCACAAGATGGAAAACGAGCGGCTACGACGGCGCATCGACGACCTGCGGCGCGAGGAGGAGTCCGAAGACCGCGACGACGAGTCGCACGCGCAGAGCCAGAGCTGGGTCTGGCGGCAGAGCTTGGACACGCGGTCGGACTTGGCCTCGGTCGCCGGTGCTGCTGCGCCCGATGCAGCGGCCATGGCAGCGGCAGCGGCGGCGGCAATGGGATCGGCCATGGCGTCGGCCATGGGGAACAATGCGGCGGCGTCAGGCGTTGGGGGCAGTACGCCTTACGGTGCCAACAACAACAGCATGTCCATGCCGCCACCAATGACACCACTCAAGCTCAACTTGAGCGGCGCAGGCAGCATGATGCCGGGCGGCGGATTGAACAATGCCGCACTCACGCGGGAGAACCTCGAGGGCATCGCCGCACGACGGGCCGATTCGCTGGGCGATAAGATGGCTCGCTACGAGGGCGCACCGGGCACCGGCAACACGACGACTACGACGAAGACGACGACAACCGGAACGAAAGAAACCTTGAGCACAGCCGCGGCACCGGGGTCGATGGTCACGGCGGGCCCTACCAGTGTTGGCGGCGGACCCGCGTCCGCTGGTGGCAAGCGGGTGACCATTGGCCCCGCAGGAGCGGCCGGCGCCAATGCGCCATCTACATTACCAATACCCTCCACGGCCGACACGATCGAGATGCTCACGGGCCTGCGGTACCAAGAAGGCGAGCGCAGCCGCGGCCTGTCCACGGGCAACCGCAGTCCACGGCTCATCAAGGGCGATGCGGGCATTGCCTTTTCCGTGAACCGCGACCCACGGACGGGCGACAAGAAGAAGAAGGCCCGCCTCGCCGAGGAATACGTGTGCACCGACTGTGGTAAGTCGCCTACTTCACTTACATCCACCCCATTTATAACAGAGAAGCATTCTAACATTTCAGGTACCCTCGAGTCGCCAGAGTGGCGCAAGGGCCCCAGCGGCCCCAAAACGCTGTGCAATGCCTGCGGTCTGCGATGGGCCAAGAAGGAGAAGCGGGAGAAGAAAAAGGCAGCGGCCAGTGCCGGTGTGCTTGGCAGCAGCGTGGCAGGCGCGGCCGGCCCCGTCAGTGTACCCGGCGGCGGCTCGCCTCCCCGCCTCGAGGAGTAATGTATATTCCATGTCACGATAAGTGACATGTTTTCAGTGTTTGCTTTTCGTTTTTTCTGCTATTTTTGTTTGCATAACGCATCCTTGGGTACACGATACAAGGACTTGGGCTCAGGAGCTGGTTTTGTCATGGTTATTTTTTGCCATGTTTTTGTTTTTGTTTTTCACGCACACACATACATACACGGAAGTTTTGGTTGCCTTTTTGTCTTTTTGTCTTTTTGTCTTTTTTTATTGTCTTTCTTTTTCAATCGCAAGGGTCGGGGTAACATGGAAAGGCCGGAACAAGAGAACACGATATTTGGTTCTACCATAGCTGAAGAATTTGATTTTCTCCTCACCTTCCTCCTTCTTTTTGTCTTCTTGAGAGGCTCTCTTCTGACCAGATTTAGCATTCATGTCCGTTTTCTTTGTCTTCGTCGTTTTATCGACGATTTTTGCCATTATATACTTCGTAACTTATAAACGTCGTCTTATGTTATGTACTTCGACTATTTATCAACTTTTATCAAACTTCGGCTTCCTTCGCCCCCCGGCTTCCCCTCGCCGAAAAGTGCATACGCGTCCCTTGAAGCTTGTCAGCCTTTTCAGCTCTTCCGATCTGAACCTGCCCCTCCCCAACCTCGATCCACTTCAACCTTTAGCACGCACCCTAGCTTCAGCTCTCCCTCCTGCACTGGCTCGACTGGCAAAAATAAGGGACCATTTGAACCATTCAGCTCGACCAGGATCGGCCAGTGCCCTCCTCGTCTTTTCACTCGTGCGACTCATGCGACTCGTTTCACTCTTGTTCGTTTTATCTTGTCACTGGCCTCTTTGCCAAGACTTTTATGCCAGCAAACCCTTGGCAGAGAGAGGAGGTGCCAGCAATGAGAACGTGCCACTATGTGCAACGAGACACCCAGTGGCCGTATCTCCGTTGTGTTGCGCTCCCATGTTCCCCTCATCACTCTCTCAAGTGGCCATTGACAAAATCAAAGGAATAAAAAGGCCAGCCAGGAAGCTTCACTGTGAGAATAGAGTGAATAGCTTCCTCGGAATGCAGTTGAACGAGCCACCTATGCAGGGGAATGGACGGTACAAGAGGGAAGGAGCGAGTCGATGGCCAGGGAGGGAGCCCCGCGGACGTCATCAACGCATGGTTGTTTCCGTGCCTACCTTCAGCCCATTTTCAGCCCACTGCCGCCCCTCTTTTTCATGTTTCTCTTCTCTCATTTCTGTTGAACAAAGTACTACGGCGGTACCGTCGTAGCTCGTAGGTAAGCTTCGAAGCCCATTTCTAGGGCAGGAGCGATCGTCCATGCTAGATGAGGTGGAGAGCCTAAGTAGAGCCCAAGGAATGGGGAAGTCAAAAAAAGAAAGGGAAGGAGGGACCCCAATAGTATTAATCTCGGCCGTCGCGCCCTCTTATTTTCGCCCCTCTTGCATCGTACATACTTTTTTTTTCAAGTCTCCTCCTCTTCTCCTTTTGACGCTTCTCAATCTCTTGCGTCGTACCCTCGAACCATACAGCATCCCACCTCCCAATCTACCTTTCTCCCCAGATCGAACTTTGACAAAATGTGGGGCGGTGACGACAACAACAACGAGCGCCAGGGCCGTAAGTAACAATCCCCCCACCATTTCGTGCTGGGAACTTTGTCGCAGAGGGGAGCTCCTACGCTCGATTCCCTGCATTCATTGTCTGCTGCTTCCTCAGTTGTCTTTCGTTACCTGATGCACTACTGACATCCTTCTTTACAGAGTACGGCGGCGGCGGCGGTTAGTGATACCCACCCATTTGCACCTTACCCACGACAGTAGCAATTTGCCTTTCCTTCTTCTCGATATACGTTCTAACACATTGCTCCTCACCAATAGGCCAGGGCGGTCACCACGGCCACCACCAGGGCGGCGGCGGCGGCCAGCAGCAGTACGGTGGTCAGCAGCAGGGATACGGTGGCGGCCAGCAGCAGTATGGCGGCGGCCAGCAGGAGTACGGCCGTCAGGAGTACGGTGGCGGTGGCCAGCAGGAGTACGGCGGTGGCCAGCAGCAATACGGCGGCCAGCAGCAGTACGGTGGTGGACAGCAGCAGCAGTACGGAGGCGGCGGCGGCGGTGGTGGTAACTACCGCCATGACGACGACGAGGACCTGAACGGCGCTGCCCACGCTGCTGCCCAGCACAGCGGCGAGGGTGAGAGCAGCAGCTTCTTTGGTGACATTCTCAACAAGATCGGCGGCAACAAGAGCAACCTCGCCAACGAGGACCTCGACGAGGGCGGTATGTACCAAAACGCGCGGGCTGGGGCTTAACATGTGTGATTATCTGCACCTACTAACTCCTTCCAGCTGCCGTCCAGAACCACCAGCAGTACTACGGCGGCGGCAGCAGCGGTGCCGGCCAGGCGACGGCCGGCGGCATGGGCAGCGCCGCGGCCATGCAGGCGCTTAAGATGTTCACGTCGGGCGGCTCTAGCAGCAGCGGCGGCAGCAGCGGTGGCAGCAGCCAGAGCCAGTTCATCGGCATGGCCATGAGCCACGCCAGCAAGTTGTTTGACAGCCAGAGCTCGCAGGGCAACGTTGCCTCGGGCGCCAGCAAGGAGTCGGCCGTGCAGAAGGCCGGTGAGATGGCGCTGCAGATGTACATGAAGGGCCAGGGCGGCTCGAGCGGCAGCTCCGGCGGCATGGGCAGCCTGCTGGGCCTGGCGAGCAAGTTTATGTAAAGGCGATCCAGTGCAACATCTAGCACTTACATCAACCATGGGCTTTGAGGGCAGCAAAAAAAAAATGCTAGGAGAGTAGCAAAATTGAACTATGTATTGGAATTTGAATGCTTGCAATCATCTTGGATAACAGAACTTGGACGCCATTCGGTTCGACCTAAGCTCGTTCAGCCTTGCAGAAATAGCATGCGCACCTCGGACTCGACATTGTGAAAGTGCGTCAAAATCATCAGGTCCAAGGTCTAGCATGCGACTATCAAGGATTTGTATGAACGAACCGCCGTGCTGGGGAGACGACGAGTCAGTAGTTTGTAGTGCGCTGTGGAGAGCTTAGCTGGCGAAGAACGGACCTCGGTAGGAGAGGTTAGCGCCTCGCGGGGAAGCTGGAACGTGTCGGTCTGGGGAACGCCTCATAAGGTGAACAGCGCTCGGCTCACACCACCGCAAAGCATTCATAACTTACAAAAGGTCAGCAGAGATTACGGAAGGGAAGAATTTTCAAAACGAAAAACCACAAATATAACACACATCAACGATCACCAACACAATGAGTTACGAACGCAAAAACACGACGCCGGTCGCCGACGTCCCGTTGCCGGATTCCTACGCGACCTTTCACCTCCCAGACATCCGTTTCCAGCATCACCCAGCGAACAGCCCGACAGTCACGCCCGTCGTGCTCGTCGTGCTCGACCGCCCCAAGGCCAAGAATGCCTTCACCCCGGACATGGCCCGCTCGCTCATCACAGCGTTCGGCCTCCTGTCCCGCGATGCGCGTGTCCGCTGCGTCGTTCTCACAGGCAGCGACATGACCAACAACCGCACGTTCTGCGCTGGCGCCGACCTCGACATTGGCTTCCCCACAGGCGTCGACACGCGCTCCAACCACCGCGACTCGGGCGGCTCCGTCTCGCTCGCGATCCACCGTTGCCACAAACCCGTCATTGCCGCGCTCAACGGCAGCGGCGTCGGCGTCGGCATCACCATGACGCTACCCGCCGACATCCGCGTCGCCAGCAACAAGGGCAAGTACGGCTTTGTCTTTTCGCGCCGCGGCCTTGTCATGGAGGCTTGCTCGTCATTCTTTTTGCCGCGCCTCGTGGGCCGGTCCGCCGCCGTCTACCTGACGACGACGGGCAGCGCGCTGCCGGCGTCCCACAAGATGCTGGCACCGCTGTTTGCCGAGATTGTCGACCCGGACAAGGTGCTCCCCACAGCGCTGGGGCTGGCCGAGGACATTGCGGCCAACACGAGCCCCGTGAGCACGCGGGTGATGAAGGACATGCTGTACAGTGGGCCGGACACACCCGAGGCGGCGCACCTGCTGGAGAGCAGCCTGCTGTTCCAGCGGTTCCAGAACCGGGATTTGGAGGAGGGCATTGCGAGCTTCAAGGAGAAGCGGGCGCCCGACTTCAAGGGCACGATGGAGGAGGACGGGCCGGTGGAGTGGCCGTGGTGGGATACCAAGATTGTGGAGCGGGCCAACGAGGCAGAAAAGGCCAAGTTGTAGGCAGGTTGGTAGATGTGTTAGCAGTTGTGCGTGTATAGTATCTCATAAAATAGCGGTGCCGACGATCAGCCGTATAGATGGTTTTACTTATGTTCAAATTGGACTCAATTTTTTTTAAATTTTTTTTTTTAAAATGGAGAAGTATACGAAATAGCTGGTGTTTTTTGTAACCGCCTTGATGACAGTAGTCGGTATCACACTGACATCTTGAGTTTCATTATCGACTGTTTATATCAAAATGGCGATCTACGACGTATGTTATAAGTTCAGCAGGTGAGTTTCTCTCACAAAATCAAAGAAGCTCTACAGTACACTGCAGTACACTTTCTTCATAGCTGTCATCGCCGTCATAGAAAGGAGCTTCCGCTGCAGTTGCCCCTTTGTAGTAGACCGTATTGTTTGTATATAAGTGACACTTTTTTTTAAATTGTGCTCATAGAGTTAATCGATCCTGCCTCAGTTATTTCGATACAATTTGCTATTATACCTTCAAAATTGTTTACGAAATCGTTTATTCACGGAAACTTACTACACATGAAAATGGCTACTTCGAAATTGGCGTATGCTGTTGAGAAGGTCATCGGCCACGATAACAGCGCCGTGACACAGCAAGACGTCAGCAGTTACAAGGAGACCGGCGACCCAGAGCACTCCATGAAGGCCCTAACATGGCAGGGCAAGAACAAGGTGCAGATGCTCGACTTGCCGCGGCCCAAGATCCTCGAGCCGCGCGACGTGATCCTCAAGGTCACCGGCAGTACCATCTGCGGCAGCGACCTTCATCTCTTCCACGGCTCCGTTGTGCAGATGCAAGTCAACGACATCCTGGGCCACAAGTTCTGTGGCATCGTTGACGAGGTTGGCCCCGAGGTCAAGAACATCAAGAAGGGCGGACGATACGTCGCCTCGTTCCAGATTGCCTGTGGCGAGGTTGGTCTCACAGACTGGAAGTGTTTCTTTCACACCTTGTACCCATCTACTAACACATCCAGTGCTTCTTCTGTAAACAAAAGCTGTCATCGCAGTGCGAACGCACCAACGCCAACTCCAGCCAGAAGGCGCTCTTCGGCTCGCAGACGGCCGGCATCTTTAGCTACTCGCACCTGACGGGCGGCTTTGCCGGCGGCCAGGCCGAGTACGTGCGCGTGCCGCTGGGCGATGTGAACCTGCTGCACATCCCCGACGATGTCCCAGACGAAAAGGCCCTGTACTTGTCAGACGTGCTGGCCACTTCGTTCAACGCCGTCAAGGACACGGCCGCGTACCCGGACGATCAGGTAGCCATTTTCGGTGCGGGCCCTATTGGCCAGATGGCAGGCGTGTTTGCAGTCGGCGAGGACACAAAGAAGGTCATTTTTGTCGACACGGAGCCACGCCTGCAGTTTGTCCGCAGCCGGTTGCCGGCCGAGCACACCGACAAGATCGAGCTGGTCGACTACAAGAAGCTGAGCTTTGGCGGCACAAACAAGGCGACGGTTGTGAGCAAGCTCAAGGAGATGTGCGACGGCCGTGGCCCCGATGTCGCCATTGACTGCTCGGCGGGCGAGTACGCCAAGGGCTGGGTGCACTGGCTGGAGATGCAGCTCGGCGCGGAGACGGACACGAGCGAGATTCTCAACGAGATGATTGAGGGCGTGCGCAACTATGGTCGCGTGGGTGTGACGGGTGTCTATGTCGGATATGTAAGTGCGGCGGTCCAATGGACGTCTTCTTTTTGCATGAATAAACCAGACTGCTAACATCTTTCAGACAAACCACTTCAACATTGGCTCTCTCATGGAGCGCGGCATCCGGCTGATTGGCAACGGCCAGGCCCCGGTGCTCAAGTACTGGGAGCACTTGTTGGAACAGGTGCAGTTTGGCAAGCTGGATCCTCTGCAGATGGTCTCGCACCGTGTGCGTCTCGAGGACATGGAGCACGTGTACCGCTCTTTTGACGCCAAGGAGACGCGATGCAGAAGGTCTATGTCGAGACAAAGTTCTCGTCTCCTAGAGCGACTGGGTCGCCTTCGTTGACGACGTATTAGACGTGGTGAGAATGAGTATGTAGAATGAATGAATGCATTGATCTAAGGTTGCTTAAGATGCTCCTTAAGTCTTGTAAGATAGTTCCTCACTGCTTTTGCCACACACAAAGCACCACTCGCTCTTTCCTTCCTTGCCATTTTCCCCTTGGATGTCGCCATTTCTGTAAACTTGGCTCGCACGTACGTCCATCGTAGTCACACCTTCCCTCTTCTCCCCCCTGGCTCCTTCCCGTTCTCTTGTAAGTTGATCGCGCCTTCCGCCCGTTGGGCGCCCCGCCCCCGCAGCACATGCTTCGATTTTCGCTCCCTGTGACGCTGTTGTCGCTTCCGTATTTCCACACCAGGCAGCCCAACCGGGAGCTCTTTCTGCTCTGTTTCTGCTCGGTAGCGGCCTGCCCTCCAGTAGCCTTCAATAGCCTTCGGTAGCCTGCACGTCTCGCACACGATTTCCGCTCCTAGACCGGAGCTAGCATCTCGTCACTGATCCTCTTTTTCGTGCACTCCAATTTTTTCAGTGCTCCTCCAAAGTGCTCCTCCAACAACGTCTGCTTCCAACAGAAGCCCAACTCAACCGCGTGCCATTGTTACCTTACGGCTACGGTTCGGGCTGCTACTTTCATACAGCTAGCTTCCGTTCCTCTCCCATTTTCTCTTTTTATTCTTCTTCCTCCTTTCGCTCTCGTTCTACCCTCTCTACCCTCATCTTTCACCTCCACCCGTTATCTTCAGCAGCAGTGCCTCACCTCACAGCATCCCCGCCATGCATATCCTTGTCGTCAACGACGACGGCCCGCCGTCCACGCACTCCTCGCCGTACGTCCACAGCCTTGTGCGCGAGCTGCAGCTGGCCGGTCACTTGGTGTCCGTTTGCTTGCCGCACACCCAGCGCTCGTGGATCGGCAAGGCGCACATCATCGGCCAGACCGTCGAGCCCACCTACTACCGCCCGCCGCCGCTGTCCAGCCCGCCCGCAGGGGTCAACCGCGAGGACGGTGAGCCCGACAATGAAGGCACCCTGCACACGCGGCCGTACCGCCAGAACGGCAGCACCAACGGTTCTGATGATTTACCCGAGGAATGGGTCCTGGTCAACGGCACCCCGGCGTCCTGCGTTCAGATCGGCCTCTACCACGTCTTCAAGGAGCGCCCGCCCATTGACCTCGTCATCTCCGGCCCCAACTACGGCCGCAACACGACGGCCGTCTTCGCGCTGAGCTCTGGCACGCTCGGGGGCGCCCTCGAGGCCGCTACCTGCAACAAGCCCGCCATTGCGCTGAGCTACGCCTTTTTCAGCCGAAACCACGACCGCACCATCATTGCCGAGGCCGGCCGCCACGCCGTGCGCGTCATCGAGGCGCTCTACCGCCAGTGGCCCAAGGACGTGCCGCGGGACAGCGCCGACAGCATTGACTTGTACAGCGTCAACGTGCCGCTGGTGGCGGGCGTGTCGACGCACAAGACGGTGTACGCGGGGATCTTGCAGAACTACTGGAGCGAGGGCGGGTGCTTTGTGGCCGAGGACGTGGTCGAGGACGAGGCGAGCGGCGCCACGGACGTCGAGGAGGAGCGGATCCGGGCCGGTCAGAACGGCGAGACCTCGGACAAGGCCACAGAAGGAGCAGCACCAGTATCAGCATCAACATCAGCGACGGCATCCGGTGCCAGCTCCAACCACGGCCATGCGACGCCCATCACACACCGGCACTTCAAATGGCAGCCGCAGTTCACCGACGTCTTCCGCAGCGTGGACGAGGCGCCACCTGGCAACGACGGCTGGGCCGTGCGGGAAGGACTGACGAGGTACGACTTCCCCATGTTGCAATCAAATCCATTTATTCCGCGTACAGTCTACTAACAGAACCAGCATCACTCCGCTCAAGGCAAACTTCTTCCAGACGGCGACCAAGCTGCACACGACCGAGCTCCAGCTGTGAGTACCAGCGTTTGTATTTTTGTCACTCTTCTTTAGAGATGTGCGTTGTATTTCTGAATTTTACTGTTTCTATTTTTGTTGTTACGACATGTCCCTCTTTTATATTTCCTTTGTTTTGCTTGATATCTTCTTTTGTCAGTCCGAGTCTGCTTGGAGTACGTTTTTAAACGGCTTAGAGGAAATGAATATCACGATTTGGGATACAGTTCATGGGCCGGAGAGAGAAACGCAAATCGCGGGGAGGCTCTATAGACAGGTATAGACGCAATCGATTATTCTTTTCTTCTCATCCCTCCTCGGGCCCTCCTCCCCCGAGCGCCGTCGATGACCATCCTGCACTACATTTCTTTGCTAGACGACTCGAACGTATCACTGACAGATGGCTTTCCAGAGACCCTCCCGCACCAGAGCAGTCGACCGGCATGACAGGCGTGCCGATAGCCCGCCTGTCAATAGCTGAGGAGGAATCACAGGAGAAGGCAGCAGCACCATCAGCATCTACCACGTCCAACGAGACACTCTACGCCCTCGTTTCGTACGAAGATCCCTATGTCCAGCCCATCATCCTCGACGCTCTCAAGGCTGCCATCCCAAAAAGCCAGCTGCACCTTCTGACAGCGGCACCGGGGGCCACGGTGCCCACGGCCGACGAGCCAGTCTCCCTGCAAGGGCTCCTGAACGGTGCCATCACGAAGAAGACGGAAGAGGCCCCGAAGATCCTTCAGATCACCCCGTACGAAGTCATCGATTTTGACTACGCCGCCCGCCACGCCGCGTCCACGATCATCAACAGCTACATCATCCGCAAAGCCCTGATCCGCAAGCACTTCTTGGCCAACACGGTTGAGCAGTGGGTGGCCAAGCGGCCGCAGTCGGTGCTTGCTGACCACGTCCAGCGCACCGAGGCGTTCGAGGTCGACTACGCGGAGTTTTTAGACGACGCGCTGGTCGAGGCGTTTGACCTGCGCACGAGCCTCGACGCCAACGAAGAAAACGAGGACGAGGCCACCCGCCAGTGGTGGATCCTCAAGCCCAGCATGAGCGACCGCGGGCAGGGCATCCGGCTGTTTAGCACCATGGACGGCCTGCAGGCCATCTTTGACGGCTGGGAGGCCGAGCAAGAAGAGGCGGGCCAGGAGGGCTACGGCGACGACGAGGACGACCACAACGATGCTGTGGCGGCGGCCGACCTGCGGCACTTTGTCGTGCAGCCATACATCCACCCGCCGCTACTGCTGCCGGGCACGGACGGCCGCAAGTTCCACATCCGGGTCTACGTGCTGTGCGTGGGCGCGTTGCGCGTGTACGTGCACCGGGACATGCTGGCGTTGTTTGCGGCCAAGGCATACACGCCGCCGTGGGAGACGGATGGCACGGATGACGACGAGGATGAAGGGCAAGGCCCCGACCTGGCTGCGCACTTGACCAACACGTGTCTACAGGACGAGGCTGACAAGGGCGACTCGGTGCGGCGGTTCTGGGACTTGGAGGAGCCCAAAGCGAACGACGGCAGCCTCAAGGAGGATATCTTTGACCAGATCTGCCGCGTCACCGGCGAGGTCTTTGAGGCCGCAGCCGTGGCGGCGCCCATCCACTTCCAGCCGCTGGGCCACGCCTTTGAGGTGTACGGTCTCGACTTTCTCGTGAGCGCCTCGTCGACGGATTCACCTACATCGTCACCCACCGCGACGGCCTGGCTGCTCGAGGTCAACGCGTTCCCCGACTTCCGCCAGACAGGCACCGGCTTGCAAGACGTGGTGGCG
This sequence comes from Sporothrix inflata, assembly GCA_021396225.1. Classification (NCBI taxonomy): domain Eukaryota; kingdom Fungi; phylum Ascomycota; class Sordariomycetes; order Ophiostomatales; family Ophiostomataceae; genus Sporothrix; species Sporothrix inflata. The sequence goes on along the minus strand of WNYF01000073.1, from coordinate 152,812 downwards.
CAGTTCTGGAAAGACACGCTGCGCCTCGTGGTGCGACGACAGGTGTTTGGGCAAGGCAGTGGCGGCGACGACAACGACAAAGACGTGGACGGAGACGAGACGACAGGTGAGGATCTCGGGGGGCTGGTGTTGGTCAAGGACGTGGCACTTGGCAGGCGATAGATGGATACGATGGGGGCACAAAATACAGGACACAAGACACGCATTGCAAGACATGGTATGGGAAGATAGCATACAGGATACGGGATGGAAAGCCGTTCGTTGCTCGGCAGGGCGTTTGGTTTGGAAAAACTTGGGTATGTTACATGTATCACAGAGTATCGGGCACTGGGCACCGGGCACTGGGCACCGGGCGTGGAGATTTGATAGAAAAGTAAACACTTGGATATTTGACGCAGTGGAGAGGAAACCGAAAAGGGCCAATGTTGACCGCTTCTTGCTGCCAATATTTTTCAGTAAACGCGATTCTTGCGTGGTGCTAGTCTCGGGCGTCTCGTGCCAGCAAAGCCTGTCCCCAAGGCATCGGGTCTTGGCTTGTTTCTATGATGAACTGACGCAACGACTGACTACTTTGTCCCCGCCGCCTGTCACCACAAAGACTTTGGAGTACTCAGCAAGTCTCCAGAAAGAAGGCTGTGCAAAATGAAAAACTCTGACGGGGCGATCCATCTAGGTGCATTGAACAGGCGGGCAAACGTGAACATGATTCCATGGCGTCACGATTGATTGTCGGAGAGGGATGCCGCAATGGGGTTTGAAGATTTGAAAGCAATATCATGGTCTATCAGGCGATACGTGAGTTCTAACATCGACCATAATTTAGGTGCGGAAAGAGGGAAATATGAGCATGAACGACGTCTGCATAGCATCTGAACATTGGCAATTTCTCTTCCTTCTCTCTCTTGCGCCGTATTCGTACACGTTCTACGGAATACAAAAGCTTATGAAGATTTGCCATGGTCGATACTTCGTTTGTTGCGCACTATGGCACTTGCCAAGGCCCGTGATTGACGGTAAATTGGGAAGTGAAAACCAGGGGAACAGGGGAGAAAGAAAGAAAAAAGAACAGGATATGGAAACGAAGGGCAAAATGAAGAAAGAAAGAGACCCGCAAAAATAACAGAATCCTTCCCGTCCAGCTTTGCCGGTGGGGACAGTTGACCGAACCGTGGCATGCGTTTATCATTTCATCAATCTGCAAAAGAAGATATGTCCCAAGGAAGCAGGAAAAGAGACGTGAAGGGGAAGGGCCAAGGAAAAAGGGAGGGAGCCGGAGAAGAAACGAGATCGCTGTTTGTGCCAGGGCCAGGGTTAAGGTCAGGGTAAGGTCAGGGTAAGGCCAGGATCCATAGAACAATGTCAACGGCCGGCAGGGAATATCGTGCACTTTGGTGTTATTAGGGGTCACTAAAAAGGGAAAACAAGATGGGCAAAACGGAGATGATGGTCACATTTGGGCCCTGTTGGCCGTGCTGTCGTCGTACGCTGTAGGCCCTGCTCACTGACCAGCCTCAAGGCAAGCTTGACTAGCATCTCGCATCTCGTCTCCCCTTTTCTCGCGCAATGTTGCTTTTGTCCTTTTTGGAATCGCTCATCTCACGCCCATTCCTGTTTGCCCTGGGGCGCTGGTCCGACCGAAACTCTTGGCAGTTACGTGATCTCTGAAGGAGACATCATAAAGACACTGAAAAAGGCATGCCAAAGGCTGACAGAGCAAAGCCGACAAGTCCTTCAGTGAGGAATCGTCATATATTTTTCTGGCCAGAGTGGGGGAGAGACGCGAGGATGGAGAGATGGGAGATGGAAAAACGATTTAAAAGGTCGTTTTAGGCCAGCACTGCCACCTCCTCCATATCCACTTTGTTGATAAAAGCCAGAAAGTGGCCAGAAAACGTCCCTATCAGCGAGCCGTGACGGCGGCTCCCGTTTGTCCTCACTATCCATGACGGAATTGGGGGAGAGCGTTGAGGGTGCGTGTTCTCGTGAGAATTCAATAGCTCAGAGAGACATTGACTGTCGTGCCCTTGTTTCGACGTAGTATATGAGGTGGATCTGGTATATTTCCTCGGGTCCAAGGTGGAAGAACAAAAAACGAGAACAAACCGACGAACTTCCTTTTGCGCTTCTCGTCTCTTGGCTCACTTGAAGGTCCACATTATTCAATGGTTTGTGGACGAAAAGCATCGTGCTCTTGCACACGATGAATACGTCGTGCGTCCTTCCTTGATAGCTACGAGTACGACTACGACATCCTCCGTGGACTTTGATAGGACGCAGAGCCACTTTGGGGCCCATTGCTCTACGATGACGGGACCCGGCGACGGCGCCAAGGGAGGGCGGGAAAGGGGGGCAGGAGCTACGAGGAGAGCTGCCCCCTTTGACCCACATCGACAGGACGGGTGCGTGAACCGCTCTGCTTCCTGTTTGGGCCATGGCTTCATTTTTGTGCATGTCGATCGTCTTGTCGGAGAAGAGAAGGAGATCAAGAAGCTCAAGACTTTCCAGGAAGCCAAGCAGCCAAGTAGCCAAGCTCCCCAAGACACGCCGCGATGAGGAGGACCGAATAGAGAGGGGGAAGGTCGGAGCGGAAGCCGGCCCTGACGTGCATCGAGGATAGGATGCAATACGGGGTCGAGTGTCTTGTGAAAGTGATAGCTGCTCGACATTTTGATATCGAAATGGCACAGCACACAGCACTCTCTTCACAAATCGCGATGAAACAGACGAGGTTGTCCTCTGCAAGTCGTGCTTGTATGTTGTCGCTGCTTGGTGCCAAGGTGCCGCCCGGCACTTACATGTTTGATTTTCAAGGAGGTATTTGTGTTTCTTCCGAGATCTCCAGAAACAAATTAGAACCGCCGAAATCGAAAGACGAAAGTTGCTCGTCGACATCACCCAGCCACTCAGTCAAGCTTGATGGTTCCCACCTTCCCCTCCACCTCGTCTTCCCCTCATCGCCGTCTCAACATCCCGTTATCTTTCTGTTTCCCGGCGTGCACAGCCACGCCCGATGTTGCATCTTCAGTCCCAGCAACGCGGTTGATGGCGGGCCCTCGGAAGTGGCCACTCCGTGAACGGAAGGAGGATATCAAAGATGGTCGCCTGGTGTGTTCTCTCGCCATCGATTCCGTCGTTTTGCCAAGCATGATCAGAGGCACTCGCACTCATAACACTCTCGATGTTCATTCTCTTTCATTCTTGTTGAGTCGTGTGTTTGATTTTCGCCTTCCTCGTTCACCTTCCACTCTTTTTCGCTCTAGGTACTTTATTGCTGTCTCTTGGCAATATAGAAAAATACAGTCAAAACGTCGTTGAGCTCTTTTCTCTTGATGCAAAACTTGATAGCACTTGATAGCACAAGGAGGCTGTGCTGCGTAGATCCTCTTTTTTCCCGTCACGTCTTTGATTCTTTTTTCTCTTGCCGTGTCTATTTTCCTTCCCTTCACGTAAAGTGCGAAACAGACTCGTCTAGAATAAGCAGGTCCGTTGTGCTTTTCTTTCCTTGGGGTTCTGCCTGCTAGCTCTCCAGCAATCTTGGCAGGACTAACTCGAGCTCTGGTGTTAGTTTACGACAAACGTCCGACACGAAACATGCCCGTCTGCGAGAGACTTGTTCTCCTGCCCAGCCACCTAGCGACGCCGTAGACGATGGGCTCCCTCTCAAGGTTGAAATCAGACGAGACAGATGGCAAATCAATATTGCCATGACAGGAAAGTTGTTTCGCAAAATGTTGACGCCCCTGACGCTCTCCTGTGATCCGCACGTGATTACACATAACGTCGTTCAACGTAGGTGGCGTTTTTCATCGGCCTTCGTTCTTCAAACTGCACTGCCACAGGTGGCGCTCGCCGTGTAAGAAGGGGCAGCAGGTTTGCTGCAAGGGCCGGATTGGGAAGTTTTGTCCCCATCAATGCCCGACCGACTCGGCGACCTGTTTCTTTCTTCGTTGGGCCGCCGTGCCTGAAAAAGGCCTTACGTAGGTCCCGGTGAACAACAGGAGCACGTGTGAGCGCCTCTTTTTTATGCCATCGTGGCGCCTGATGGTTTGTCGAAAACACGGGGCAACCGGGGTGTTTTGCTCAGAAGACTTTCAGAATTTTTCGGGACGGTTGACAACGCCAAAAGCGGCATTGTTCGCCGCGCGGGACAGTGTCCGGTTTCAATAACAGCGCCCGTTGTACGTTCTCGTACTGTAAAATCAAATATATGAGCGTGGTTTCAATATACAGTACTTCATTTTTAAGCACGCATTGCATTTATTTATTTATTTACTATATTATGATATTTTTTCGTTTGCTTTTTTCTTTTCTTCTCATTTTTGTAATCTTTTCAAGCAAAAATCAAGCCACATACTTTTTACAACGAATGCTCTTACACACAACGAGACATTATTCCACAATGCACACAGGTCGCAGACAACACCGTAACACAAAGGACAAAAGATACAAGTACACGTATCGTACAAGCACACGGGGTTTAATTTACTCACAGTCGTAACACTCTCATTTCATTGAAATTTTTATGAGGTTTTATTGTGTGCAAAGATGGCTTGCACTGCCGAAATGCCATGCTTTCCAAGATCTTGGCGGACAGAAACCATTGTCCATGAAGTATAAAAAAATAATTCGACAAACAAACGTCAAAGAGATACAAGTCCACCTCGTTCAATTTTCATCAACAATTGCACGAAAAAGAAGAAAAAAGCGCACACACTTCTTGACTTTAATTGTGCCAATGGCATCCGCTGGTATGCGTGTGCAATGATGACCAGAACGGGGGTCTGGATGTGATGATGTGCACGCCCTTTCTTGGCCTTTTTACCTCTGACCTTCTTCCTCGTCGACCTTCCTGTCAAGGCAGCTGCCAAATAGTTCTCTCATGTTGTAGTTACTTTTCACGAGCTTCCACGAATCGGTGCTGTGCCATTCACACGCATGAAAGCGACGCTCAGCGCCTCTGGGTACACTCGTACTGCCAACTATTTGTGCGGCGTGTCGCATTTTCATCATTGTTTTATTTTATTTCATTTCACAGCATCGTGACAATGATGTCTGAGATTCTATTATTTGATGCTGCCCGCCCCATGCTGTCACCATGGTAATGACGATGACATTGCCGGCTCCATTCCTCAGCTGGCACCACAACGCCCGTGTCTCTCTTCTCTTCTCCCCTCTTCTTTTCTGTTTCTCTTTTACGTCCCCCCTTCTAATTGTCTCATTTCTACAACACCTGGCAGCGTCCCTTGGCTTGTTGGCTTGCCCGGCTGCCTCTTCAACGCCAAGTCCGAGACAAACCGGTAGCTAGGGATATCACGATGGGATGGGCTTTGTACTACGGTCTGTCGTCATGGCCATGTCCTGGTCAAGCCCCCTTTCTCCTTTCGCAGCCCCCTTCCCGTATTGTTCATTTCCCAGGCTGCCAGGCCGTGGATATCGACCTCGCGTGCACTCTTGCCTCACTCTCGCCTACTCCAAGCCAGCGGCGATGCACAGCCTTGTCCGATCCGCTGAGGCCTCGTAGACACGTCGTAGTGAGCGGCAACAATGGGAACAAAGAAAGAGGCCGCGCGTTGATCCTGGCTCGAGGCTCTCTCAACAAAAAATGATGGCCTGCACTGAACATCGCCATCAAGGTGAAGACTCGTTGTCCGTCTGGCACGTGCGATTTTCATCCCCCTTTTGTCCGCCTTTTTGCCTTCTGCTATGGCTGCACTGCCTGACTGCTAGAGGGCACGCTCGCTTTGGCGGCCTTGGCAGACGCCGTGGTCTTGTCATGGACGCTGTCATTAACGAGGCCGAACAAAGCAGAGTGGTGTAAAAAGACCACTGGAAAAAGAGGTAACCGAGCAGTGGTGGCGGGCAAAGGTTCGATGTTCGACACTAGGGCCCAAAGGAGCAAAACGACCTGATAAATCATGCCGTCAGGCCCCCAAAAGCCCAAAACGCTGGATGATTCGGTGACGCAGGCGAGGCAGGCCATTTTTTGGTTTGCGGGAGCAAAGGGACGACAGCGAAGCGCGCAGCGACTTGCCAGTTGAGCCAGCTTCGAGGCCTTTCTCCATAATAAACCACTAGCTTGCGGGTTCTGTGGAGACCAAAACTCCACTAAAACTACCATACCAGCACACCCACTAACACACCTCTTGTCGCTCTTGTCGTCCACCGGCTGCAGGTCCTAGCGCACATCGTGTGCACTGTGCAGCTGTGCAGCTGTGGTCAAGCGATGCGCCGCAAAGAGGCCAACCACAAGCAGCCTCCAGATCGCCAGGTCACTCATCGATCAACGAGGACCGTTCGATGTCTCTTTCTGTCTTCACGGTCTCCCATTCGACTCCTGCGCCTCGTCTCGTCTTCTGGCCACAGCCAATCATCCGTTTTCCAGGCCGGCGGAACGTGCACACGGGAACTTGTTGATGCGCGTTGCCGTGCGCGTCCCCGATATAGCGATCGCTTGATTGCCTTGGAAAAAAGAAAAAAAGGTCTTACAAGCACCCATACGCGCGCTTTGTCAGGCTCTTGTCAGTTGTGGTTGGTGGATGGCTGTTCCAGTGGGTGACAATTACAGTGCGTAGGAAAACACACACGGCCCACGTCGCACTGTGGTCTAGGTGCGTCAAGCTTTCACATCTCTAGTGCCCAGGCCCGCCATGGAAGTACCCCATAGGCCATCAAATAGCGTCCTGCACGCGCTGGCGGTACTTACTTGGTCGAGCTTGTTCTTAGGACGAGACGGGCCCGGGGGGGGGGGGGAAGGCGACAGGCGAGGCCGCTTGACAAGCATGGCCTTTTGTTGCCAGCCAAGCAAAAGCCAAGGCAAAAACAGGCCAAGCGATATAAAAAAAATTAAATTTTGAAAAGAGAAAAAGAGACAAAGAGACAGATTGGGAGGGCGGCTTTTATCGAGAGGTGGTCGAGATGGCGTGCGGGACGGCTTCCCCAAGCGCCTTCCGCCTGCATGGGGCTGTCAAAGTCAAAGTCAAAATGGGAAGGCACCGGCGACCACCTGCGCCTGCCTCGACCGCCTTTCACGACTCGTAATGATGCACCAGACTCAAAGACAAACAAGACTCAAGATCAAGATCGAAAAAGGCTCTTGCTCAAAACAAAAACGCCATCTGCCATCTTCTATCTTCCATCAAATAGCTAGCTCTCCACCCTTTCGCTCCTTCCCCTTCCCTTGGGGTACGGCTGTAAATCTTACTAAGGACACGCCCCCTTGTTTCACACCCTGATCCACACTTTGAGATATTGCCCGCTGTAATTGGCTCCACGCCTCTTGCACAGCCCCCTTTGGGGGGCCTCTTGGTGTTGTTGCATTTCTGCGTGATTGACTTCTTGGCAAACAGCACGGAGCAGGAGGGAAAGAAGAGAAAGAAGAGAAAGAATTGAGAGAGGCGAGAGAGAAGGCGAGCGAGAAAGGAAAGAATTTGTTCACGGAAGTTGAAGTCAAGGAGGCAACTTGTTTTGGCCGGTCGTTCCTGCTGTGCTGTGAGACCAGTGACCGGCGTCTGCTCTCGACGACGTGAACGCACCTTCCTCGAACGTCTTTCATGTTTACGGCTCCTTCCTCTTTGTATTCTGCTTCCAGTGAACGTTCTTCCCTTCCTCGCTGGCTGGCACCACTGCTTCTTTTTGGCCTTCTTTTTCCTCTTTTCCTTTCCGCTCTCCGTCAAATTCTTAACCATCAAAATTCTTTCCGCAATATTGCATCCACCCCCCCCTTTGCCGTCCCCTTTTTTGGCCTACCGACATATGCTGTCGACAAACAAACACCGTGGGCGTGTGCTAATGACATGGGGGGCGTAATCGTTGCCGAGCTTGACTGCCCTTGCCCACCACTGTCTTTTCTTCTTCTCTTCTCTGCTTCTGGCTCCCTTCTTTGGAATGCCTACGAACTGAAGCTCTCCCGTCCCCCCGTCCCCCGTTGCAGTGTCCCTGGCGCGCAAACAAACAAAAACAACGCAAGGACAAGCAAGACAGCAGCTCGCCGGCCCAAAGCGTCGACGACAACAGGCCCAAAAGGCCAAGCAAAAACCTGCAATCCATACCCACACAGAGACGCCGCACTGCAGCACGAGGCAGATATCAGCTGCTGTCCGCCGCCGAGCCCGACGTCGTCCGTTTGCTCCCTCCTTTCTCGACTTTGCCTTCGACCGGTTCCTCTCTTCTGCTTCTTCTCTTTTTCTCTTCCTCTCTCTCTCTCTCTCTCTCTCTCTCTCTGTCTCTCTCACCAGCTTGAAACCTCAACAACGGTTTCCACTGTATAAAGTGCCCCAGCGCACCCGTCCGGCCTCCCGCCAGATTTGCTCAGCCTTTCGAGACACACCCAGACACCCTGCCGCTCGGTGCCCGCTCCGTATTATCTGATCTACGACCTATTCGTTCGAAAATACGTCGTAAGATTTACCTTACGGTGGATTACAATACACCCTCGCGCGCGCGCTCTTGCTCTCGCACCCCCTGTCGCTTCCCTTGCTCTCTGTTTCTCTCTCCTATTGCGCCGCCCGCTCACACTCCAAACTCTCTCTTTTGTTTCTTTTCTTCTCGTTTTGTTTCCTCACTGCTCCCCCGATCCTACATCGGACCGGCCAGCAGCTTCCCTTCTTCTCGTTTCTCAGCTGCGAGAAAAGGAGGCTCATACAGCAGGTCACGGCTTGTCCACGATACGAGTTGATTACTCTTCTCTGCTTTCGAACATACGAACCTACGGGTACTCTCGCACATTCACGACACATCCGGTCGGGTCGCCAGCCTTTTCTCTCTCTCCAATCCGCATCTGTCATCTTACGTCCATGGTCCTTCGGCTGCCTTCTCGCTCCTCCTCATCGCCCTTCCTGGCCACTCACAAGGCCGCAGCTGCATCGGGCTGTGCGGTCAAGGCAACAAGGTGTCGCCTGGTAGGAAGGTAAGGAATAAGGAAAGCATCAGCAGCAAATTCATTGCGCAGCCAGAAAAAGAGAGAAAGAACAGCGAAACCGAAAACGACTCACATTGCGCGCCCGTCCGCCCGTTCGACTCCAGCTTTCTCGCCAACCCTTTTCTTGCAACCCTCACAAAATTTCTTGCATTTTCTCTTTCTGTAAGTACATATTTCTCAGTGTACTTTGTCTCCATCCTCGGAAGGTGTCCTCCTTCCCTCCCTCTGTTTCGGCTTTTTTTTGTTTGTTTGTTGGGGTGTTGCTCAGGCGCCTGCGCAAGGCCGCCCGAACATAGCCTCCTCCGTGTTTGGGTTGGTCGACGTCTTTTTGCCTCTCCCTCCCAAGCCAAGAAACCCGCCCTAGAGTCTAGAGTCTAAGCCCGGCGCTTATTACATGTCATGTACCACACAATGTGCTGTCGGGCAACAGAGCACAAAGCACAAAAGGGAACCTCCTGTCACTAACGCAACACACAGCAAGAAAAGCGAAAAAGGAAGAACGTCAACCATATAAGTACACCACAAAGAAGGCGAAGCAAAACTGAGGATCCTACCCCAGATCTCGGCAGCCGCTGAGCACGTTCAGATTCCAAAACAAGATGGCGCAGAACCGTGAAGCAGACGCCCCTTTACGGAGGCCACGAGCGTAAGTTTGCATCTTTGAACTTTATATACCCTGACCTTCCCTTCCTCCCCTCTCCCATTGAAGCAGACCCGAGAATCTGGTGAACGGTTTAAGAGTTTAGAACTTTGTCACTTCTTTCTTATAAAACCAACCACACAAACACCAAACACAAGTCTTCTAACACAGCCTCACCCATGACAGCCCGACTATCACAATAGATACTACCGCCGTCAGCGCTCCGCAAGATCCCATCATGTCGGAAGACGGCGTCCCCGTTTACACCAACTCCCCCATATCCGTGTCCGACGACGCAACACACAGCCCGGTCGCCGTCGAACCACCACCATCAACAAACAACAACAACCTCGCACCGCAACATCCGCCATTGGGGACTGGCGCCTCCTCATCAAGACGAGGCAACAGCATCAGCACCAACGCGAGCACGAGCAGCAGCAGGCCACAGCTGCAAGCGACGACCTCCTTTGAAAGCAGAGACAGCCGGCCAACAAGTCCGCACAACGTGTCGAGCCCGGTCATGTCCCGAAGCGGCGACCGCACCCACGGCTTTCTGGCCGTGCCACACTCCCACCGGTCACGCCAAAACTCCGTCGATTCCGAAGATGGCTCGCGGTCCGTCGCCGTCTCACAGGGCGAAACCGTCATTGGCAGCTCCGCCAGCGGCGTCCACCAGCCCATTCGGTCCATGTCCATTGATGGCTCCAACGACACCATCATGAAGGACCCCGATGCGCTCAAGCCCGACCGCGGCACCGAAGCCACCTTCAAAGTCGACAACAACCCGTTCGCCTTTAGTCCCGGCCAACTCAGCAAAATGTTCGACCCCAAGAGCCTGGCTGCGTTCTACAGCCTGGGCGGCCTCGGCGGCCTCGAAAAGGGCCTGCGCTCCGATCGCAAAGCCGGTTTGAGCGTCGACGAAACCTCACTGGACGGCAAAGTGTCTTTTGACGATGCGACAACAGCAAAAGACAACGGAAAGGCCGTCCCCGGCCACGGCGGCGCCGCGATCGGAAGCGAAGGCCAAGCTGCGTCTGCGGCAGCGGCTGGTGGCCATGGCAGCCACAAGGACACTGGCTTTACGGACCGGAAGCGCGTCTACAAGGACAACCGTCTGCCGGAAAAGAAGGCCAAGTCCCTACTGCAGCTGGTTTGGATTACCTTCAACGACAAGATTCTCATTATGCTGGCCATTGCCGCCGTTGTCTCACTGGCTGTCGGTCTGTATCAGACTTTTGGCCAGGAGCACGACGCTGAGCACCCTGCCGTCGAGTGGATCGAGGGCGTGGCCATCATCATTGCTATTCTGATTGTCGTCATTGTCGGATCGCTCAACGACTGGCAAAAGGAGCGGCAGTTTGCCAAGCTGAACCGGAAGAAGACCGACCGCCTGGTCAAAGTTGTCCGCTCCGGCCGCCTGCAGGAACTTTCGATTTGGGAAATTCTTGTCGGTGACGTTGTTCACCTCGAGACCGGCGACATGATCCCGGTGGACGGTGTTCTCATCGAAGGCCACAACATCAAGTGCGACGAATCACAAGCCACGGGCGAATCTGACCTGATTCGCAAGCGCCCCGCCGACGAAGTCTACGCCGCGATCGAGAACCACGAGAGCCTCAAGAAGATGGACCCGTTCATCCAGTCCGGTGCCCGCGTGATGGAGGGCCTCGGCACCTTCATGGTCACCGCCACCGGCGTCAACTCCACCCACGGCAAGACGATGATGTCCCTCCAGGACGACCCCGAAATCACCCCTCTGCAAGCGAAGCTCAACGTCATTGCCGACTACATCGCCAAGCTTGGTGGTGCCGCCGCGCTTCTGCTATTCGTTGTTCTTTTCATCGAGTTCCTCGTCCGCCTCCCGAAGCAGCCTCCGTCCGTCACCCCGGCCGAGAAGGGCCAGGATTTCCTCAATATCTTCATTGTCGTCGTCACGATCATTGTCGTGGCCGTGCCCGAGGGCCTGCCGCTTGCTGTGACACTCGCCCTCAGTTATGCGACAGCTAAGATGGTTCGCGAGAACAACCTGGTGCGCCAGCTTAAGGCCTGCGAGGTTATGGGTAACGCCACGACAATCTGCTCCGACAAGACGGGCACGCTCACGCAGAACCGCATGCGCGTGGTTGCTGGGTCGGTCGGTACCGGTCACCGATTTGGCGAGCAGGGTCTTGCCGATGTCGACGGCTACGGCAGCCCCACGACGCCCGGCAGTTCTACCGGCGCCGACATCAACAAGGTCAAGGATACCGTGGTAATCAGCCCCGGTGCCGCGAACGAGTCCCGCGAGCTCACGGCCCAGCAGATGACGTCGGGTCTCGGCAAGGACGTGCGTGACCTGTTGCTCAAGTCGATCACCATCAACTCCACGGCTTTCGAAGGTGAGGTCCACGGCAAGCCCGAGTTCATTGGCTCCAAGACCGAGTCGGCCCTGCTCACTTTCGCGCAGGAGCACCTCGGCATGGGCCCCGTGAGCGAGGAGCGCGCCAACGCGCCCAAGACACTGCAGCTCATTCCCTTTGATTCCAGCCGGAAGTGCAGTGGTGTCGTGGTGGAGCTGCCCAACGGCCGCGGCGCACGTCTTCTTGTGAAGGGTGCATCCGAGATTCTGCTGGCACAGTGCTCGCAGATCCTGCGCGACCCGACGCGCGATGTTGCGCTCACCCCGCTGACCGACGATAACCGCGACTCGCTCTCGGCCCTCATCGAGAACTACGCTTCGCACTCGCTGCGCACCATCAGCCTGGTCTACCGCGACTTCCACCAGTGGCCCCCGGCCTACGCTCGTCGCAACGAGGACTCCATCGACGACGCTGTCTTTGAGGACATCTTTAAGAACATGGGCTTCATCGGCCTCGTCGGCATCAAGGACCCGCTCCGCGACGGTGTGCGTGAGGCGGTCGCCGACTGCCAGCGTGCCGGTGTCGTGGTGCGCATGGTCACGGGCGACAACCGTCTGACCGCGCAGGCCATTGCCCGGGACTGCGGCATCCTGCACGAGAACAGCGAAATTATGGAGGGCCCTGTCTTCCGCAACATGACCAAGGAGGAGCAGCTCGAGGTCATTCCCCGGCTGCACGTTCTTGCGCGGTCGAGCCCCGAGGACAAGCGCATCCTGGTGCAGCGCCTCAAGGAGCAGAACGAGACGGTGGCCGTGACTGGTGACGGGACCAACGATGCGCCCGCCCTCAAGCTGGCCGATGTCGGTTTCTCCATGGGCATCTCGGGTACGGAGGTGGCCAAGGAGGCGTCCGCCATCATTCTCATGGACGACAACTTTGCCTCGATTGTCAAGGCCCTGAAGTGGGGCCGCGCCGTCAATGACGCCGTCAAGCGGTTCCTGCAGTTTCAGCTCACCGTTAACGTGACGGCCGTTGTGCTGACGTTCGTGTCGGCTGTGTCGAGCGTGGACGAGAGCAGTGTGCTCACCGCCGTGCAGCTGCTGTGGGTCAACCTGATCATGGACACGCTGGCCGCGCTGGCCCTGGCCACCGACCCCCCGCAGCCCAGTGTCCTGGACCGCAAGCCGGAGCGCAAGGGGGCTTCGATCATCTCGACGACGATGTGGAAGATGATCATCGGCCAGGCACTCTACCAGCTTGCCATCACGTTCCTGCTGTATTTTGGCGGCCAGAAGGTCTTGCCTGCGCGGGAGCACGCGACCGATGCGCAGGTGCAGACGCTCGTGTTCAACACGTTTGTCTGGATGCAGATCTTCAACCAGTGGAACAACCGCCGTCTCGACAACCGCTTCAACATCTTCGAGGGCCTCACCCAGAACTGGTTCTTCATTGGCATCAGTATCATCATGATTGGCGGCCAGATCCTCATCATCCAGGTGGGCGGCTTGGCGTTCAACATCGCGTCGGACGGTCAGTCGCCTACCATGTGGGGCTATGCCGTCGGTCTCGGCTTCGTGTCGATCCCTGTCGGTGTTCTCATCCGCATGGTCCCCGACGCGTGGCTTGAGATGTTGGTGCCCGCTTTCGTCAAGCGGTACTTCGCTGCCCGCAAGAAGAAGAACGAGCAGGTGCCCGATGTAACCGTCTCCGACCCCTACACCTACGATGAGCGCTTCGACTTCTACCCTGCGGCCCTGGCCGAGGTCCGCGACGAGCTGGCCTGGCTCAAGCGCCTCAGGGGTGGTCGCCTGAACAACCTCAAGTTTGCCATCCAGCACCCGCGCGAGACGTTCGCTCTGCCCCGGTCCCGTTCCCCGTCTCACTCTCGGTCCAACTCCCGGTCCAACTCGCACTCGCTGCCCCACTCGCGGTCCAACTCTTTCAACATGTCCGGCGGTCCGGTGCCGCAGACGCCCACACGCGAAGACAGCTTCGGATCGACCAACGGCCACGGGTTGGCTGGCGGTCTCGGTGCAAGCCTCATGACGCCAACGGCCTCCCCTGACTCGCGCAGACGGTCTCGCTCGATGCGCTCGATACGGTCACGGTCCAACTCGGCCCTGGGAGCACCGACCGTCATGGCTGGCATCATTGCCGGCAGTGTGGCGGTTGGCTGGTCGCCGATTGACCGTAGCAACAGCAGCTCCAGTCTGCACGGCCAGCACAACAACCACAACAACAACAACAACGACAACGGCGTGAACAGCAAGACCACATCCAACAGAGATTTCGGTGGCGCTCTCGCGGGCGGTTCCAGCTCGTCCGACGTAGAACGCCAGGCGTCGCCCTCGCCTGCGCCCAACGGGTCGTCGCAGGCCCCGACGCGGGAGTCGAGCACGGCCCGCCTCCTCCGTGACAACACGGATGGCACGGATGCGACCTCCCGCACAGCCGTGACAAACGACACGGCTGAGACTGCCGTCGAGCGTGGCCGGTCAACTGACAGCGTGCCCAAGAAGGACTAAGCCACCTACATCTACGCCTTCTCTCATATACCCCTACATTACTTACGACACTCGCTTTTCCTTTGTCCCTTTTAATGCTTCCTTCTCTCTCCTACACCCACCTCTCCTTCCGTGTAACAACAGGAACCGTGAATAGAAAAGAAAAAGAAAGAAAAACAACTGCGTTGCGCGAGGTTTGGATCTTTATCTGTTTTCTTGGTGGAGCATACTTGCATTATCTGGATTTTTTCTTTTTTACTGGCCTTTTTCTGTTTTATTTTCCCTTTTAATGCACCGGTTCTCGCCTTTTACTTTTGGATGTTTCTTGTCCTTGTTTGTCGTTTTTTATTTTCCCACGCAAATAAGAAATGGATCACGGGAAGGCGTCTACCATGGCATATGGGCGTTCTTCTGCTGTCCTTTTACTTTGTTTTTTACCTATCTACTCTCTTTTCATCGTTTTGCTCCAAAGAGTCCCCCATCCATTCTACGTTCTTATTCAGACACAAATAGCCCTCTTCTCACGGAAGAAGGCAAAAATAGCCTCCCGGAAAGAAAACTGAAAAATTCTACACATTTAAATGACTTGCACTCAAATAATGTGTCTAGCTGTGAAGACATGTAAGCAGACGTGACACGATGATGGCGTTGGCGCCTAGTAGGCAGGTGTGTCAAGTTAGCGTATGTACGTAGCTGGCAGGAGCGGGCCATTTTGCCCCGCACAGGAGCTCTCCAGTCGGGGTCCGCACCAGTTCGTAGGACGCTGAGGCTGCCTTGCACCATCCTCCAACGCCTTCCTCCTCCAACTCTCGACGCCTCGCTTTTGTTTACACATTTTTCGAGTTACGGGTTTTGCCATCCGAAGAGACACTCACAAACCGGGAATCACAACTTGATCGAAATGTCGTCGCCCTCGCAATCCCCACGGCTACGGGACAGCACTCGACTCCCGCCACCCCCTGCTGCCGCCTCATCTTCACCATCACCATCGCCCTTGGCCTCCCCATCTCCCTCGTCGTCGCCCGCGCCCCTCGCCCCATCCGACGAGGAGAGTGTTCTGAAAGGCGGTGACGGCGCTGCCGATGACGACGACGACGAGTACGGCCACCCGGCCAGCCAGGACCTGCCCCTCACCATGACCGCCTCCACCGTCCTGCTCAACCTGCCCCGCGACGCCACGGCCGCCCTCGCCACGGCCGGCCGCTTCGCCAAGGACAAAGTCGTCGTACGCTTCAAGGCCGTCGGGTCGGCACCACCTCTTTCGGCAGGGGGCAGTGCGGGCGGCGCGACGGCCGACGTGCGGCGCAAGATCAGCTCGACGCAAAAGTTTGAGGTGGTGGTGGCGTTTGTGCGGCGGGCGCTGCGAGTCAAAGAGTCGGAGAGCGTGTTTTTGTACATCAACTCGGCGTTTGCGCCGGCGCTGGACGAGGTGGTAGGCAACTTGCATCAGGTATGTTGGGGGAGTTCTTTTGCGCTGCTGGAACGCCATATATGAACCTCTTGACAGCTAACACTCTACCACAGTGCTTCAAGGACTCGCACGACCAGCTGAATGTTTCATACTCGCTGTCACCGGCGTTCGGGTGAAGCGACGAAAGCAACAACGACCATATCAATAACTACGACGACGGCTAGACCTACGACTACGACGATGCATGACAATCAAAACAGAAGATCATCGATTTGTTTTATTAACGTTCGAAAACGGACACAACTAAAAAAGCGGAAAGAGCTAAAATACAAAGATAACGCCAGGCCAATGCACGCAATGCGATGCGGACTCCCCAATGGGAGGACAAGATAAAACGCTGGAAACAAAACACTCGACTTTTTGGCAACCGACAACCGGCAGCCTTTTGAACTATCCGCCTTTTGAGCTATCCCACCAGCTAGTACGACGGCTTCCTCTTCTGCAGGTGGGGGCTCTGCTCGACAGCATTAGCAAACATGTCGAGCTCCTCCTGCGGCATCGGGTAGGTGTGCTCGGGTGCCGGGTACGCGCGGCTCTTGACGTCGGTGCGGTAGGCCTCGACGGCCTGCATGGCCTCGGACCACACGTCGCCGTACTTTTTCACAAACTTGGGCAGGAAGCGACCCGGCGGGAAGTTGCCTGTCATGTCGACCTGCACCAATACCTGACCGGAGCATGCGTTGCCGGCACCGATGCCAATGGTCGGGATGTCGAGCTTCTCGGTCACGATGCGCGCAATCTCGGCGGGGACGGCCTCGAGCACGACGGCGAACGCGCCCGCCTCCTGCACGGCCAATGCATCCTCGAGCACGCGCAGGGCGCCGCCGGCCGTCTTGCCCTGGACCTTGAAGCCGCCCAGGGCGTTCTGGCGCTGCGGTGTGAGGCCGACGTGGGCTAGGACCGGAATGCCGGCGGTGGTGATCTTGTGGATGGTGGCGGCCATCTCGCGCCCACCCTCGAGCTTGACAGCCTGCACGCGGCCCTCTTTCACAAAACGGATGGCGGTCTCGAGCCCCTGCTCGGGGCCGATCTCGTACGAGCCCATGGGCAGGTCGCCGACGACAAAGGCCGACTTGGTGGCGCGGGCCACGGAGCGGCAGTGCAGCAGCATCTCCTCGACGAGCACCTCGCTGGTGTCCTCCATACCCAGGGCGACCATGGCGAGGCTGTCGCCAACAAGGATCATGTCCATGCCGCCCTGGTCGGCGACGAGGGCCGAGGGGAAATCGTGGGCGGTGATGACGGTGATGGGATCGTTCTTGGCGTACAGCGCGCGCAGGGTGCCGACGGTGACCTTTTTGCGCTGCTTGCCGGTGGCCGGGCCCATGGGCGAGTGGGAGCTGTAGCGAGCTTGTGTGATGGTGGTGGCGGGGAGGGAGAAGGGGGTGGACGAAGGAGTAGAGGCAGAGGAGGATGCCAGGAGTGAGGCCGGCAGCCGGCAGGACACAGGACGGACAGACCGGCGGAGGAGGGTGCCGGGCAGCATGGTAGCGGCCGGGTGTGTGCTCCGGGCCAGGGCGGCCGAAACGGCCGAAAGTGCCGGCATGGTCAAATTGGGGTAGAGAATGAGTGTGTCAATGAAGCATAGAGTTGCAATTGTGTATGGTCACGATAATTGGGTGGTCGCGTGTCACATGCAATGTTGAAAATGCTTGATGATGAGGGAAGGAGCGAATGTGGGAAAATTAAAACAAAATAAATGCAATCGATTGCGCAGTTGTTGCTTCACGTTGGACTCGACTAGAGAGAAAAGAAGGGAAAGAGAGGAACCCCCGATTTTTGCGTTTTTGGTGCCATTTCGCTTCTTTTATGGTTTCTGGCCATGATGGTATTTACCGTGTACAATTGAGACCTTTTGCCTATTCGCGCCTCGATTCAAAAAAAAAGAGAAAAAAAGTTGGAGACTAATTAAAAAGAGAGCAGTCGCTAATACCGAGCTGAAAGCGCGGTAAAATCGGCCTGATAGCGCTGACAGGTGTGCTGTGTCTAACGCTTTCCCCTTTTCCTATGCGGCCAGCATAGGGGACTGACACACCTAAGACTGAGAAGACTTGCGCTGTAGGCGCGCTGAAGTGCCGGAGTACGCTGGAAACGGTGCTGTGCAGGTGAGATGACAGAGGCCGACAGAGGTCAGGTCCCTCCTTCGCTCCTTCCCGAAGCCTCTCTTTTGCCCCCCTTTGCCCCTTCCGCCCAAGCCGAGGTTTCGGTCGTTCCTGCCCACCCTCCACCATCTTACCCCAACACGAGGCCACCGAGGCCACCTTCCTCTTCTACCAATCGCCCGGAGTCAAATCACTGAATGCCGTTAGGCGACTTTTGGCGCAAAGTGAGCACCTGTTCCACCGTGCTTTCAGGGGACTTTTCTCTCCCCTTCCCCCGCCAAATACGTCATTCGTAGTAGGAGGGCAGGCCTGGCCAGGCCTTTGAACTGCCGCCTCTCGCCGCCCGCCACCAAAAGTCCTACCTTACCAAGACGACCCTGAATTTATTTTTCAGCTCTTGGTTGGCCATAGCTTCCATCCAGCTCTGTTCTGTTCTTTTCAGCCTTTGCATCTCGCCGACACTACTACGAAACTTTTTATATTCTACAATCACGACTGTTACGAGTTACGAATAATACACAAAGCGACGAGCGAATTGAATACCTCCACTAATCGAGACAACCCCGCGTGAAAAGGGACAAAACGAGAGACACAAGTCACAGCACAACACCATGAGCTCGACAGAACCACAACAGCGCGAGCCGCGCTCCGTCAAGGCAACCTACCTCGCTGCCGAGCGCCTGCGTGAGGCCATTGAGCGGGGCGCCTTCCACCCAGGCGGCAGCGGCCTGCCGGCACGCAACAACAGCGGCAGCGACAGCGTCGGCACTCCCCTGTCATATGGCGACGCCGTCCGCGATGCCCTGGCATCCTACGTCGAGTGCGGCCGCCGCGTCGAGGCCCTCGCCCTCTTTAGTACCAACGAGTCCGTCGAGGACATCTCGACCGCCCACCTGCCCTACCTGGTCGTGCCCTACCGCGTCGCCGAGCTCTCTCTCAAGCTGCCCACGGCCCAGCCGGGCCCCGCCGAGCGCCGCGCCGTCCTCCGCCAAGCCCGCGAGGCATACGAGCGGTTCCTGCACCATCTAGACGGCTACAGCCTGTTGGCGGCACCGTACGCGCGGCTGCTGCAGGCGTACACGGAGGATCCCATACACTTTACCACACTGGGCCCGATGGGCGGGATCGGGACGTCGACGGCCTCGACCGGTGGTCCAGGGACCGGCCTGGCCGGCCTGGCCGACCCGGCGGCGCGTCGGAATGCCAAGATTGCCGCGTTCCGCGCCGAAAAGGAGCTGCGGGGCAAGCTGGACGTGCTGCGGCAGCGGCAGCAGCAGCGGCGGGAACTGTCGCGGCGGCGGCGGCAGCGGCTCCGTGTTGTCGACGGCAGCGAGGACAAGACGGGCGACGAACCAACCGAAAGCGGCGGCGCGCCACTGGACGACGAGAACGACGAGGACGAGGAGGACGACGATGACGACGAAGACGAAGAGGAGGCCCGCAAGCTGCACCTAGCAGCACTGTTCTACAGCGCGCACATGGCGTTCCAGGGCCTGGAGGGCATCAACGTGGAGGACGACATCCTGGCCAAGGCGCCCGTGCCGCTGATGCCGCACCCGAGTAGCGGTCCGTCCGCCGGCGGGCTGGGCGACAACCGGCAGCGGCAGGGTGAAGGTGATAGTGGTGCGCGAGACGGCAGCGACTCGACGCGCGTCGACGACCTCCGCAACATGGGCTCGACGCCCGTGCTGCGCCGCCTGCAGAGCGCCCTGGCCGGCTCGCCGACGTGGGCCGGGTCCCTCAACCCGGGCGGCAGCGGCCCGCTGCTGTCCAAGGACGGCAAGCCCAAGCAGCCCTTTACCATCCTAGGCAGCCGCGCCGACATGGCCAAGAACGTGTTTCGGCCGGGCCACAACCTGCCGACCATGTCCATTGACGAGTACTTGGAAGAAGAGCGCAAGCGCGGCGGCATCATCGAGGGGGGCGGGCCCAGCAGCGGGATCCCGCCGGTGCCGGACGAGGACAACTACGAAAAGGCCGACGCAGAGACGATGAAGCAGCGCGCCTGGGACGAGTTTACCGATGCGAACCCGAAGGGCGCGGGCAACACGTTGAACCGGGGTTGATTTACTTTCATGGCAGAGGTTGTAATGTGATGTAATACGCGTCGATGTGACGAGGGTTGGGGATGCTTTACAAAGAAAGCGAACGTTGGCACCATGCCTAAAATACGATAGATTAATGGTCCTTATATTTGACACGAAAACTGAATCATATACAGTGAATCTGCTGTAGATATGAGTGACCTGTTCAATGAATGGCATATTGGCGGATCGGTTGTAGTGGGTGCAGCCCCGCGGCGCTGGCGATGCTGACTTAAAATCGCCCAGCATCACCACTAAAGCCGCCACTTGCACTTAACGCGTCCCACAGCAACAAGCGCGTCTTCTGTCAAATACCGTTCAACGAACACCACCATGACCACACATATACCATGACAGTCGGCGCACAACGGATACGTGATACGTTAGGAGTAGATTTCACAAACTAAGGCCATGCCTCAACTACCGGCAGCCTCGCAGCCAGCGCCGTTTTCCGTATGTTCTCTCAAATGACCTCTTTAGGGTAGCAAAAGAGTACTGACTGTTCTCGACACCAAGACACCCGACCCATCTCGCTTTCGAATACCAAAGCCCAAGCGGTCCGGCCGAGAGAGCTTGACGGATGCAGGTCTGGCGCCGAGTGGGCACTCCACCACACCGGCCAGTGCGACAGCACGTCCGACGCCGCGGTTTGCGCCCTCCTGGCAGAAACAGCCGCAGTCGCAACAGCATGCATCGCGGTCGCAGGCACACGCACGTGTGCACACTCCAGTACCGCAGCCGGCCGTCCGCAAGTTTAGCGTCGCCGGCACGATCAACAGCGGCAGCCGCAGCGGCAGCCGCAGTGCCAGCGCTGCCAGCCGGCGGTTTCTGAGCCATGCGCCGCTGCTGTCGCAGCACAGGCGGCGACACTCGCTCGACCGCGACGCCTTTCGCAGAGGAGGCGGTGGAGGTGATGATATCATTGAAGACGGCAGCTCACCGCCGCAAGCGCCTTCCCATAGTCCACCGCAACAACAACCGCTCGACGACGAGGACGGCATTCTCATGGTCGTGAGGGAGTCGCCGACGGCAACCCGAACGAAACCGCCTGCTGCCGTAGAACCACCACTTGTGCCGCGGCGCGGAATCTTCTCGGCCGGTGCTCGAAGACGAAAACAACGCTCGGGCCTGGAGGAGGACATTGAGGACATCGCACCAAGTAGGCGCCGGTTTGGCAGTGAGGATGAGGATGAAGATGAGAATGAGAATGAGATTGTGGCTGAATCTGGCAAGACCCTCGAAGAGACAGTGGGCAACGACAGCAGAGAGATCTTGATGCCTGACTCTGGTCCCAGCAATACCCTCAACGAGGCAACGATCGCAACACCTGCTCCACTGGGACAAACATCTCTCACTCGACAACAGACGTCGGCAGCCCGTCTCTTGTCATCGATCCAGCCCTTGAAACGGCGACGACTGTTTGTGTCGCCCGGTCTGATCACGAGCTCGCCCTCCGGAACAGGATCCGACCAAGACAATGGCGGAGAAGCGGCCGAGGGCGACAGAGAGACAGAGGAAGACCAGGATCACGAACGCCCTGCTGCGTTTGTCCCTCGCTTCAGAAGCAAGAAAACACGCCATGCCTGGGACGGCGACGACATTGTGGACGACGAGAACAACAGCAGCGACGAGGGCGGAAAACACGGCGACGAAGAGATCCGTGACATTGTCAATTATGGCGAGCTGCTCGAGTACGCCAACTCGTCCGACGACAATGGGCATGCCCGGAATAAAGAAGACGATGTAATGATGTATGACTACAACGACGAAAATGAAGACGAGGGAGACGACGGTGAAGACATGATCCTGGACCAAACACCGCCGCGTATCCGTCGCGTGAGGCTACGGCAACAGGAGCAAGAGCAGCAACAAAATGAACAAAGGCTGCAAGAACAGAAGCAACGCCTGCCTACGTTTCAAAGGGCCAGGTTGTTCATGTCATCGCGAAAGCCGATCGACGATGCTGGGGACGATGCTGGTGGCGAAGGCCAAAACGACGCAACGCATAATGACAAAGACACACACAGCCAAGACTTGACGGCAACGCCCGCTCGACAGCGGCACAACTACGACGCCCTGCTGCACCAGCCACCGCCCGACTTCTTCTCGCCCCAGAAGAAGCGCCGTCAGAAACGCACACGGCGCAGCCGGCACAGCAACGGCGACGAAGACGGCCTGGGCGGGCTGACAAGCCCGAGTGCGGCGGCAGCAGCCGCCACCGCAGCCGCAATCCATGCACCAGAGCAGTTCGTACCTGGCGGACTGGCGGCCTCGCTGCGCGACTGGTTGATGCAGGTCAAGAGCGGCGGTGGACACGGGGCGACGACAATGACAACGACAACAATGACTGGTGGCACGGGCCGGTTTGTTGTCAACGAGACGAGACAAGCCCCTGGAATGATGCGCCTTGCTCTTGGTCGACGACAGACAGTGAAAAACAATGCGAAAGGAGATGGACCAGGAGGGTCGGGTGACCATCCGGTCGATACGGAGGCAACACCACTTGCGCGTCTCCTGTTGGCCGGCGAGGGAAGACAATGGAATACCCGCCAAAATATTGCGCACAGCACTGCAGAGGATGCACCCGGCTCTCCGTCTGGGGACCCAAAACAGCGTAACCAGTCGTCTGTGGTGTCGATTTCGCATCCGGCATGGGAGATCACCTTGGGCGGGCAGCCGTGGATCGTGGCCAGCGATTGGAGCATACACGAGGAGATATGAGATGCATGAGTTTTTATGAGTTTTTCTGAATATGATGGAATGCATGGCATTTGCTTCTTGATAAGTTTGAATTCCTTCACTGTTCTTGTCGTCTGGCGTGCAAGGCTGTAATTAAGTGGTGTGTGGATGTACTATTGCGCAGCAGCCAATCACAGCAGACTTTGTGCCTGGTGATATTTTGGATGCACAGGGGAAAAGACGCTATTTCAGACGTCACTCTCAAACGGCAGGTGTATCCCACGACCACCCGGACCATGCAATCAACAGAATCATGACTGCCTCTTCGTCAATATGGCGTCCGCTGGTGGCCCGGAAAGTGCTGGGGCTATTTACACCCTCTGTGTCCCCTCCACGCTTTAGAAGACCTGGTCCCGCCACACACGTCCGCCTCGCTCGATCGTACTCGGCCGATGCTCCAAAGCACGAGCCGCTCCGGATTCTCTTTTGCGGCTCGGATGCGTTCAGCTGCGCATCCCTACAAGCGCTCTACAATGACATGCTCCAACAGAAGACCGACGGCCCGGCCGTGTCGCCCGACTTGCCGGGCCGCATTGCCTCTCTCGACGTCGTCGTCCGCCCGGCCAAACGCACCGGCCGGGGGTTAAAACAAGTTGTGGACAGTAAGTCCCGCCGGCGCTCCTTTTATCAATTCGTCCACCCACTGACCACTGGCCGTAGGCCCCGTCAAACTCTTGGCGACCGAGCTCGGCCTGCCCATCCACGAGCGCGACACGTTTACCGGCTGGACGCCGCCGTCGCCCAACTTGATTGTGGCCGTCTCGTTTGGCCTCTTTGTGCCCCCGCGCTTATTGAGGGCCGCCCGCTTCGGCGGCCTCAATGTGCACCCGTCGTTGCTTCCCGACCTGCACGGTTCGGCGCCGATTGAACATGCGGTGCTGCTGGGCCGGCGGCGGACGGGCGTGACGGTGCAGACGCTGCACGAGACGACGTTTGATGGGGGGCGGCGGCTCTTGCAGGGGCCGTTGTCGAAAGAAACGTCACACCTCCCCTCCGTTCTTGGCCTCCCACTCGACGACCGCGTCACGGCCGCCGGCCTCCACCAGCTGCTGGCCCCCATTGGCGCGCACCTCCTGACCGAGGTCCTGCGCCGGGGCCTCTACCTGCCCGAGCGCGCTTCGAAGACGACGGACGTCACATATACACCACCGTTCCCGCCGGCTGCGGCGCCGAAGCTGAGCAAGGCGGACCGGCAGGTTCTGTGGCAGGCAGGGTCGGAGAGCCCCACCCAAACAACGTCGGCCGACATTGACCGGCAGGCCCGGGCGCTGGGCGCGCTGTGGACAAACCTGGAGGCACCGCCGTCCGCCAAGGCGTCTGGAGGCCAACGCAAGCGGGTCATCCTCGACGACATCGACCTCGTGGCGTGCCCGGCTGCTGCCCAGGATGGTTTGCGCGCGGCCTTGGAGGGAGGACAGGCCGGCAGATGGCCGGCCGACGTGCGGACGCTGACGTTTGTGCAAGATACGGCCGCAGCACCACAGCAACAGCAGCAGCGAGCAACTCTTCCCTTTGTGGTGGACGGCGAGAGCATTGTCGTTCCGGTGGGCGTGGATCCGAAAGACCTGGACAATGGACGTTCTTGTCTGCGCATTGGCTCCATCAAGGTAGAGGGCCACAGCACGAAACCGGCCTCGCGGGCCATTGGGGCCTTTGGAAGCAAGACTGTGTCCGCAAAGGACGTCTCATGGGGCGTCGTCTTGCATGGCTGATGGGATGATATACAATCGAAACTTCGTTAATGATAGTTATGACATAATATCAATGGCCATCTCTTCTAGAATTGCAGTTGAACTCCTCAGCAAGACATTTTAAAAGCATCGATGTTTTGTTTTTCGTTGCTAGCTAATTATATGATACAACTGGTTCGCATGGCCAGAGCGAGAGACGAACTCTCCCCTCTGACACACGACGAACAGAAAGAGAGTAGAAAAGGAAAAGGTTCGTTATATGTTGCGAGCCGCGCAATATATCGTCAAGTAGTAATACATTCGCGTCGCCGTAAAAGTTTCGTCAAAGTGTTCGTTGTCCCATACCCATATGCCGTCCCGTACCAAACCGTTTGAAAAAAAGTGTTCCCAGTCCTCCCACACCAGGTAACACAGAATAAATTCATACACATGCAAATTTCCCACAGTTCCGAACACAAGAAGAAAGAGATAAAAAAAGCAAAAGAAAAGCAAGGCAATGAAAGGTGAAATGGCTGTGCAGGAAAACAGACGCAAAGAATCAAACGGTGAGAGACAAAAGAGGAAACGCGGCCATTTCGTGTAACAATGCTCATATGCCCATCATGCTGGAAAATGGAGATTTCTTCCTAATTCTTAATGTCGTCCGAACCCTCGGTCGAGTTCGAGTCCATGGAACGGAGCGTGTCCTCGTCGTCTTCGAGGGGACCGTGGACGCCCTCCTCAAAGACGGGCTCCGGCTCGTTGACGTCAAACTTGGTCTTGAAGTTCTTGATGTCGGTGGTCATGGAGCTGCTGTTGGAGCGGCGGCGGGGGTTGACAAAGTTAAAGGGCTGGTCGACGACCTCCTCGCCCATGCTGCCCCAGTTGCCCTTGCCATTGCCGTTTTTCTTGGTCTTCTTGGGGTCGGTGTCGGCAAAGCCGTTCTTGGCAAAGAACTTGGGCATGTTGTCATCCGGGGAGTAGGCCTCCGCCATATCGCCACGCGGACGGTCGTTGAACTTGTGGGAGCGAGTCACTGCATGGTGTTAGTGTATACTCTACTTTTGGCAACACACAACATTGATATATATCAAAGTGTCCAAAACAAAAAACAAACATCAACTATGATGAATGTCGAGATGGCACGGTGATGGAAGTGATGGAATACTGACTGTTGATGGATGGAAAATGGATGGGACGAGATGGAAAGGGAAGGAATAGAAGGAAGAAAGGCCCGGGAATGGTCCTCTAGGATATGTTAGGGGGGCGACGCCCTTTTAAATGACGATGTGGTGCGGGGTCGACTAATGAGGTAGGATTCGTTTTGTGTTGAGGAGCAGGAAAAAGAGTGACAGATGTCCAGGAGAAGTGCAGTGTGCAGTGCAGAGGACAGGGGGAATTGGGGATGTATTTCCGACATCCGCCAGGGGGGGAGTCTGCGGTGTATAGGAGACGGAGAGACTTGCAAAGGGTGATGGGCAAGATACTGGAAAAGATAATGGACAAAACTTACTGTTTGCAGAGTTGATGAAAAAGGTGGCACTTTATACGTCACGAATGATAACCCCGTGGCGATCGTAGATGGTTTGATGGATAAAACGGCTGGGCGTTTGCGTGATAACAGACGGGATGTTGATAGAGATGACGAAGGAAGAAAGATAGCCGTCAAGTGGGTTTGATGGAGAAAAGGTCAAGAGAGATAGGAGAAATAAGAAAAGAAGAGAAGAGAGAAGACAGAGAAAAAGGAGTTTCAACGAAGAAAACGAGGCAAGGGATAAAAAGTAGCAGGCTTTCAAAGCAGGCGATTAGAGGACGAGGCGAGGAACAAAGGAAGATGCGGACGAGGAGTGAGTAGGCAGTTTCGACAGGTCAACGGGTTTAGAACGGCAAGCGTGGACGCAGAAGGCTGTGATTGGCCTCTAGGTGGTGAGCTATGTGTTGGCTCGATGGCAGAAGTGGAAGATGGGAGGGATGGATGGATGGCGAGATGAGTGGTTTATTGTGGTGAGAGAGAGATAGAGGAAAGGAGCAAAGAGAAGGAAGAGAGAGAGTCGTTGGTCGTTTTGGATAGAGCTCCTGCAAGCTGACGTTGGTCGAACGTGTTTGGTTGCTGTGTTCTTTGTGATGGTGTGAAGCAGAGATGCAGGAGAGGAGGAAAGGAAATGGGAGAATGGAAAAGTGTGGAAGGACGGGCTCTTTTAAAGCGAGGGTGGAGGGTGGGATCGAGAACAGTCACAGTGAGGCAGGGAGAGGAGAGGGGGCTCGGGAGGAAGAAAGAAGAAAGAGCAGCTTGGGGAAGGAACCGACGGGGAAGCAACCTCACGAACAGGCCACCCGTACGGATCCCCTCTGCCCCCTACTGCCATGTCTCTCTGCAGCCAGCCGCAATTCCCGTATGCTCCCAAAGTGTCGCCAGTGTCGCTCTTTCCCATTCTTTCTTCCATCGGTCTTTCCCTTCACATTCCCCCACCCCACAATAGGTCAGGCGAGCTAAGCTGCGGTGACGTCTCCCATTGGGACGACCCCGAATTGCAGTCGCGTGACCTGACGCAACCAGGGGGCGGGAAAGGACGATAGACGCCCCCAGGCCCCCTCTCATGTCTTCGCCGGTACAAACGAACTGCGCGGCGAACACGGAGCAGACGGAGTACTCGTCGTGTAGACGGTGTGTATGTTGTCTCTTTTCCACCCCCTCTCTTTCTTGCCATCCAGCCATGCTCTCGCCTTCTTTCCCCAACAGAACTTCCGAGAGGCTACAGAGCAAAGGGAGGCAGCAGAGGGGCGTTCCTTCCCTGCTCACCTTGGTTGTCCCCTCCTTCCCCCTCTTCTTCATCTTCTGGTGTCTTCTCTTCTTCGTCTTTCTCACGGGATCGGCGGCTTGGGATGTGGCCTCCGCCTGGAATGCCATTTCCCCTCAAGACGAAACTCTGGCGCCGGCAAACAAGTCCCAAGTCCCAAGTCCCAAGTCTCAACATGCTTTAATGTTGTTCCACAACGAGTGTTCCTCTGTCCCTCTGTAAGCTCCCCGCATAACGTGTGGCTTCTAACGGCTGTCGGTTGCTTCTTCCCTGTTGCCGTGTCTGTAGCCTGTCTACGACGGATTGTCGCCGTCCGTTCTGATTCTGTTTCCGTTTGTTTGTTTTCATCATTTCCAATTGCCAATTGCGAGCATGACTCAATTGGCATTGGATGGAGAATGAACAGACGATAACGGAGAGCCAGAGACAGTATCTTGCAGTATCACGCCCTTCTCTCCTTCTCCTTCCCAGAAGGGCCCCATAAATTCGCTCGTATGTCCCTTCTGTGACATCAGCCCGGACCCACTCTAGCTTTCTTCCCGATCGCTCCTGCCCTTCGTTTCTCCCTTCTCCACTTGTCGGTCCCAAATCTGCACCCGGGAGATTCTTCCTGCGCCCTGATACAAGTGTAAAGGTGTAAAAGTGGTGGCAGTGGAAGAGTGGAAAGGGGGGAGACGAAAGTGCCAGTGTGAGAAGTGAGAGGGTGTGGCCCGACTCTGGCTTGCTCTCACACGTTGTCGCTCACAAACAGTACCCATGGAGCCATGCATGCCCATGCACCCATGCAATACCCCGCAAAATTGGCCCACGCTATGGAAAGAGAGGGAGTGGATCCTCTGGCTGTTCTCCGGTAAATGTGGGCCTTGGCTCTGCGTTCCACTCAATGACTGGGCAGTGCAAGACGTTTGGAGCGCCGTACGCTGCTGGACCTGCCCTGTACTTCTCGCTGTTTCCACGTCTCTTGGCCACTGGAACAAACGCCACCACCGCAGTCTCCATTCCTCCCTTTCTGGCCCCCACTGCGAAACTGCCCGCGTGAGCAGTGATCACGAAGACAAAGGAAACGATGCCAGACGCCGTCTCAACGTTGGTTCACCCCTTGGCCCTTCCCTTTTGCCATTTCTATTCTTCCTTTTTGTCTCCTCCGGGCACGCAATCCGCCCAAGTGACCTCGTTTCCGGCGCCTCTGGGTGGGACAAGCTGTCTCCATTCTGTTTGCCCCGTCTCTGGGCTTCTGTCATCGAACATCTTACGATGAGCCATCCCGGGCCAGAACCAGGAGGCCACGGCCAGGGCCAGGCCAGGGCGTTTATCCCACTTCATCCCGCAGCAATCCCACCCTTCTTCCCATCTCCCACCCTTCTTGCTGTGCCCTCTCGGCTTTTCCCTTTTCTGCCAAGTTCCCCCTTCTTACTTGTTTTGTACTAAGGGTTAAGATTGAAGCTGGATGGCAGTATGTTTCCCAATTGCAAAAAGTCAATTCAGGAACGAGCGTTGACGAGGGGAGGGGACAGGGCTGAAACGAACCTGCAAGCTGCTGTGTGGGAGTCATATCGCAAGTAACGACAAACGCGGGTCCCTCTCCACTTCAAGATGCAGCACGCGATCACTTGCAGCGCCCCGCCTGCCCGCTAACAACAGTCTGCAGTGACTAGAAAAGGCACTGCCGGCGCCCGCAGCCCCACGGACAGAGCACATGCAGCCAGCTGAATAACGGACAGGGTCCAAGGGCAAGAGGGCTTAGAAGCTGCCAGAAAACGACAGCCTGGCAACGACGACGGATGTACGTTATCTCTGCTCTCCATATCCTCCACAGTCTCTCCTCGTTTGCTCTTCTTTGCTGTCTTCCGTCTCCCAAATCTCAAATTGCTGAGAAAGGCTGGAGCGAAAATGACGCTAAACGACGACATCCCTAAAACGAAGAGCAACTGCAAACACGCCGAAACCCGATACGGGGAATTGTCTCGACAGCTCCTAGACATGTCTGTGTGGTGATTAATTTACGTTGAAAAATACGCATGGAACATTCATGTGCTGTGTCTTGGGTGCCACGTAGCAAACGGTCACGGTAAAGAAAGCTGCATTGGAATGACGAGAAAGAAGGCTGGGTCTGCCTCTCGCCTTCGAAGATCCAAGTCACTTTTCCCGTTCTGTATTCGTGCCCTCGCTCGTACAGGTACGCTTTCTTCCTCGTGAGCCGTCACTTAATTGCGTTTTCCCGTGCGTGGACAGGAGGACAGCTCAAGCAACAAAACACGGGAATTCATGGGCTGGCAAGGCCCTGGACGGGGCCTCCAGAGAAAATTGTGGCGTGACACGTCCGACGATGGGGAAACACAAGGCAAAGCAAGCGACGTACGACACGGCACAGGTGTAAGATATCTTGCCTCTCAGAGGAGGACAGCTTTATCGCAACCCCTGCACGCCGATAAAAGCTTCTGGGCGCGAGGGCGGCTTCTTTGTTTGAACTGCATTCCCAAAGTGGGCCCCCTTATCCGCCCGTCAGCCCGTGATAGACACAAAATCTCCACTATGACATAAGGGGTCCCTCTTTCTCCTCTTGGCGGTGACTGCCATTGACTCCTCGAGCTCCTTCCCAGGGGAGTACCGACATCGGAAAGAATGGCCAGGTCCAGACGCTCCTGCCTACTCACGAGAACATCGCCGAGCTCGACCAACTGTCGCTACGAGATCAACGAGGAATTACGAGCAAACACGAGCACGATAGCCGCAAGACGCTTCTGGTGACTGGCCGTTTTGTCCCGAGAGGCCTGTCCTGCACGACCTGTCCGAGAGCCCGGCAGGCCATCGTCAGCGGAAAGGTCCGGATAGATTACGGCAAACGACACTTCACGATGGCAAACTCTCGTTGACATCGGGTTTTGCCTCGTTGCTGCCGCTCCCGGCACTGCCGCGGTGAGAATGAATGCTCAACAATTTTAGTATCCGTATTTGTTAACTTCAAAGGGGTGTTTATCCTACACACTGGCAGTTGCCTTGCTGTGGCGACGTAGGGCAAATGCTCAAATCTGTGCCCAAACGCAATTGAGACTAGAAACAACAAGGCAGAGTGGAAGCAGTAGACACAGCCCTCTTGGCACGGTGCCTAGAACCACAGCTCAACAGATGAGCGTAGAAGCCTGGAAGCCTAGAAGCGCACTGGGCGAGGATGGGACCAAAGGGTAATACTCGGAGTGCCAATGACGCAGGTAACAGCTTAATGTTCACTCACACAAGAATTCGCTCAATTTCGGCATGCAGATTGCGCGTTTACGTAGCTATTGCAAAGGGGACGGGACACAAGAAGAACGCTGTGGTCTTTTCTTTGCGCAAAAGTACCGTATGAGGACGGGCAATGAAGAGACACATTGAGGAAATGAACGAGTGTCACGTCAAGACAATTCAAACTTGATAGGATGTCCTATTCAGCCTTTCTTTTCTATATACAGGTAGACAAACAGGAGTATCCAGACGGCAAAGAACATGAGCATACCCGGACCCAAGAAACAGTAAATGAAAAAGGAAAAACGACTGGCTATGACTAAGAAAATCTTGTCGTAAAGCGACATGTGTGTATACGAGGAAGACTTTGAGCTTTTCAGCTTTCTCTCCTCTTTTGTTATTCTTCATTTTCATGAAACATCCCCTTCCATACTTCCTCCTCCTTCACACCATCATCCCTTTCTTACTTGCTTCCGTCCTTCTTCACATCCGCGCCGTTTCCGGACGCATGTTTTGTTGCCGTATCCGCCTCATCCTCGTCGCTGTCGCCGCCCAGGCTGTACCGCCGGTCCTCTTCCGTCGGCGTCGTCACGTGCAGGTCGTCCAGCTCGTTCTCGTCAAAGTCGCCCGCCTCCAGGTCGCGGTTGGACCGGCGCAGGCGGAAGCTCTCGAGGCGGGAACTGCCAGAGTTGCCGTTGCCGCCCTGAACCATAGGCAGCCGCGTGTCCGACGACGACGCACCGTTGGCCACGTTGCGGTAGCCCGCGAGGCTGGCCTTGCGGCGCTCGCGCCAGACATAGTAGCCCCATGCCGTGGCGGCGACGGCCACAATCACCAGCACAATCTCGCCGCTCTTGCGGTACGCCTGCCACTTGGCCTTTTCGGCCGCCGCCTGCTGCGACGTGCCGTTGCCGGCGGCGCCGCCCACGGACGTCTCGGTGCCCTTTTCGCCGTCCAACCGCGAATCGGTGGGCGTGCCGCCGATGCTGCTAATGTCCACGTCCATGAAGCGGTCGAGCATGTCGCGCGTGCGCCGCGGGTGGTCAAAGGGCACCATGTGCGACGAGTTGTAAAAGAGCACGTACGTGAGGTTGCGCGCCTCCTGCCAGAACCCGGCCTTTTCGCCCTCAAACGTCCACTCGCGCCGCGGCGCCCAGTTGCCCGGGCTCAGCTCAAAGCCTTTGCCGCCGTTCCACTGCATGTTGCCAATCAGCGCTTCAGTGCCCAGGTGGTTGCAGATCAGATCCTCGGCGCCCGAGAAGAGCACAATGGGCACCTCAGCCAGCAGGTCCGGCAAGAAGGTAATGGACGCCTTGGACTGGCGGTCGCGGAACTGGGAGCCGACGTTGCCGTTGCACTCCGACCAGCCCGTGTTCTTGTTGGGGTTGATGTGCAGCGCGGCCACGACGTCGGCGCGGCGCAGGTAGGGTGTCAGGTACTTGAGGTCGGGCGGCCAGTTCATGCCGCAGCTCGGGTAGGTGTCGCGCAGGCGCACATCATACATGTTGATGCAGTCGTGGTCGTTGCCCTTGTTCAGGTTGGTCAGCTGGAGCAGCTGCTGAAGGATGCTCTCGCACGACGCGGTATCGACGCTCTGCACGGCACCGGCGGCCAGCTCTTTCTGGCAGATGCGGCGCTGCTGCTCGAGCGTCTGGGCCACGTTGGACTCCTTGGCGATCAGGTTCTTTTCGTAGGCGAAGTCGAGGTAGGCCTCGTACTGCTCGGGCGGCGAGATCCAGCCGTTGCCGATAAGCATGCCCTTGAGCTGCCACTGGTGCTCGGTGGTCGGCTTCTTGTTGCGTTCGAGGATGTACTTGGCGATGTAGGGGATGTGCTGACCGGCAAAGGACTCGCCAGCGAGGTAGAGCTGTAAATGTTAACACCCGGAACGCGCCATTGAACAAGGGGACTTCAGGCTTCCACCAGGCCGCCTGACTTACATCGTCGTGCTCGTACTCCGGGAAAAGGGCGAACCACTTCTCCAAGAAAATAATGAACTGCGCCGCCATATCGTCCAGCTCGTGGACGTAGCTGTCGGTGTCGACATAACTAAAACCCGTGCCGACGGGGTTGTCGACAAACATGACGTTGGCAAACTCGTTCCATGCGCCGTCGTTGTAGACGAGCGTGTTCTCGTCCTTGAGGCGGTACGGGCCCAGCTCCATCATGGCGCCGTCCTCTGAGCTACAGCCGGGGCCGCCGTTGAGCCAGATCACCGTCCGTTGCCGGTTGGCAATGTGTTTGTTTTGGAAGTGCCAGAAGAACATGTTGCCGTTGTGTTCCGGTGTGACTTCAATGTGGCTACCTTTCGTTAGCCTCTTGACGCTCACTACGCCAGTCATCTGCCCTGGCCTGTACTCACCCAGCATGCATCTTCAGCAGCGGCCCTGGCGGCGCGCCTGGCAGCGAATGCACAAAGTAGTCGCCGGCCGACGCAGCCTGTGCGCCGCTTGTGAAGAGGGACACTGCCGCCGCGGCTGCGGCTGCGATGGCCGGCCACCTCCGCCATGATGACGGTCGCGTGGCAGCAACCATTGTGGTCGATCTTTCTTCTCGAGGGTTGCTCGGACGGATCGGGTCGGATGGAGAGCGAGGAAGGATCAGTCAACCGCGCGCGACAACGGGACGTGTCGCTGAGAGATGCGACTCCGGATGGACGCAAAAGGGCACACGCCGATGGTGGCCGTAGGGGAGGAGGTGTGTCGTAGAGATGGTCGCCTTCGGTGGATGGATGAGGTCGATGAAAGAGGTCGGCAGTCGAGAGGAGAGGGAGAGACAAGGCCAAGCCAAAGAAGACGAGAAATAAGACAAAAATGAGAGAAAATAGAAGCAAAAAAAAGAAACGTAGTTAAAAAGACGAAAGAAGGAAATTCTGAAACGAAAACAGAAAAAGAAAACGCCGCCTGGATGGATCTGGAACCAATCCACGATGGCCTTTCGTCAATAGTGCACAGTAGGCCCGTCGAGAGCACGCATGCAGATAGGACGAGAGAGAAGGCGAAGGGGAAAGAAAAGAGCCCTTCGGGATGATGGGCAAAAGGTGGGATTGATAGAGAGAGAGAAAGAGAGCGACGGAATGAGAAAGAGAGGCGGCTCGGATCTTCAATACGGAGTAGGTGTCCTTGCGCGCGCACTGCGGGAAGGAGCAGAAGACATGGTCACGGTGGATTCTAAAGATGCTAAGCTCACCCTAAACCTGCCGTCTGAGGAGCTGACGCAGCGTGAGAGATAGTGATATTACGACGCACCCTCGCACCCAGCGCGGCTGGACCAGCCAACGACGTGGGAAATGCGGGTACCTTGTGCGCTGTAGCAGGTATTTTGGGGGCCTCGCACACTGCTGTGGCTGGCAACGGTCAGGCCGCCCCTTCCCTTCTCAGCGTGCAGTGGACCACGACCAAAATTGAGGCAAAAAGTGGGTCTGTGGGTTCCGGAAGTAGGAGTCGCAATTCAAGACGCTACAAAGAATTGCGTTAGCAGCACAGGGCGGGTTAATTCAGTGGAGGGAAGGGGCTGTCAGTGCCACTGCAGTGGGAAAGCCAGTAGGCCGTAAGCTTAGATTGGGCCGCTGTAGCACGGCAGGTCTATCGCCGAAAGGAGGCATGAATAGGTGCCGTTCCGGCGGTGGGAAGGAGGGAGGGAGAGAAGAAGAGAGAGAGAGAAAAGAACAAGAGAACAAGGTTCAGAAGAATCGTCTCTTCTGGCCTCTCGCCATCGTGTCTGCCTGCCACTTTTGATGCGTTTTACCTTGTTGCGTTCGTTTTATCTAGGCAATTCGAGACGAGCCAGGGGGCAGGACCCGCGAGGATCGTGCTCCCGTTCGGTGGGTATTAGATGACCCACTTTGGATTATGTAATTTCGAGATCCGGCGCAAGGTGGGTAGGAGGGGCCAGAAAATTTTACCTGAAGCTAGCAGCAAAACTGAAGCTGTTGAAGGAAAAGCTCAATTGAAGTAGACGACACTGCAGAGCTCATTATTCGCAAACACCGGCCGAGCAAACGAAGAAACACAAACGACTACCTCCAACACCCCCAACACTACACGAAAATGGGCAAAACATACATTGTTGAGCACCTCGACGAGGAATTGGGCCAGTGGTCCGAGCTCGAGTACATCACGATCGCGCGCGAGACGGGCAACTTTTGTCTGTCGTCCATCCCGGCGACCCTGGTGCTGCCGCAGCAGTTAAAGGACACGCCGGGCTTTGTGGCGGAGACGCGCGGCGTCGAGGAGGTCTACGGCCAGGACCCGGCCAAGAAGGCGCGCGTGTGCCTGCTGGACCCGGCGGCCGCTCAGGAGCTGTCGCCCGAGGACGGCGAGCTCTTTGACGTGTTTCTGTTTGGTGGCATTCTGGGCGACGACCCGCCGAGAGGTGAGTTCTTTCGAGCGCATACTTATTGGTTTTAACTCTCCCCGAAGCCCATGCTAATTAGTAGACCGCACATCGGAGCTCCGCAAGAAGGGCTTTACCGGCCGGCGTCTTGGCCCCAAGCAGATGACGACCGACACGGCGGTCCGGGTGACGCGCATTGTGGCCGAGCAGAAGGGTAAGTGAAGGATAGGAGTGCCACTTATGACTTGTATAGTCTACCAGTCGCTAACAGCATGCAGTGGCCCTGGACGACATCCCCTACCTCGACTTCCCCGAGCTCAAGTTCAACGAGCACGAGAGCACGCAGATGCCGTTCCGCTACGTCAAGGGCGACGACGGCAAGCCTATCATGCCTGAGGTACGAGCCTTTTCCCCAGAAACGCAGACAAATTTGGTCGTGCGCTTGGCTATACAATACTGACAAAAACAGGGCATGGTGGACTTGATCCGCAAAGACTCCGACAAGGCCATTGACGACCTCTTTTAAAGCGCGGCCCGCCGCCAAACCCAGCAGTAACCAAAGACTCGACGGGGGGAAACAGCATTTTAGCAAACTTTCGACAAAAGATTGCGGTGCCGGTCGACGGGGTATATTTACCAAATTTGGCTTCAGTCTGGCAACCGCCGATACCAGCGCCAATGTGCATTATCTTATCTCTCCAGCCGTCGGCCAACCCCGCCCCTCATATCGAGCTCCCAACACACGACACAGAATCATCCCATTGACAAATTCGCGTCACAAACAAACGAGAGCAACAGTTTGTCGGACTTCCCCTTAATACAAATACGAATTCACAGTTTCACAATGGCCCCCTTGCCGCCGCCGCTCGCGATCGACCCGCCGCTGCTCAACACGGCCAACCCGTGGGCGACGGACCTGGCCGACCTGACCAAGCTCTACGATTGCCCGTACACCGGCGCGGTCACCACGCGCACGTCACTGCTGGGCGGGTTCGGGCACAACCCGGAGCTGCACCAGTTTGCCTTTTTCGATGCCGCCACGCACGACCCGGCGGCGACCGCCGCGACCGCCGCGACAAACACAAAAGCCAACAGCGCCAGCCTCAACACGCTCGGATACAGCCCGCTGACGCTCGACGAATACCTGGGGTTTATCAAGCAAATTGCTTCGTTGCGCGCTGCTGCCTCGATTCCTGTCAAAGCAAAGGGGTTCCTGGTGTCCGTGACGGGCGGGCCGGACGATGTGGCCGAGTGCTACAAACGCATCGCCGCCGCCCAACGCGCACTACCCGATGCCAACAGCGTTCCGCTGGCCATGGAGGTCAACCTCAGCTGCCCCAACATTCCCAACGCCCCGCCCCCGGCCTACGACGGCACGGCGCTGCTGTCGTACCTGACGGCCATTCAGAGGGCAGTGGCGGCCGTTTTTGAGGCAGACGGTGTTGTGGTCCCCGTCGGCTTCAAGACGCCGCCGTACACGCATGCCGGCCAGTTTGACGTCTTGATCGGCGCGCTGCGGGCCTCGGCCGCCAGCAGCACGACCGGCGCTTGTCCCATCAGCTTCCTGACGGCGACCAACACGCTCGGCTCGTGCCTGGTCATGACAGGCGCGTCAGAGCCAACACCGGCTCTGCCGGGCGGTGGCATTGGCGGCATGGCGGGCGCACCGCTGCATCCGATTGCCCTGGGCAACGTGGCGACCCTGCGCAAGCGTCTCGACGCGGAGCCGGCCGCCCTGGGCCACATCCAGATCATTGGAGCAGGCGGTGTGTCGGATGCAGCTGGGTTTGGACGGATGAAGAGCGTGGGCGCCTATGCGGTTGGCGTCGGTACGGGGCTGGGCATTCACGGCGTCGAAGTTTTTGGCACGATCCTGGGCGGGCAGCCATAGATATTGGGACCTTGTGCTTTTGTTGAGGCCACATCAGACAGCGAGCGAATAGCATAGCAATGGAGCTGCATATTACACGTTCTGTGGACCATGCATCCGTGCCTCCTTCTCCGTAAAACGGCACGGCACTTGGAGCGCCGAGTAATGTAAACTAGGAGGGGTGTCTTAAACAGGGCATCGCTGCGGCTCTTGGGGTGGTTCATGGGGTGGTACCGTTCAGGGGAGCCGGCATTTAAAGCCGACCGCCGAGGCGCCCGCAGTTTTGGGCCGCACCGATGAGCCGCGATGCTATCTGCTATCAATCAGCGACGCACCTTGCGCTATCTATTCCTTCCTGCCCCCCAGTTTCACCGCTAGACCTGCCTGTTTTGGGCCAGTGCCAGGGCGGTCACAGGCGGCCCAAGTCGGTGTTTTAGGGCCTTAGTTCGCCGATGGGCACACCTCTGCGGGCAGGCAAAGCCAAAACCGGCAACAAACAAGGGCTCCAAAGCTTACCAAGCTGCGACGCCGGAGCTGCCTTCGCTGCCTTCCTGCCATTTTTGATACGAGCTAGCGCATCCAGGCACGACTGACTCGCCCTGCCGCGCGCGCGCACGCCCTGCGACGCTTCTCCGAGCAGGAACGGCCTTTGCTCGCGCCGACAGCTCCTGCCTAAACCAAAACAGCATTCTTTCCCTCTTTTAATACTTCCTTTTTCGTCTCCGTTATTATCTTTTATTCTTCCTTCACCCTTCTTAACCCGTTCCAATCCTTTTCAAGGATGGCCAATCTCTCCAAACTTTATATCTTCAACACCTTGGCCATCTAATCAGATCGAATTGACAACAAAGTCTCCTTCTTCGTCTGACCTGGCGATAAGACACATCTTATCGGCCGACCACCTGTCAGACGACAACGGCATCTTCGGTCTGCGATGCATCCCACTGGTTAAGACTCTTCGCCCTCTCTTTCTTTCTTTTTTTGGACTCCTGTGCGACGTACGACGACGACCCGATGGCGCCATCAACAAGCGGCCGCCAGGCCAGCTCCGAGGTCGATCCGCTGCTGCCGCCGTTGGCCGCCAACGGCCAACGGTCCAGCGGCGGCTACTCCAACGGCTTTTCGAATGGCTCGTCGAGCAGCTCCACGACCGGCGTGGCTGGCACAAACGGCGCTACCGACAACGACGATGCCGCCAGCCGAACCAGCGGCGCCCGCCGTCTGTCCGACGCGTCCTCTGCGGCCAACTCCCACCTGCTCACCCCGGGCCGCGCCTACGCCATCGTCTTCAGCATGTGGGCCCTCATCTTCCTCCAGGCCAGCAACATGAGCGGCATGACCATGGCCCAGTCTGCCGTCGCCGCCGACCTCAACGCCTACGAGCACGCCATGTGGTTCACGAGCACCTACCTGATTTCGTCGGCCTCGTTTGCGCCGCTCATCGGCCGCCTGTCCACCGTATTTGCAGCGTCGCATCTTATCGCTGTGTCCGGCCTATGCTTTGCCGTGGGCGCCGTCGTGACGGCCTACGCCCAGACCCTGACTGTGTTCTTGGTGGGGCGCGTCATTGTCGGTATGGGCGGTGCCGGCACCATGACGCTGTCGCTCATTGTGGTGCTGCAGTTCACGAGCAAGCGGCGTCGGGGCCTCTTTGTCGGCCTGGTTAATGCCGGCTTCACCATTGGCCTGTCCTCGGGTGCTGTCGTGTACGGTGCCCTGCTCGCCGCGATAGGCTGGCGCACGCTCTTTTTGATGCAGGCCCCCGTGGCCCTGCTTGCGGGTGTCGGCGTGCTACTCAGCATGCCGAAACTCAGCGCTCATGAACTTGGCGGCGGTGCTACGGCCGTCGACAAGTACGGCCGGGAGCTCACCGTCTGGCAAAAGCTGGCCCGCATTGACTACCTGGGCGCAGCGCTGCTGACAGTCGCCATCGTCCTGTTCCTATACGGTCTCTCGGGCACCATCCGCCCGACGTACATATTGCTGTCGGGCGTCAGTCTGCTGCTGTTCATTGCCACCGAGGCCTGGTACGTGCCCCGTATCACCGGCGGCGACCCCATCGTCCCGCTCGAGGTGCTGCGGTCCCGCGGCGTTTTGTTCTCGTGCCTGGCCCAGCTCGGCGTCATGGCCGCCCGCTGGACCGTCCTGTACTATGCGCCCATCTATGTGCTAGCCGTGCGCGGATTTTCGCCGGCCACGGCCGGCTCTGCGCTGATCCCGACCAACCTCGGCTTCGGCAGCGGCGGTCTCGTCGTCGGCTGGCTGCACGTGCGCCGCTCGGGCGCCTTTTGGCTGCCCAGCGTCGTGTCCCTCTTTTTGTTTGCCGGCTCGCTGGCCGTGGTCGGCGTGCTGAGCCGCGCCCACGCGACCGGTCTAGGCACTGCGTCCTACGTGCTGGCCCTGTTCGCCAACGGCTTCTGCACGGGCGCCTACCTCAACTACACGCTGGCCCACCTGCTGCACCTGGCGCGGCCCTCGACGCACTTTATCATTACGAGCCTGCTGGCCACCTTCCGCGGCTTTTCTGGCAGCTTCGGCACCTCCATTGGCGGCGGTTTCTTTATGCGGCGCCTCGCGGCGAAGCTGGACGACGGCTTCTCGCTGCTAGACGGTGGCGGTCTGAGCAGCGCGCGCCGCACGCTCATCACGCAGCTTGTCGGCAGCCCGGCGCTGGTGTTTGGTAATGACAGTCAGGGGCACGCCGTACTGAACGACGCGGAGCGGGAGGTGGCCGTCTCGGGCTACGAGTCGGCGCTGGGCGAGCTGTACCGCTGGGCGGCCGTGGTTGCCCTGACGGTCATTCTTGTCCAGGCTGGCACCGGCTGGGCAGCGCCCAAGCCCAAGCCGGCTGCTGGTGTGGCCGATGGCGGTGCTGTCTTCAGCGACGAGGACGACGAAGAAGAGATCCTCGAGGCGATCGCAGAGCACGACGCCACAATGGAAGCATGATCTTGTCGATCCATCTTGTCTATCAGCGTACGCAACTTGTATGCACTCACAATTTCCTTGCGTTTTATACTATTATGTGTCTATACTTTGAAACTGTATATCTTTGTTATTACAATAGATTTGGACATCTAGCGCTGTTCTATTTAAAAAGGGGGTAGGAAGAAAGCTATGTCTGAAATTGGATATTAAAAGGCATGTTGCAAAACATATCAAAGCAAGCAAAAAATATATTATAAGAATTAAAAAAATCACACAGCACCGATTATGGCCTTTTTTAATAGTGTTAATGATAATAATAATGAAAGTTTTAAATATTAATAATAAATTGGACATGACTAAATGGTATCGTTACAATAAAACAATCAAATCCTCCTTTTCCCCTCATGTAGGCACTATCATGGCAGAGCATATTGAACATGCTCGAGCTCCCATAGGCTTTTCGGTGCAGGTTTCTGCTGAGATGTTTTGGATGCCTTCTCATTCTCTTTTGATTCTGACGACGCGTCTGCCGAAGGGCCAGGAATTGCAGGCGCGGGGGGTGTATCTGCTGACACCTCTCTCTGCTGCCCCTGCTGCTCTTGTTGCCCATTAGATGTCTGTTCAGGTTGAGCTTTAGAAGCACTACCTTGACCTGAACTCCCACCGTCCGGGCTATCACCCAGTATCGTCATGTCGAGTTCACCCACAAATCCTCGAGACTGCTGCCCACCCGACGCCTCTCCCGGCCTTGGTCGGGAATCATACGGCGCCACCTTGGTCAGCTCGCGTGCATCGCGAACAAAGGTGAGGAACAGAGGGTAGAGGGTGCACGCCGCCATCAAGGCTACCACAATGATAAAGGTAATCTGGATGGTGCCGCCGCGCTCCATAATCGCGTACATGACAAAGGGCCAGAACAGTGGGCCCGACGCGCCCATGGTGATGTACGCGGCAGCGCGCTTGGTGCGCGTGCCCTGGCCGCGCAAGCCGATGGCAAAGACGAGCGGCCACACCGGACCCTCGGCCAAGAAGAACAAGGTCACCGGCACCATAATGAGGTTGGCGTTTTTGCTCGGGCGAAGGACGACAATGAGCAGGGCGAACAGCGTCATCAACGATGTCGAGACGGTCAAGATGGTCCGCGGCGTCGGTAGCCATCGGTTATTGGGGTGCTTGACGCCGAGGTACACAATGAACCCGGCGAAGAATCGCGACACCGTGAACGCCGTGTGGGCAATCAACAAGTAATTTGGAACAGAGACGTTGAGACCCTCGGGGTTGTCGGAGTCGGCACTGGGAGTGATGCTCGAGGTGGCCATGCCAAAGACAATTGCTGAAGCTAGACTGCTATGGTGATCGGTATGTATATTGGCCAAGCTGCCGGTCGTTGTTGCTCCGCCCGGGAGCCACAACGTCACAAGATGGTGGAAATAGATGCTCATGCTTTCTTGTGACGCGACGTACGTCCACTGGGCAAAAACCGCCAGGATGAGGCAGATGGTGCGCAACTGTAGGCCAAAAAAGCTGCGCTTCTTGCCGTCCACGGGCATCCGGCTTGCGGCGACTTCGAGCTCGGCGTCGTGTAGCTCGGGAAGTGGCATGTAGTAGAAGAACATGACCAGGACAACACAAAAGAGTGTAATAGCTAGGTATGTCCACTGAACATCAAGCAGGGTGGTTGAGTTGGTGCTGCCCGTCGTGCCGGCGTTGTCGAAAAACACGTTCTGAGCAAGAAGACCGCTGAGGACACTTCCGATTCCTTGCGCTCCCTGGGCAATGAGCAGTCGCATCTCCGCATACTCCATGGGCCCGCATAGGACAATAAAAGGGTTGGCAGCCGTTTCGAGTATACTCAGACCAAAGCCGACGACAAAGCTACTGATAAGAAACCCGGGAAATGATGCGAGCACTGCGCTTG
Source organism: Sporothrix inflata (assembly GCA_021396225.1). NCBI lineage: Eukaryota > Fungi > Ascomycota > Sordariomycetes > Ophiostomatales > Ophiostomataceae > Sporothrix > Sporothrix inflata. The sequence goes on along the minus strand of WNYF01000073.1, from coordinate 111,275 downwards.
GCCAGAACATTATGGTCCCTATGCCATAAAAACAAAGGCCCACCATAAAGGTCGCTTTGAAGCCTCCAGTTTGATTTTCTCCCGAGTTTGAGTGGCGTGAATGTTTTGTGACGGCTGAAGTCGCGACGGAGGCAACCGTGGCGGCCGTTGCAGGTATCGTTGCTAGACCAGTAGCCCGCTTGCCTCGCTTCTCGCGGTGAGAATTGTGACGCTGCGGCCCGGAACCGCACCTGCGGTGGTGTTCGTCGTGGCGTAGAACCCACTCGCCAACCACAAGAGGCCCGAAGAAATAACCGCCTCCAAAATAGGCACTCGTCAGCCCCAGCGTTTGTGCTGTTGTCATGTTGGCCACGGCGGCGACGACATTGTTTAATGTGTTGAGGAGCCCATAGGACATACCCCAGAGGAAGAACAAAACGCCCACAATCGTACAATATTTCCAAGATTCGGAAACGGAGGCTTCAAGCATGTTCTTTGGCGTATCGAGCTTAACGAATCCAAAATAGAGTGATTGGTCTTTCCCGCCGCCAGATGACTTCGAGCCGTGTGATTTTTTGGGATGGAGTTTGTGTGAGACTGCGGCAAATGCGTGTCGGGTGCCGGATGTTACTCGTGCTATGGGAGAACGAGGAGATGTTTCTGTTTCGCGGTTGGTAGGACTGTTGAGAGTCTCGTCTGCGGCTGGTTTGATAGGTTCTAAACTCCGTGCGTGGTCGGTTGTAGAAATCTGGTTCGATGCTAGATTTGGGCGCTGATGGACACTTGAATCTATGCTCGAATCTTGTCCTGGGTCCGGCTCACGTCCTTGAGAAGAAGACTCTACTCCTTCAAGAATTAATGGTGTGCCGTTTCTATCTCGGGCAGCGACACGCGAGGCTTCCTTGTTCGTGGCGGTAGTTTCTCCGGCTGCTGGGGTTGCCTTGTCAAGTTGCGACTGTATTGGCTCAGCGGCTGGCCCATTAGGGGCTGCCATCGTAGGATGCGTTGGCTGGGATGCGCCAAGACACGACGAAGCGTTCGATGTATCGTGGCCCCTTCCATAAGAAGAGTCGTAGTTCGTGGCACCCGGGTCGATCACCAGAGCCGGGAAGATTTTGATGATGAGAGGCTTTAGGGTCGGAATGCAAGCGCAGGTAATGCCGACGTTAACCTCCACGGCGGACCACATAAGAGAAAGAGATGCATTCCAAGCAAAGTCGATCCCGTCGCCGAAGATGGCGTTGGGATCGGAGGAGGTGCCCGGTTGGACAAAGATGATTGCTTGTTGCAAGTAGTAAATCCGGACGACATCGACGATGGTGACAAAGATACCGAGCGCAAATGTCAAAACGAGAATTGTCTTTTGACGTGAAGGTAGACGCATGCCAGTAAGGACTGGAATCGGGAGAGCCAAGATGGCCAAATCGGTAATGATGTTGACCGGGGCAGAGCAGATAAACAGTGTTAGTAGGGGGATGCACTGTCCCGGGATATCTTTGAAAGCAGCCGCCACAGGCTGGCATTGAAAGATGTTGATGAAAGTAAGAACAGCGCCGGCAACGTTGACGATGATTAGAACAATGTACGATCCAAGACGAAAGACATGGTTCGTGTTTTTGGACAGGCGAAGGTAGAAGATCAAAATGGAGGTTTTTGTAGCCATGAGGGCCGGATTCTGAAAGTTTGTTAGTATGGTCCTACAAGTAGCAATTGGAGTCGCAAACCATGATGGCTGGGAAAGACCTACATAGAGAATGGAGAAAACATATTCGCATATCCGTAGTTGGGCTCGATCTTCCGGTGGGATGTTTGTGTCGTATCGTCCCAGTCCTGTCCGAGTTGCCATGTCGATGGTGAGGCTTAGGCCAAAGGCAAGTAGCCAGGCGAGGATGATAAAGTAATCATCCCATCCGACGCGGTGCACAATTCCGAAACGACAGATCATCCGAGAAAAGACGAAAACGGAGCATAGGACCAGTGTCGCGGTGGTGACGGCAAAGGCGGCCGGGCCCCGGTCCGGGAAGGTCGTTGGGGCCATCGCGTCCATTGCTCAGCCGGTGGCCCTCGTGCATACGGTGCACGGGGCACACAAATGTGTGTGTTTCTTGTGCGCCCTTCTTTGAGCCGTACGCGCAAGCTTATGCTACCTTAAAAGCTGTTTGTATTTTTCGGCTTGAGTATTGCGAGGAAGCGAAGACATGTGTGCTCTGAAGTTGCTAATCCGTCCAATGTCGAGGTGCGAGCCGGGTCATCGCACGTCAAGTTACGTTAGTCGAATAAATGAACATGGCCGACAGTGAATTGGACGTTGAGGGTATTTCGCATTTCGAATTTCGAAGTAGGACAGCCGAAAGTCGAGGTTCGGGGATGTAAGAAAATAAAGCAGAGCGGTAAAGGGCCAAAAAAATGTAGCTTGACTTAGTGGCGTGGAAGAGGCTGTGCGGCCAACAGGCGTGTAGGCTAAGAGATGGCGTTGGATCACAGGTACCGGATGGCAAAGCCTGCCTTTCGTTGGCGTCAGATTCGGATGGCCGTTGTCGGTGAGCGAGGTCGGCAGTGGCCTTATTAAGACTTCTAGCACTTTTGTTCGTCGTCAGTCCGAATTTTGGTCAGTGTAGAGGCAAGCAATCCAAGGCGGGAGGAAAGAGTCGTCGACATCGAATTCTCGAATGTGCCAAAGTGGTTGTTTTTGGGCAACTATGCAGGCGAAGTGGTGCTCCCAGGATATATGGACAAAGGCAAAACTGGAGTAAAGGGTAAACGGATGGATGGCTCCTGCGATGATCATGCCCGCTTAGGAAATAGCCACGCACGTTTCCTGGGGTGGTGATAGAGTGGACGCGCCAAAAAGAACATGAAAATCAGAATTGCTCAGAGAATGCATCCGGAGCTTGGAGCAGGTGTGCCAAGCATGCATGGGGCGCTAATATGAGAAAAAGGATTGACGAGTAGTAGGTATTCTGGGCGCTCAATCTCGCAAAAGTGTATCCCGTCAGCCGTAACGAGTAGGGCCGAGCAGTGCAAGGACCATCCTCCCAGGATGTCATATATTATGACAACAGCCGGGACGGGTTGAGGGAGATAAGAGTCGGGGCCCGTCGAGTGGTCCCCAAATCGCGGAAAGATAAACGACGTGTTCTGGAGAAGGGAGGGCGCTCGGTTCAAGCTCGATAGTGTGCGGAGTGCGAAGAGTAACGGTTATAAAGTCGATAAAACTTGAATGGGTCGACAAAGAGGTGCAATTGGAAAGGCGGTTGGGTTGTAGGTGTGGAATGTGATTTTTGCGAGTAGGCTCGACGGAGGGCTCTGAAGAATGGGCAGCAATAGCCGCTCGGCGAAGGGGAAGTCTTGTGGAGAATTGCTTTGGGAGTGTAAAGGTTGGCAACCACAATGTGATAAAAGGCCTGAAAAAGACAAGTGGAAATGGCCACGAGGCCAAGAAGAACGCGATGAAGTGTGAAAGTTGACAAAGGAGCTTGGGATGCGGGGAAGGCGACCAAGAAAACGTCCGATGATGCGGTCTATTAGAGCCTGTAGCATGGATTATGCTTTGTTGTTGGTTGTCGACGACACTAACTTGGTGGCTCGGCGGGGAAAGGGTCAGAGGGCGTACTCTGGCTGGTTTGTCTGCGTCTTAGTACCAGGCAGAATCCGGACAGCCCAGTGGCAGAAAAAGTAAGTTGCCTGAAGACAAGTTTGGCAGATTCTGCAATGACAAAGGTTCGGCAAGTATCGGTTGGTAGGCAGTGCCTCTTGGTGGTTTGATCCTTCAAAAGTACTTTGCGATTCTGCAGCGGCAACACAGACTTGTCATTCAACCTTCCGAAAACCAGACGCGGGACAGCCCAGTTCGCTGGGTCGTTCTGGGGGCCAGCAGCTCGTTGTGTATGGCTGTTGGCCCGTGTTGTGGTTCGCAATGTCTGGTGTTTACGTCGTAGTGACACAGAGAAGGCTCGATCACTCTCCGGGCAGCACAGTCCACATGTTTTGCTCCGCGCCCCGTCCTGTCCAACCCGCCGGTTCAAGAGCCCTGACGGGAGCGAAACGTCGATGTCTTGACCGAGATTGTGGATATTATAGCAGAGCAGCTTGTGGTTCGTCACGCCTGCCAGCTATGGCTGGATTGACAGCCATTCGCATCAAAGCTCAAGAGAGTTCCTCGTAGACGAGTCTGGGCCCAACACCAACTCAATCTATCATCAGCGCCCGCCCAAGATAGCACAGACCAGAAAACGGCCCCGCGGGTCCGCCTGTAGACATGTTGGTTAGCCGAGTGGGCAAAAAAGAACGGTACGCTGCGCAGGCCGCTAAAAAAAGACGACTTAAGAATAGAAACAAGACACGGGGAGGAGGGGAAAAGGCTCGGGAAAAGGTAGTCAAAACAGGTGCAAGACCCGGGGAATTTTGGCGGTTGGGAACCACCGAACTGGTCACAGACCATGACGCTCGTGCTCACATGTTTTTTTTGTCTTGTTTCTGTTTTGATTTTTCTCGAACGTGTACCGCGTGAGTGACTCGACTGTCATCAAAGTCGGCGCTGATCTTTGATCTGGTGCTGTGTCATCCGATCATCCCAGCGCAAAGGCTCTCGGGGCGCTTGCGTGCACTGTGGGCTCGATCTAGAAAGGGCTGGATCCGACTGCAACCCCATCCGATCGGCAATGATTTAGCGCTCGGTAACGCCCCCAATTGCGGAGTGCGGGGGGCTCACGTTCGAAGACCTGCAACGCACTGCGTGTTTTGACGTCGAGTCGAGCTTTGTGAATGTTTTGTTTGAGGTCTGGATGAAGCTCAAGGGGATGCACTTTTTTGCTGATAGGCACACAGATCTACCCAAACCTGGCAACCCTAAAACATGTATTTCGGGAAGCTGCGATCGAATGGAAGCTGCCACAGAGGGCAGGTGCGACGATTACCACTTTCGGCAGTTACTGGCAGGTGGATCGACCTCCACACACAACAGACAAGCTTAGACAGCAGATTTAGGCTGCCTTATCCGACATGAGATTGTCAAGTTCTGCCTTTCGAATTCATGAGGCTCATCTCCCTGGTCCGAGCTCGATGACACCCAGCACATCATTTGGTAAAATGGCATCTAGGATGAAAGATCGAAAATGCCGCCGGGGACACGGAGATTGTCCTTTATTATTCGCCTTATTTGTTTACTTCATAATCTGCCCAATTACCACAGCGAAGGCAGGCTGGGCCGGTTCACCTTTGAACTTTCACAGGGAAGCAGGACAGAATATGTTGTTGCATACAACCTCGTGCATTGGTATTTGGAGAAAATTATGCGACAAATAGCCGGCAACTTTGTATGGAAAGATGTGCCCCATTTTATACATCAAAAAATAAATCTCCCGAACCTGCGATTGTCATCACCGTCATGAGAGGCAATATCCGTGAAAATAGATGCAACATCCAAAAATGCATTAAAATATACGATTGAGAATATGAAAGATCAACCGAGCTGGGAGACTCTTGCATGTTTTCCGAATATGTTTCCGAACACATGTGATCTATGCTAAATGTGTGCAACGAAACGAATAAATATACAAGAATCAGAACCAAAATGGTATTGCTATATTCTAGGCGATAAAACAGTCATAGAAAGGATCGGCGATACTCCCCAACTAGCACTGTGAGCCATTAGACCGAGCCCACGTTGCCGGCCAGGAAAAAGTCCAGTTCATTTCCAGGGCCCCGGGCATATTCGTTCTCCGCCAGCTGCTCGAGGAGACTTAGGAACGGGTCCTTTTCTTCACCTGCCACGGTGCCCCCAGCGCTGCCATCGTTGCTGCGGCCGTCGGGACTGTGCTGCAGGACAACACCAGGCGGCTTGCCAGCACCGCCGGACTCGTCGATGGTCCAGGGCGACGGGCTCGAGAAGGCATTGGCCGGCATGGTCGCAAACATGGGGTCGTAGCCGCTCAGCTCGACATGGTTGCCACCCTGGCCCAACCCGCCCTGGCCCATGCCTCGGTTAGCGCCTGACATCGTCGCCGATCCAGAGCCAGGCACGGTTGCATTTCCAGAGAGGGAGGAGAAGTTGAAGCCAGGGCTGAAAGGTGTTCCTGAGGGAGGCAGTGGCTGCTGTTGGGGCTGTTGGTGCTGCTGGTGCTGCTGCTGTCCCTGAGTCTGGCGCTGTAGTCCCATTTGCGGGCCGAGCGAGAAGCCCGACATATCGCCCATGGAAGATTGATTGTCGTTGCCGAGCATCCGTTCGTTTATGCTGCTGTTCGGATGTGAAATCGAGGGAGTCATCGAGCTCGGGGATGAAAGAAGGCCCGAGTTGTTGTGTGTTGAGAAGGGGGCAGCAGAATACGGCCCTTGCTGAAGCGACGGTGTCTGCATGCTGTGAGGAGTTTGCATGCCGCCCGTAAGGTTGTTGGCACCGGAACCGTCGGGAAGCACGATCGCCGGGACCGTCTTCCGACGCTTTAGACTTGGCCGTTCAGGGATCACCACGTCCATAGCCCCATCTCCGCCGATGGGGTTTGAACCACCGCTGGCGTTGTTCCCAGTGTCACTGGATGTGTCTCTGAAGCCAACCTTGGATGTGTAGAGATTGTGGCCGGCATAGGAATCCGGTGCAAAGTCAATGACAACGTCCGCCAGGATGAGATTCGAAGCGTCGAAATTGAATGATGGACCGCCGAGCCCTCCAATGTTGGAGTATCGATCGAAGAAGTCCTCGAGCTGGAACACTGGTGAGTACCGCATGGAGCTGTTGGTGACGGTTTTGACAAGCTCCGTGTGTGCATTGTAGATACTCTGCAGTGTCTGGCGGTGATGTTGAACACACGCCCAGGCATGGCGCATTTCGGCCATGTGTTGCATCTCTCGTGACAGAAACTCGGCCGAGGTAGCAAAGACGCCCATCTCGCTACCTGCAGAATTTTTGTTGTAGTGTGCGCCGTGTACATGGACCGTACCGGCGGTACAGATACAGTATCCCACAAAACCGGGCCACTCAATTTGAGGCATCTGCTTGCCGAGCTCCGTGAGTTCCGCAATGGCGTTCGCATGCAGGAAACACATATTTGTCGCTTCGATTTGCCAGGACTGGTGCTGCCCTGTGCCCGATAGCTCGGCGAGATCGACGGGGAGGAAAGGTCGGTAGATGAGACAGTGAATAAGGTGATAGATGAGTTTGCTCATGACGAGGACAGTCGCGTCGGGTTGGCTGAAGAGCGTCTCGACACTCGAGAAGATGTCCTGTGCACCAGTAGCCCAGACGTCTAGGTCCTGGCGAATTTTGGACAAGTTAGACAGCGAGTGCCAGGGAAAGTGAGAATCGCCCTTGACGCCGCCAGCAGCGAGATAGCGATTCGTGATGCCGAGGATTCGGCTGATGTCGATGAGCATGCCGCTGCCGCCTTGCAGCTTTTTACCAGCTCCATTTTGGAGATATTGGAGGTTGGATGCCGTTTGGAAGAAGTCGCCGTCGACAGGCATCGAAGTCGCACTGTTCAGCCAGCTTGGTAGTCGGAGAAAGATTGTGCTGTCGTGGATCAGGGACGGTCTCCTCGAGCCGCAGGCCATGAACCGGTCTAGTAGGTAGCAGGTCCAAAAAAGACGTCTCCGCATCTCGCGCTCGACGGGGAGGACTCTGGCGTTGGCGTCCATTTCGCGGTGCAACTCCAAGGCCACAGCCATGCCGATCGCATTTGCTGTAAATTGTTAGCCATCGCTCGTGTTAAGATGGTAGTAGTACTCATCACGTAGAAAGCATTGTGCGGTAAGGGGTCATACATAATAGCATGTAAGCTTTCTTTCCCTTGCCAGAAGCAACAAAAGCAAGGGCGAGCAATAGTAATGTCTGAAGGCAGTCTATTGACGGTTCATCGATGTCAATTTCGGTGCGAGCGTGCAGGGCGTATTCTTCGCCGAGGCGAACTGCTGCTTGGTAGCCATTTGGGTGAGGTGTGTATCTAGAGAATTGCCGTTAGTCTTAATATTCTGAAGGCTATTATCGTTTGGGGTTTTAGAACGAGTCTTACCGTGATGCAAGGGCACAGACGGAGCCAAGCAGATATGAAGGAATTTGGCCAAGCTGCAACCGTTGGCGGAAAGATGATTCGTCGAGGATGTGGAAAGGTTTTGCGTGGGAGCGAGTAAAGTATGTGTGAAGCAGGGCGTCCACTTGTACTGGAGGGGTCTGGTCTTGCTGCTGTTGGGAAGAGAAGAGCTCTGGGTCGTCTTTTGGTTGGACAGCAGGGGCGGGCATCTCGGGGCCCTTGGATTTTGATTGTTTCCTTGGTTGTTCTGTCATCGGAACATCCGTAGCGGCAGTTTTTGAGCCCGGAGACGTCGAGGATTCTCCAGCGGTCGCTGTTTCTGTGGCTGCTCCTGGGGACTCGTCTGAGCTGGGTGAGATGCCGCTGCCACTCCCAGATCCCACACCACTGGCTTCACTGCCCTCGCCCCCGGCTTCATCGCCGCCCTTTTCCTTCTGGTCCTTTAGCTTTTGCTCAAGACCATCGACGCGCTTTAATAACGCTTCCAGAATGTCTGTTTTTGGTCCCCGCTTCTTTGGGACAGCATCTAGAAAAGGGCATCTGGTTAGATATATTGGCCCCATACGCAAATGTGCCAGTGTGAGTTTGGCGCCGTGCCATGGAAGATATGAAATTGACATCAGTGGTGACTTACCGTATATGCAGGCGCATTGGAACACTTGACAAGCTTCGCAGGCAGGTCGTAATCTGTTACATTTGATCTGGAAAAGAAGGAAACGCTGTGTTAGAACAAGCTGTATGGTGGTGCGCGCATGTCTTATCAGACTCCGACGGGACTTCTTACCTTGCGCTTTCGGCAAGATTTGCAGTTCATGGACTCCCGCGGTTCGTTCGTGAGACGACGAGCTGGGAGTCGCTCGATGCCTACCTGTGGTCGAGACATGACGACAGGTCGTGCACTGTGAGATAGGAAAGGTGCCACCGGTGGGTGTTCGACGACTGACACTGACATGCCCGAGGTCATGTGGACTGTGTATTGGACGTGCGGCGTATCCGGACGGGAGATTTCGAGGTGGGAGTCTCTCGCACGGCTCAGTGAGGGTGAGAGAGAGACGAATAGAAGGAGAGTAGTGGAGAGTGTACCGCCTGTTGATTTAGGTGACGTTGTTTTGGGTGCCGTTGTTTTGTAGTGGCGATCTGTCTATCTCGCAGAAAAGTGCGATATTGCAGCCCCAAAGCCCTTGAAGAAGGCCTGCCTTCAAGTTGGTTTGAGCCTGTTGATGTTTGGCACCCGGCGAGGCGCTAGAAACCGAAAATCAAGGAAGAAGGCAAGAGACAGAGAATGAATTCGAGGGCGTAAGGCCTGGTTTAAGGCTCCTCCAACGCTCAAACGCGTCGAAACGGTAAAGACTCGAGATGAATGGCTTTTCAAAAGCTCCGAATCCTCTGAAGCGAAGCGGTGATCTGTTACTGGCTGTGTGGACTCGACGCCTCGCTGCCGGCAGCCATGCTCGTGGAACATACAGCAGGCCTTTCGGAGTGGGGACGGAGTGCGCCGAAGACAAATGAGAACCGTTGAGGGCTGCTCAGGAATGATTGCGGGCGCCGTGGCTGTGGCTTTTGGAAACGGGAGCTGTGTTGGCGGCGGGAAGTCGTCTCGGATGTGCGGTCGTGGAAGTTGAGAAGTGAGGATGAAATGACGAGAGAGGGACAGATGCAAGGAGGTGCCGGCGGACCACTTATGGGGCTCGAAGGGTTCAAGGAGCTCCGGGTACGTGCTTCCCCAAGGTTTGGGAATGGGGTCGTGGCGAGGAGGTGACCCTACGCGGGAGGAAGGCCAGGTTGGAGTGAGCCAGGGTAAAGAGCAAAGGTTGCGTCTTGCATCCGGGGGAGGGGGTGTGGCGTGGCAAGGCAATGGACAGGAGAAAAACCAGGGATTAAGTGAGAGAAGCACAAGCCCGGAGGAGACGCCGTGCCTATGACTGGACAGAGGATGGGACGAGCAGGGGAAGAATATGCCTCTGGAAGAGAACAGAGAGCAAAAGGTTCCAGGGAGAAGCGAATGTCTGAATGAGAAGACCTGAGAGGGGAAACGTCCAAGTCGGTCGTGCCGCTTTAGGATTTTCTCGGCCGCGCTCGTAAAGTGCAGAGTCTGTGGGAAATGTGTCAAGTGTGGAGAGGCACACAATTAGGCATTGGAGGTGGAGAGTGAGAAAGAGAAGGGGACTAGGAGACGGTGGTGATTGTGTTCGTGGTGGTGCTAGAGGAGGGGGCAAGACAGATGCAAAGAATAGCGAAGCGGAGGGTCGCAGCGGTCGACGGGGGTGGTGACTACTGTACTCCGTATGCACCTGCGGGCCTGCTTCCTAGCACAGAGAGATGAAAGGGCCTTATGCGGTGTATTCCGTCGGTGAGAAGGACGAAGAAGAGATGAGAAGGGGGAAGTGTTAGTCGACAACAGAAAAAGAGAGAGAAAAACGTAAAAAGAAGGCAAAATGCTGGCGATGAATGCCTGCCGTGACCGCTAAAAGGTATCTCCGCAAAGAGAAGAGAAGGGCAAAGAGGGAAGGCGAGAGCGAGGAAGAGGCACGAGGGCAACCAAAACGGAAAATGGAAAATGGAAAATGGAGGGTTGGAAAATGAGGAGAGGGTGGAGGTCGGTTCGTTTGGCTTAGGGCCGCGGTGAACGCTAAACCGGCATGGACATACTGGAGAGCCTGAGTTCTGGAAGTCCAGTCGTAAAGCTAGCGCCGCTGTAGGATCTCGACGGGGGCCCGGTGGTGAGCGAAAGGGGGTCGAGGAAGCGCCAGCGGATAGGCCACCGGCATCTGTCAGTCCTTGTAAGGGAGTGGCCCACCTGGTGTGGTTTGGCCTGAATTTGTCTGCACCTTTCCAACTGTCGTGAGGTTTTTTGGAGCTCCGCTGACCCGCAACGACGAGCAGTGGTTTCCGGGGTGGGAGACACGACGTGGAAAAGAAATGTGTGTAGGTCCGAGGTGCTGCGAGCCCCTTCTGATCCGAATGGCCCTGTTGATCTGCTGCAGAATTGGGGTTTTACTGGCAGCGACGTTGCTCTCGTCTTTCATGTATGGCTATCTGGCCGTCTGGCTTCGTTTGCCTCTCGTATTCGCGTTGTCTGGCCTGCTAATTTGTTAGAAATGCCATCTGCCAGAAATGATAAAATGAATTGTGAATTTCGAAGTGTTGTTACCGGCATGGTGAGGAGAGCCGTGGCCGTGTGTCGCGCGCACGCGTCCTCGTTTTCTAACCCGGAAACAATAGCCAGAAAGGTTCTTCAAAATAGGCGCGACGGACATGTGGCCTGTTGAGCCAGACCGGCCAAGCTCTTCTTCCAGATGCGATGCTGACGGTAAGGCCAGTCTTTTGAGCAGGTCTCTTTGCGGCAAAAGTTGCTCAATTAATCAACAGCGGCCGCCGGCCTGGCCTGGATGTAGCTGAAGAGGGATGGCCCTTGTCGGCCGTCTCATAACGGAGTTCGGTGCTCGGGGAGAACTGACTATTCAAGGCAGCAGCTGAATGACGGATTTGATACAAAAATGTCTACGAGCTCATCCACGGATTTCAAGTATTTGGAAGATCAGGGGGTTGTTTCCTTGTCCGATTGTTCCTTCCGTGGTTGGTTTTCTCGCGTGGAAGGCACGACCGCCAATTTTACTTTTGGTTATTCCTTCCTTTATTAGATACTAGAAACAAATTCTCGGTAAGCAAGAGACTCGATTGTTCTTTCTTGTTCAGGATATTCAAAACATGCATCAAAAGGCAAGTACGTACCGGCTGCCCGTCACAGCCTCGAGTGACTCGGCTTCAGTATCGCGAGGCCATACATTCGAAACAACATCAGCTCAGACCCAGCCACGAGCAACTGCCGACAACGACAAAGATAGAAACAATAGAGCAGAAAAAAACCTAACCTGTCGGTTTGCCTACATCGTTCGTCTGTTCAAACGGGTCGGGTCCGCTTGTGGCGTTTTCCTGCGCCGCATGGGGCGGTCGCACAGGGACAACACAACAAACGCAAAAGGCGTACAGATGGCCTCCAGATGGCCGCCACATCACGACGACCCTGGGCAAATCCTGGTGGCCAGCCTTACGACGTAGATGGCGTCGAGTTCGTCTGTTTCACCCATGTCCCGATCATGACTATCCCCCTATGTCCATCTATCTCAGACCGGAGACTTGCTGTGTTTGGCACATCATGAGAAGTTGACGGAGACTGTGATGACGCGGATAGACGATAGGCGCTCGCCATATAAACGAGGCTTTCCGGCACACGCTGTATGCCGCACTTGCTATCCTGTATTCCTACCCCTCGTGGCCAGGTGCGTCTTCCACTTTCCCATGCTGTGTCACCGCCCTGACATGTTGTGTAAGTACAACCCGCGGATCCGATTGCATTCCGAGTTTCTGTGCCTGCTGTCTCGCTTTCAAATGCTCTCTTGTCTCTGGGAAACCTTAAAATAATGTAATTCCTCGTTTCATATCCGACCACACGTAAGGCTTTGTCATAGGCACCGCTCTCTGGGGGTCTCAAACCAGATCCGAGCCAGGTCTTTTTAATCTTTTATTTTCATTCATACAGCCTTTCCTACAAATTTACTCTGATGTGCCACACTGCTGCTGGATTCGGGCCACTGCAAAACCAATAAGAGACAGGAAGGCTTGTACGACTGTGATGAGATAAATAGACCTTACACAACACGGCTACGCATCTAGAGGCGAAGGCAGTGTTCTGACCGTTGTCGGGTTCGCTTGTGAGGTTATGCTGCGTTGGAAGCAATACATGCAAAACACAATGTCTATTTCAGGCATTCACTGCCTTGTGGAGGGCCTTAAAGATGGCCGCTCTCGTCTGTCGGATGTTTTCCTAATAGATTCAACGGCCTCGCCTCGAAACCCATTCGTCAACAGCGCGAGAAGGATGCCAAGCAGACAGAAAAGGCCTCATTGGAACTTTGTGGCAAGACAAGTGCATTCCGACATGCGGAAGCGTCAAGCAGCTAAAGTCGCGTGAAAATTTCACACAGGCACATGCAGTCCAATGCGCGATGCGGCAGAAAAGAACGTGAAAAAAAGGACGAGCATGAAGCCACTGAGCGGCCAATGCCACAGTGAGGGGAGAAGTGGAAAACCGGGTTCGAATTCCACTGGGGGTCGAGAGCAAAGCGCCCTTCTCCATGTCTGATACCACACTTCGTCTGAGGTGTGGAGGTGAGCATGGAGAAGACGTTCCTAAAGAGGTAAAGACCCGGAAAAATTATGAAATTCCACCAGTCATGATGTTCATCCCGCTTCGTCTTCTCCATAACTCCCCAGTCTAATGTGCGCGATCTGGGGACTAGCTTTGGCGTGGGCCACGAGGGGAGTTGGGGTAAGTTCGCGGCACAGGGCCCCGGCATTACAGAAAGGGCCGATATTCAGACGACCTCGTGGCAGGTGCACAGTGCTGCTGGGACGCGTCTGGTCCCTCGATTCGGATTCATCGAGGCACACTCCGGACATTCGGTTGTATCGAACACACGAAGCGACATGGGGAGAAAATCAAAAGACAGAAAGGATTCAAAATCATTGTTTCGCGATTGGTACAAGAAATTCTAGACAAACCGTCGCGACGACGTGTGGTGTATGTGTCTATATGTAGAGGGTACATGGGAGTCTGGTGGCAGCTGCCTTATGTCCAACATACGAGAATATATAATCAAAATATGACAAAAAGGAAATCGCTTCAAAATGGGCTTCTCCCACCGGCTAGTCGAACGAAGCTGTAGGGGACATTTTGTCCAACGAGTAGCCTCAGGGTTTCGACCGTTGTGAAGGCGTTGACATCGGATGAGCCGTAAACCGCAAATCCGCTCTGTTCAGCAACGACGCCGGGGTCGCCCTTCCGTGATGCGAAGGAACCGCTGCTCGAATCAGCAGCGAGGTCGAGGAACACCTTTCTGGTGCTGCTTGCGCTTGCAGAGGTCGTGGCGTTGTCTGTGGGAGTTGGTTTGTTTGAACCGAAAACACGGAGCAACAGCCCAACCAGGTTCCCCTTCTCAGGAGCAAGTGCACTGATGATAACGAATGGAGAGGCGGAGTCGTCGTGCGCGCTGACTGTCCGCGCCTTTTGTAGGCTTTCGAGTGAGTTAAATGGCTCGATAATGAGGTCGCCAGCCAGTGCAGGCGGAGTCTTGAAGCCGACGGTGTAGACTTTGCTGATGCGAAGCGCGCCCAGTGCGAAGATGGCACTCGCGGCATCGTCCGAGGAAGAGGCAAGAACCACAGCGGTCCGGCCAAAGTAGGCAGAGGGGGCGAGGTCGCGGGTGAGCGTGCTCAGAATCCCGCGCCACGAGGCGTTATCGAAAACGAGCTGTGTATTTGGCGACAGTGCCCCGTTGCCTCCGAGGCCAGAATGGCTGTTTCCATTGGTACTATCGTTCTGGTGATGATAGGGACTCGAGGGTTCTGAAACCTCAGTAGAGGCGGGTGGGGAGGCTGATGGTCGTACAATAACCGTGTCGAATATGCCGATAACGCGAGTAGCTTCTGTCAAGATTGGCCCTGCTCCATCTCCCAAGGAAGAAAAGAAGGTGCTCTTGGAGACAAGGCTGGCGTAGGACAGCGGTGGGTGAAGATATGCGCCGCCGAAATTCTTCTGGTTGCACCAGGTCTCCACACGGTTCGGTCCTTTTGGTTGCTGTTCCACGACAGCGAACTGGTGAGGCAGTCCGAGCTCATTGAAACATTTGACATAAAACGGCGCCTGTGGTGTCCCGCTGCGACTCGACGGGCTTGTGATGCCGTATATAATCTTCTTTGGAAGCTGGCCGAGCATCGACAGCGCAGCGTTCGTCTCGGCAGCACTCATCTGTCCAGGGGCGGCAATGACTGGGAGCAATGGATGTGTGATCGGAGAGAAGACATGGTTTTGTGTCCGGGAGAACTGACCCATCTCGCCCATGTTGACAGCCGACAGTGGGGGTCCGTTCGGGTACTCTGCGCGTATCTTGGAGCGGAAGTATTCGAGCTCAAAGTTTTCGTTCCGGTCGTTGGTGTTGGCGATCATCTTTACAATATCGGCATACTTGCAAGACTCGGCGTAGATGGTTTGTGCTTCCGTGGTTGGCCATTTCAATGTGCCAGAGAAGTCGTGGTAAGCAGACATGATGCGACTGTTGCCGCGCCGTTCATATAGTCCCTTCCGTATGGTCTCGGGAAGCCACAACTCGACATCGATGTACTCCACACCCCACTGGATGGCGCGGTATAGATATTGATAATACAGGTCGGGGTTGTCCATGGGGAAACGGCCGTTCTCGCGCTGACAACGTGTTGTGAGGATGATGGGGAGCTCGGTACGCTGGCGCAAAGTCATAACTTGCTCGCCGACATAGCTGAGGCTGGGAACCGCCGCAAAAGTCCCGTCGGCCAGGGGTTCCTTCAGCAAGTCAACTCGGATTTCAACAGCATCGGATCCAACAGTCAGAATGTCGATGTTGGGAAGTGCAACGCGAACATCGGGGAATGTGGTGGAGATAAAGTACGTCCGCGGCTTGTCCATCAGAGTCTGGTGGTGGTTGATCTGACCGAGGGTGAAGGAGATAAACCGTGAGAGGTCGCGGCGAAAGAAAGGAGCATTTGTGTAGAGGAACTCGTAGTCACACTGTTCGGAAAGTGTGCTGTCCGGAGGCATGCCCAAGCTCACGCAGTGTGCGTTGATGGCAACCACCAGATCTTGGTTTCTTGCGCCAATATCTGTTTTGGCGTTGTCCGCATAGATTCCGATCACTCGTTCTCTGTCTGCTATTGATATGGCCTCGAAGTTTGGCCGTTTGCAGAATGGCTTCCCAAGAACCTCCGCAAAGACAGAGACAATCTCTTCCTGATCACGCCCGTAGACAATGACAGCGATGCGTGTGTCACCTCGCTGCGGACCACTGCCAAATTTGCTGCCGATGGCAAGACCGGACATGGGAACAGAGGCATCCAGAGTTGCATCTGCCGCATCCGGGCCACTTGATGGGCCCTCTGCCTCTCTGATGTCCATCACGTCGCTTGTGATGGTAGCCTGCCGTGGTACGACTGTCGGCACAGAAGGCATCTGCTGGACGGCAGCCATGCTTCTGGCCGGCTTAGTTGAGGTGTCGCCGGTGAGATATATCGAAAGCCGCCGACAGTTGCCTGGTTCGCCGGGGTCGCTCGCTTTGTTCAACTGCCGATTGCTGTAGTTTTGAAAGATAATAGATCGGTTTTGTGAAGCCAGATAAGGTGCATATCCTGTCGTCCAATCTTGGTGTAACTTTGTTGTCTTTTGGGAAATGTCCGACGCAGTCCTGATCAGGATATAAAGCGAGCCACGCAAAACAAGTCGCAGGAGTGTGTAGCTGGACTGCCAGAATAGCAAGCTAGCCGTAAGTTGACAGGCAGTCTCGAAAAGAAGGCGGGATTTGTGTGAGTGAAGGTGGAATAGTTCGGGTGGAATATTGGGTTGCAGGTGGAATATTTGATACAGCCGGAATTTGACGTGATTCTGATATTAAGGAATGAAAAAAAAAAATAGAGCCAAAGAACGTTACACTTCAGAACAATATGACTGTAGCGGACGGGCAGAGAAAAGTATATGAGAGCAATGCAATGCAGACCGCAAGGCGAATGAGATGGAGGGTGTAAGTGTCAGGGCGGCAAGCGCAGTGAGAGAGAAGTGACAACAGCGCAAGAGACACGAGGGACAGAAGGACGGAAAGGCAGAAGGGCAGAGAAGGTGGGAGTGAAGCGGGTCGACGGAATAAGCGCTTTGATGGTATGGAGCCTGGCCGGCACGACTGGGGAGATATTCCGCCTTCGTGGGGAGGTGTGCTTCGACTGCCAGCAAGCGAGGCGCAACGGTGCCGCGCGAGGCGGTGCAGGCAATGGTGCAGGAGATGGTGCAGGCAATGAATGGAACAGGTGATGGGCAGCCAAAGACAGAGAAAATAGGCCAGAACGGGAAGAAGGCTGGCCTTGATGTTTGGCGACGGAGGGGGGACGGCCGCGCCGCTAGGCGATGAGAGATTGGGAGCCGGGGAAGGAGAGAAAAGGCAGATAAGGAGGGCGGGAGAAATTGTTAGCGGTCCAGGCGAGACGGTGCGATGCGGAACGGCTGGGGGGCGTCATGTACGTGTCGGGGATGAGCAGGAGGAATTCTTCCCAGCAGCTCTTATGCTCGGCGAAGATCGCGGCCGCGCGCAGTATTTGGCTTCCGCACGCGAGAAGTAAGACAAAGGCAAAACCAAGCGCACCGCTCTCTCGGTGTTGGAAAGGGAGGGAAGCGGGAGTCGAGAGGCTGATCTCAGCACAAGAGGCCGATGCGGTCGTGGACACGAGCTGGGTGGGTGGTGCTGCGGTCTGTCGATGGCGATGCTCGGAGATGATGGATGGGGGTAGCGCAAAAGAGGGGGAGGCACGTTGATATGCCTAGGCTAGGGAGACTTTTAAAGAAGGTCGCTCTTTCCGATGCAAGTCGCAACAGCCGCAGGGCAGACGCCGGCCAGTTATGGCATGGCCAGTCGGACGTACTTTCCTAGACGGGGACGGGAGCGTGGGCGTGGTTTGGCTGAGGAAGGTGTTCGCTGTTTCGCTTCTCAGGAAGGTCCGCCTGGCTGCGATTTCCCTTTTCGTTTGGTTCTGACGATCGCCCGTTCCTTCCTGTCTTGGGGATTCACGTGGCGCAGGTGAGTAGGCGATTCAGGGCCGTCATCGTTGCCAGTCTGAAATCTCGAAGGAAGTAGTAGATGTGTTGAGGAAAGAGGAGGACATCAATCAATCCATCACAGGTTGTCTGGAATTGCGCAAAGGGAATGGTTAGGACCGGGGTGCCAAAATATTTCGCCGATGGGAAGCCAGACTTTTGCGCACAGCCGCTGTCATGCAGGACCAGGTTGCCCCTTCCTCACACTCTAAAACTACGCCGTACTTGCTCCGCACTGCCGCGTATTCTCTGGGCGTCCTACGCCTGCAATTGGAGGAAGCAGCGACCCGGCCTTTGATCTTATGGGGCACTCCTGGACTGCTACTGCGCCGGAGCAGTGGCAAGAAACTGAAAAGAGGGATAGGCCAGGCCATTCCCCGCCCCAGGGATCGTTTCTTCACAAAGCCAGCCCATAAAATAGCCGTTCCACTCCCACCCCACAGAGAGAATATGGCCTGTCTGTGCACCATGCCCGGCTTGGCCAAGCTGCTGTTCATGGAAGTCGCGACGGGGATATGCTCTATTAATTAGTAGCCGAAACAGGCAAGAGCAACAGACAATGATTTGGGGAAAGAACGACCTTGCGGTGCACGAAAAAAGCAGGACTAAGGATAAAGAGCACACGAGGAAAGAAACACATCGTAACCACGCAAAATGTGACCAAAAGAGCCATATCCAAGACCACATGCCAACACGGGTGCATGCTCCGTCCTTGTCCATGGCCCCGAATTGTTCCACCACAGACGCACGAAGATCCGCTGGATCTGCCAGGGTCTCGCCAACCCTTCCCTTGGGCCTTGCCTCCGCCGCGAACGAGCAAAGTCAAGCACGCCGTGCCACGCCAGAAATGCAGCCAGTTGCGGCTAGAAGCCAAACAAGACCCGGGCCGCCCAACGCAGCGATAAGAGTCGGGAGCTCTCTGTTAATGGTGCGGGACCACACTTGGGGACATGCAATTGGGAAGCCAGCTGCGGGCGACACGGGCACGCTGGGCCTGGCCAGTCATGGGCGAATACGAGCTTCCGTGGTAAGATTCCATTGTTACCCTGTCGAATAGCAAGCGAGATCTTGCAGGCCACCAGCCACCTGTGTCACTAGGAATACGTGGAGAGCCCAGTTGCTTGCGGAACAGTTGCTTGACGCCGTTTTGTGTGTTGTCTGCAGATGGTATTTTCTGGCTATGCCCAGTCCTCTGTTCTACTGCAAGGCGGCAGCAGGACGGCAATAGGGGATCAACAACCACGGAGTACCTTTTTTCAATGTTCTCATTTTGCCCTCAAGATCAAAAATTGTTACTAACACCAAGTCCTGTCTAGGTTCGGCCGCTCTGAGTGGCCGCCTTCCACCAACGTCTCTGGCAGCAAGGACCACGGGACAGGGGAGAGGAACGCACTGGCATATGACCAGCCACAGAACACAAGGAGAGCTTGCCCCGGGGATCCTGTGGGTTGCTTGCACTTCCGCCCCGTCCACTCAACTGTCACTCTTCATCGGGGGGTTTCCTTCCCCGAACGGGACGACCGGAGGGACGCCAAAGAATCCACATAAACGACAAGACAACCTCAGTTTGAGAAGACCAACTGGAGTGCCATGCGAGGCTGGCTAGTGCCCCACACGCTAATGCTCCCAAGAAGCCTCAGAGACAGTTTCGCCGGACTCCCAGTGCAGGTCAAGGACGAAAGATTCTCCGCCAATGACAGAAGGCCAAACGACGCTGGTGCCCGAGGCTCCACGGAGATCTGACATTTCGACAATCGAGAAAGGAAAATCGTCAGACGATGATTTCGTGGGTCGAAAGAGGGTCAACAACGCCCCCAAAGCGTGCACGAGAAAACCGCTAAAAGCACCCAGTGCAGCTAGCCGGCTATCAGCTTCTCCGCTGCTTGTGACGAAATGCCAACACCACAGCAGCGGTTTCTTTCTTGGGACTGCACAGCGGGCTTCCACATCAAGGCCAGTCTCATACGAAAAAGACAAAGTGCATGAGAGAGTTGATCGTCCTTCAAGAACACCTTGCATTTTGCCAGTAGACGGTAACACGACAGGGCAGAATGTGAGCTTTACGAACGCCCATGAACACTTTCAGGAAAGTAGCTTAATTCTAAGTCTGTCCCTGTCACTTTGCTACCCGGCTTGCGGTGTCCTGTGTGTCTTTTAATAGGCATGGCCATGCAGAGGCTACACACGATACATGGATCGAATGGAAAATGTCCGACGAGTAAGCCGTTTTCTTTATCTTGTGCCTTTTATCCAAATTAATCCCCATTCAAATGGGCATGTCCCGCTGCACCTCCCGTTGCATTTCCCACTGCATTTTCGACCGGAATGGAGCCATTCTCTGCCCATGCACCCACTCCCCGCCTCTCACTCGGAGGACGAGCCAACAGCCTGAATGCCGGCGACGGTACGGAACCGTGCCCTCGGGATTCTCCTTTTCTCACCAACCAGCGGGTTGTTTTGGCTCTTCAAGCAATTGCTCTCTTATTTTCTCATTCTTCAAGCATCTTCTTCTTCACCATATACTGCCACGAGACGGCATCGGGTTGTTTGCTCCCCGCCCGTTTCAAGTGTTTCTATTCTTGGAAGCCGTGAAGTTTGAGGCGGGTTGAAACAATTATCGAAAGCGAGAAACGAGCGGGATGCAAATCACAAACGGCTGACGATCTCATCTGAAGTCGAAAACCGTCGATGTCATCTCATGCTGGCATCATCGAGCAAGAGGGAGAGGCCACGGCAGCCAACGCAACGCGTCCGGTCCCGAGAAGATCTGTGCCATTTCCCCCGTTCTTATGCAATTTTTTTCTTATGTTTTCACATGGTTTCTCTGCCGTTGCGGGACAGAGATACGACTTCTTGATTCACAAACGAGGTTGGCAAGTGTCAAAATATCGCAATTGCGAGGCTCTTGGGTGGCCAACGGCTAGCTTTTGAGGCTTCTTGAGACCTTTCATTTCTTTTACAGCTGTCAAAAGACAAGTGTCTATGAATCGGCAGTGCAATTGGCAGTGATATCTTTCACGCGCCTAATTTTGAGACCCAGCCTTTGCCTTGGCGTTCTGAATCATATCACTTGTAGTGAATCAGGAGCGCAGAACACGGCACTGGAGAGTTTTCGATCAATGACACGTTTTTACGGGCCCAGAAACGGAGCGGCAATCGTCATGATCCTGCGCCGGTAGTCTTTCCGAAAATGCTAATGCCGAAAAGAACCAAGGGCGTCCGGCTGGCCTTAACAATTGGAATCGCAGATAGCGGATGTCAATGTCCGGCATGCCCCATCTTTGGCTTGGCCCGCACTAAAAAAGAAAGAACAGGCGGACAAAAAAAGAGCAGGTTGGTGACATGACTCGGGACTCTGCTTGCTCTGTTTTCTCAAAGAACTCATCTTCATTTGGTGCGAAACATTGTCAAAATCAAGAACGTCGTCAGAAAACAAGATATCTCGAAACGATCACGCATTGGCGCTAATCCAGTCTCACCCGTTCTCACTCACTTACACAACCATGCCGAAGCTGTTCGACCCCGCGCCGGAGCCGGTCTCTGAGCTGGGCCGCTTCCGCATCCTGTCAACGACGTCCAGTCTGCGTGTGTCGCCGCTGGCGCTGGGCGCCATGTCCATTGGCGACGCCTGGAACGACTTCATGGGCAGCATGGACAAGGAGGCTTCGTTCCAGCTGCTGGACGGCTTTGTGGCCAAGGGCGGCAACTTTATCGACACGGCCAACAACTACCAGAACGAGCAGTCCGAGACGTGGCTGGGCGAGTGGATGACGGTGCGCCAGAACCGCGACCAGATGGTCATCGCCACCAAGTTCACGTCCGACTACCGCTGTTACGACGTCGGCAAAAACAAGAGCCCCAACAACTCGGGCAACGGCCGCCGCAGCATGCGCAACAGCCTCAAAGATTCGCTGCGCAAGCTACAGACCGACTACGTCGACATTTTCTATCTGCATTGGTGGGACTACTCGACGTCGATCCCCGAGATCATGGACGGCCTGCACGCGCTCGTACAGTCTGGGCAGGTCATGTACCTGGGCGTGTCGGACACGCCCGCATGGCTGGTCAGCGCGGCCAACACCTATGCCGAGGCGCACGGCAAGACGCCCTTTAGCATCTACCAGGGCCGGTGGAACGTCATGATCCGCGACATGGAGCGCGAAATCATCCCAATGGCGCGGCACTTTGGCATGGCGATTGCGCCGTGGGACGTGCTGGGCGGCGGCAAGTTCCAGTCCAAGGAAGCCATGGCGAAACGCGCGGCACAGGGCGAGGGCCTGCGGACACTCTTTGACACGCCGACGGCCGGGCAGCAGTCGGCCGAGGAGCAGGCGTTTAGCGAGGCGCTCGACAAGGTGGCGGGCGAGCATGGCGTGACGTCGGTGACGACGATTGCGCTGGCGTACGTGCTGTCCAAGGCGCCGCGGGTGTTCCCCGTGCTGGGCGGGCGCAAGATCGAGCACTGGGATGACAACATCAAGGCGCTGACGATCAAGCTGACGGACGAGCAGATCGAGTACCTGGAGAGCGTCAAGCCGTTTGACTACGGCTTCCCGCACGACTTTACGGGCCGCGACCCGCTGATCACGGGCGTGTCGACGGGCCAGGTGGCCATGGGTTCCGTGGTGGACTACTCACAGCCATTGACACGGCGGATCTAGGCCTCCCCAAGGAATGAGGAAGTTAGAATGTACATTACGGCTCGATTAGACATTTTCTCTGGACTACAGCTATATGATAAAAATGAATATGCATACCATTATGAAAAGAAATGACACAAATGCTCGCTCTCACCCTCACGCCTCACGTTACCAGATGCACGGCTCACAGTTCCCCCGGACCCGTCTCCCGGCGGTAGACCTGCGTCCCGCCGACCCACGTCTCGCGCACCTTCATGCTGCGCAGCTCTTCCAGGTCGTACTCTGCCAGCGGCCGGTCCAGCACCACCCAGTCCGCCAGTGCGCCCGGCTGTATCACGCCGGCCCGCCCCTCCAGAAAGGCGCCGTACGCCGGGCCCTGCGTGAAGCCCACCAGCGCCTCGTGCAGCGTCAGCGCCTCGGCCGGGTACCAAGGCTCGGCCGTGCCGTTGGCGCCCAGGCCGGTGTGCGGGCTGCGCCGCGCCACGGCCGCATAGATGCCCTGGAACGGGTCCGGCGGCTCAATGGGGAAATCGCTGCCCAACACGGGCGGCGGCAGGCCGTCGCGGAAGAAGGAGCGCATGCGGTACGCTTCGTCGCGCGTGCGCTCGGGGCCCAGGCGCCGCGCCGCGTACGCCATGTCGGACGTTGCGTGGGTCGGCTGGATGGAGGGCACGATGCCCAGCACGTGGATGCGGGCCTGGTCGTGCAGATCAATAATCTGGGCGTGCTCGATGCGGAACCGGAACCGGTCGCGCTGGCAGTCGGCCAGGGGCCCCGCAGGCGGCTGGCATAACTGGACAAGAGCGGACTCAAAGGCGTCGACGGCGTAGCGGTTGGCGAGGTCACCAATGGCGTGGATGTTGACCTGGAACCCGGCGGCGGCCCAGTCGTGCGTGAGCTGAGTCAGGGTGGAGGCGTCGACGAGCAGCGACCCGGACGTGTCCGGGCGGTCGCTGTAAGGGTCAATCATGGCGCTACCCCAGCTGCCGAGGGCACCGTCGGCAAACAGCTTGACGCTGCGGATCGACAGGAAATCACTGCGGCCCTCCTGCTGCCGCAGGACACCGACGTCGTCGGGACAGAACGTGTTGCGCTCGAGACACTCCACCATGGCGTAGACGCGCATCGTCCAGCCGTCGTCGACGTGCCCGCTGCCGCTCACGCCGGCCAGCTCTTGGTAGAGCCGCAGGTCCTCGGGCACGACGCCGGCGTCGTGCATGCCCACAAGACCCATGGAGCGCATCTCACGCATGGCAAGCCGGATGTACTCGGTCTTGGTCGCCCGGTTGGGCTGCGGGTACTGGGCCATGACCAGGTTCATGGCGTTGTCGCAAAAGACGCCCAGGCCGGGGTCCCGCACGATCTCGCCGCCGGGGATGTCCAGGAGCTCGTCGGGTAGCAGGTCGAGCACGGCACGCGACACCCAGATGCAGTGGCCATCGACGCGGTCGAGCATAATGTACAGCCCCCGCAGCTCGTCAGTGTCCAACAGGTCGGCCGTCGGCATGCCGCCCATGGCCATCTGGTCCCAGCCGAAGCCACGCAGCCACTTGTCGTGCCCACCGACGTCCGGGTGCGACTCCAAGTACGAGTGCAGGCGGTGGCGCACGTCGGTATCGTCCGACGAGCCGAACAGGTCGACCGACGCAAGGTACTCGCCGAAGGGGATGAGGTGGCCGTGGCCGTCCCACAGGCCCGGGATGACATGCCCTTTCAGGGTCGTGGCCGAGGCAGCAGCATCAGCATCAAATGTATCGAGTGGTGCCACATTGGCGAAGCGCCCGTCTTTTACACTGAAGCAGTGCGGGCCTGGCACTGGCTGATCGTTTGCGAGTGTGGTAATGCTTTCGTAGCAATAGGTTGCGACTGTTGATGCGGCCGGTGTTGGCGCTGGCCACGGCATATCACCTCCCCGTAGGTACAGGCCGGCAAGCGCCACCGTGCCGGCCGCCGCGATGCTCGCCACTCCCAGCGGAGACCATGGTGAAGTTGGCGGGCTTCCTCTGCCCCCGCGAGGCCGAGTGTCGGGGGCCATCTCGGTGCGGGGCGTTGAGGCGGGGTGACTGTCGATTGATATATCGGAAGAGGCGTGTAGTAGCTTCACATTGAATATCAATTGAGAGTGCCCAAGTCCGTCTTATTATCCGAATATCATAGGCGAACTAGTGCTCGCTTGAGTCACCGTTCGATGTCGTAGATGAAGGTAGAGATGGCTGGTAGAGCTTCGGCAAGAGCCGTGGGTGAGCTATGGGTGGTGAGGGGATATCCCGATAAGGAAGGTACAGCACAGATAAGCGTGGGCTGCACAGATCGACAGCCTCGCCTCACGTCATCGGGAGTAGATAAGGACTTCAGCTTGCGAGATAAGTTGAGGGTCAATTATAAAAAATGATGTTGGTGGGGTATTTGTTGGTCTGTAAAAGAATTGTCTAACTTAGGTTCTCTATTTTTTTAAAAAATGAAATGAAATCATTAAAAAAAAACCCGTAAAAAAAAAAGTATTATTTTAAATAAAAAAACCACAATAACTTGACAACTTAAACAGGTTTATAACATTGCATAATCTTTTCCGATTTCATAAGAGCACTGTAAAATATGTGGTATTCGAAATAAACATTCAATGAAGCATTTGACGTCAACTCATGCAAAATGGGGATCGTGTATCTGTTCTCGAAAACGGATGACTGCTCGACATTTGATGGCTACTGGACATGGCGGATAGATTACAAGCGGGACAGCGAGGGCCGTGTTGTAGAAATAAGACGAGGTGTGTATTATCAAAAAAAAAAAAAAAGGAACTCATATTATCCAGCACGCGTGGTGGATTTCTTTCTATGCTGTGCCCATTTACCCGTTCTGGGTGCGGAGGGGAAGGATGGGCCAGGCCGGCCGACGATATAAAGAGGCCGTGGACCTGGAATGCTCTTTTCTGTCTCTTGATCTTCCCACTTTTATGCAAAGCCAGAATATCTTCTCCCCCAACGACAGAATGCACCTTTCCTTCATTGCGGCTGTACTCGCTGCCGCCGCCTCCGGCGTGTCCGCCGTGCCATTCGCCGGCAGCAAGCCCGAGCAGATCCGCTCCGACCAGGACCCCGTCTTCCACTTTTACCTGCAGGCGCACCCCAAGAACGCGTCGCAGGTCGTGCTGGGCCCCGTGGGCACCAGCGAGTACTTCAACATTGGCGGCTCGATCCAGTCGACCAACACGAGCCGGTACCTCAACATTGGCGGCGACAGCACGTCGTACAAGACGCTGACGTTTGACGCGGCGGCGTCGACGACGGCGTGGCAGCTCGAGGGCGACACCATCATCACGAGCACCGCAAGCAGCTACGGGAGGCGTAAGCCCTTCCCCTTCCGAGCCCCGTGTATATTTTTTGCTTGCTAACCCCTGATTGTAGAACTCAACTTTTTGGCGTGCAAGATCGACGGCGGGTTCTGGCAGGTGTACCTGCAGACGGGCAGCGCGACGCCGAGCGGGAAGACGTGCAGCAACTACCAGTCGCTGCATCTGCCGTGCCTGTGCTGAGCGGAAGGGCGAGAGGAAGTCGGGGGAGGAAGGCAAGTAGGAACAAGCGGTTGTATCGTATGTAACGTATGTATTATTTGTCTGGTATGCCTCCAATGCGGGTCATGCAGATTCAAAATATTGGTAATGTACAGTGGAAAAAGAGGCAAAAGAAGCTTCCAACAAAGGAGTCTTTGCCAACAAAAAAAGGTCTTGGATGTGGGTATCCTAAACACGCATGAAAAGAAAAGAAAAACAAAATCCAGATCCAATCGCCAAAACAAACCAAACTGCCGAAAATAAACGCTGTCAAAATGCTGCAAAAATGCCACCGGGCTCTAGTGATGCCCTCCAAAATACAAGTTCTAGTTGCCTAGGATCATGAATGGCCAGAAAACTGCTGGGCCAATAGTATAAAAAACAATCGAAAGTAATCTCCCACCAACTGGAAGACTTCATCTAGAATGGTGTATTTGTGATGACCGTGTTGCCCATCACAAGCACCAATACCGCGCCGTTGAG
Organism: Sporothrix inflata; assembly: GCA_021396225.1. Lineage (NCBI taxonomy): Eukaryota > Fungi > Ascomycota > Sordariomycetes > Ophiostomatales > Ophiostomataceae > Sporothrix > Sporothrix inflata. The sequence continues at coordinate 84,935 of WNYF01000073.1, read as the reverse complement.
GGCGCACACAATGGCAAAGGATGCCCATACAGCCGCTGTGCTGGCCATCGACACGTTGCCGCGCCGCGCCATGGACATGCCCAGGGCCGCACAGGCAAAGCCCAAGCTGGCCACGACGCCCATGATGACGCCGGCATCGACTTCGACGCGCAGTTTGTGCTTGCCCGTGAAGATCAGGATGCTCGCTACACCGAGAAGCACAAGGGCCGCCGCGAAGCAGCCGATGGTGCCCCGGATGAGCATGGTCTCGCGGTAGCGGGCAATGCGCTGGTCGTTGATGGACGGGAGCGCGGCGTAGTGCGTTTCGTAGCCGCGGGGGAAGTCGCTGTCGCTGGCAAAGGCGTCGTCCTCTTCTGTGCTGTCGTGGTCCACATCGTCGTCGCCGTCGTGGTGGATCTCGACCGTCTCGTTGCCGGAAGTGCCCACGTTGCGCTCTTGCCGAGACAAAGCATCAAAGAGGCCGCCGTCGTCGCTGCCGCCCAAGGTGGTACCGTAGCTGGGGAAGCCGGCGCTCTGGGACAGCAGCGGACCACGGTCGGCGCCGCCCTTTGTGCTGCGGGACGCCATCCACTTCTTCGCCTTCTCGAGGGGCACGGTGAAAAATGAGACAAGCGTAGCCATGCCGGGGAAGTCGTCCTCGTCGTCGGGGTGTAGGTAGATCGCATAGCCACCGCTCCCGGCGCCACCATCATCACCAGCTTCGCTGCCGTCGTCGTATTCGTTCCAATAATGTGTTTGCACGGGCGCGGATGCAAGGAGGGTGAGGCGGCGTCCTCCAGAGGTGGGGCGTGGTTGTGGCGCTGGTTGTGACGAGCCGGCGGAGGAGGAGAGGGCATGAATGGTGGAAGACGAGGACGAACAGACCTGTCCGTTGTTCGGGCGGCGTGAGTGCGTGTCGGGGAATTCGTGATCAGGCAACTCTTCGCGGGGCGTCTGTGGAGAGCTGCTGAGTGGTGTGGAGGCGCGCAGGATGGCGAGCAGATCGTCGCAGTGGCCCTCCAGGTGGGCAAAGTCACGACGGGTAAAGCTCTTGGGATCCGACAAGATGTTGTCTCGGAAGCGGAACGTCAGAGCACCGGAGCCAGTCCATTTCTACGTCATTGTTAGAACAGGAAGAGCGTTGCAAAGAACGGAGGGCGTCAAACATACCTTGTACTTCTTCAAGATCTTGCGGAAGGCGACGACCTGGGCGTTGACAAAGCGAGACAGGTCCTTGACCTCGTCTTGTAGTTCCAGCGTTGCCCGCTCGTACTTGACAAACCGCCGTTGGCGCTTCAGAGCCGAGGTGCCACGAGCAGGTGTTGTGCCACGCAGAAGCAGGCGGTGGATCTGGTTAGAGAGATGTTCTGAGAGTAGATGTTAGTACAAGCGGACGTGACAAGAGCACTCATCCATGCAGGGCGGCGCGTAGGACAGTAGGACAGAGCGTAGGATGGCTCGCAGAGCACATAAAAGACTGGGAAACCAAGGATAAGGCCTCCCGTCCCGCGTGCGAGTCTAGAACAACGAAGAAGTAGGGTAGGACATACGCAGTCGCCGGTTGATCTCGTCGGCCTTGGTGGCCACAAAGAGACCGACACGGTCATGTTGCCGGCAGAGTTCGTCGTAGAATTCGGCCTCGAAACGCTGTAGTGCCGTGTCCTTTTGGCCGGGGATGGTGATGGCCGAGGCCTGATGCCGTGTCGTGTGGACCTTGATGAACTCCTTGAGGGTGTTGTAGTCGATGTTATGAAGGCTCCATTCCGGCACGGACTCGGACTCAAGCTGGCGCCCGAATTTCATGGTCGAGAGAGGGGGAGAGAGATGAAGACGAAGAGAGAGAGGGAGCGCAAGGCCAAGGTCGATGAGGCTGTCGAGGGTCCCCTCTAGGGCGAAGCTGAAGATGGGGCCAGAGATAAGATTGGTGATCGGGGTCGAATGGATATGAATCCTAGGAAATCATCAATGCTGAAGAATAGCTCACGATGGCCGAAGTCGATGACGACGATGATGTGCGTGCAAGGGGAGAAATGTGGAAGAAGTGAGCTTAAAGTTGGGCCGTGGGGGTTGCAACGGTAAATAAAAGGAAGGTGGTCGTGTGAGCACAAGCCAAAAACGGACACCGAGAGGTTCAGAGGAAGGGAGGGGGGCGAAGGGAAAAAAAAAGAGACACGAGCGCCGGTATTTAATCCACAGGTCGACAGGGCCGATGTGCACGAGCTACGACCACGGGAGGACAAGTGCAGATGGACGAGGGGGGGAGGGGGGTGTGCGAGTGCGAGTGTCAGTGTTGAGCCTAGATTCCCGGATGCGACTCGAGATAAGAGGTCGGGGATGGACGAGATAGGGCGTGCGCGAGAGCTGCAATCAGTGTAATCTGGGGAGGATGCGAGATAGCAGATAGAGCAGCTGAGGCCGTTGACGATCTGGGGATAGTTGAGGATAGGGAAGGGCAGATGAGGGAATGGAGGGAGACGAGGGGGGCGAAGAGGAACAAGAGACGAAGATGGACCGAGGGAAGAGGAAAAGAAATGAGTAGAGATGTCAAGCGTTGGAGACAAAGAGACGAGACAAAAAGTAGAGAGAAAAAGAAGCGAAGAAGCGAAGAACCAAGTTTGAGGTATTTGGGATGCGCAGAAAATGGAAAAAGCACTGGGCGTCAGGGGGCAAGACGCACGCAAAAAGTCTCTTTTATCCAACAGCGATGATCGGATTCTGCATGCGTGTTGCCCATGAGCAGAGCGATGCGGTGGAGAGGCGGAACGCAGATGCGCAGAATCGAGGCTCGAGGGCGTGCGAGGATGGACGTGCAAAAAGGGTGGAAAGGGGTGTGCGGAAGGCCGTGTGTGGAGCGTCAAAGAAGAGGGAGCCAGTGGAGGAATTTGCGTGGAGGCTAGGGAAGTGGAGAAAGGAAAGCGAGCGAGGCAGTGAAATACAAAGGAGTCTGCCGTAGCATTCGTAGTCTATTGCGTAGCCTGGGCGGAGCTTGGGCTCGTAGGGCCTGATCTGGCTGAAAAATACTATTTGTACAGTTGCCCCGTAGGTACTCCGCACAGAGGCTGGAAGTTGGAGAAGGCAGGAGCGAGGGAACAAGCGAGGCAGGAGCGAGGCAGGAGCCATTGGCAAATCAGGGCAATAGATGCGAAGTGGTGGCCGTCGCCAGGGCCATCAGTGGGGGCGGCGGGGTTTGGTTCTTTCGCCTCTGGTCGACTGGAGACTGTTGGCCCTGGCCTGTAGCTTGCGCTGTTGCTTTCCCGTGTCCAAACCGTGCTCCAGTGTTGGACGCCCGGTCGGCCGCTCTTTCCGCATGTCCCATGTGCTGCTTGCAAGCACTTCGTACCTTCCCAGATTCCGCAATCGAGGCAAGTCACTACGTCGTACGCCTTGTGCAGGGGATAGGAAAGAAGGCGTGCTGGGCGGGGTGCGCTAAAACCAAGGAGCCGAAAAGAACGGCAAGAGCAGAAAGAAGAGGAAGACGAGAGCGACGAGAGGACAAATGAACAGAACGACCAGAGACGAAACAGACCAGAAGACTCACTCGAGTCTCGGACAGCCAAGAGCACGCCGTCGAAGAGACAGTGGCGCGCCAGCAGGAAAAGGGCCGGCGGGGACCACTCAGAGCGCAAGCATCAGCGGGCCTAGACCGAAAGCGTTGAAGCGGAGCTGGGGTCGCGCCTTCTTATTTGTCCTGCATTTCCACTCTGTGTGAGCCAAGATGTGTGCAAATAGCGGGCCTGGGAATCCCACTGATTGGGAAGGAGGCAGCGCCGTTGCACGAGGTAACTGGTAACTTGTACTCCGTAATACTTCGTCGATTGTAAGATACTATGTTGAGACGTTGTTTCCTTTCAATCAGATCCCCAGGAAGCTCTTGCCCTCTCAGACATGCGCCGGCTCTATTGGCCGAATCTGTGACAGAAGGCACGACCCAATGGGATCTTGACCATCATGATCTACCCAGCGCGGCTGGGGGCCAGTGGACTTACGCAGCGAATGTCTCACTCTGCGCAGTTTGCTGAGCCAGTTTGCACGTCATCTGGAAAACCAACGCAAACCAATACCATGTAAGATACACTGCAAGACTGCCCTGCTTACGACGTAATTACAACCTTATCCCCTGTTTGTTTGATAAAAACCGCCAATGCAGACGACTCATGCCCCGACTAAAGAAGCTTTTAGACGGCGTCTCAATATTGCTTCTTTTTCTCTTATTTTTTTCTTTCATTGTTTGTGGAGTATCAGATGCCATTTTTCTGGCGTTTGCCTGGCGTTTGCCTGGCGTTTGCCTGCCCCGAGCTCCCTTTGTTGCCTCCCGCCTTAATTTTTCTTCTCACCTGGCTTATTGTCAGTAGCCGTCGTGCGGGACCGTCCGCGGTCTCGACCTTTTGAATTTCGACCTCTGGATTTTGAAGTTTTTTTCACAGGCGTTTTGCCTACTTAAGTAAGTCTATCCCCGACTTGAGGTTGTTTACTTTGCCACCGTCTACCCTTTTTTTCTGCTTCTGTGTTGGCTCCAGCTCCGTGTTCCGCATCGCCCTCAAAGGCAACTAACTATGAGTAGGCTCTCTGGGTCTTTTGCTGCTCGTCGTTGTACTTTGCATTCTTTGCAGATAATATATCTTACTATGAAGAAGCTGCTCTCGTAAGATCTAGTCTCTGGAAAACATGAAAACGTCTTTGCAAGACACACCTCGACGTTGCATTTCTGCGAGGATGCATGCTCCACAAACCCACAATGATCGCGGCTCCTCAAGTGCGTGCCCTGCATTGGCCACTGCAGTCATTCGCCGTGCTTGTGCTTGCTCGTCGTATCCTACCGTGACTTTGATATATCTTCTGCATCCCACCCGTGTGCCGCGGCCTGTCCAGAGCCTTCCGTTTTTACACCATCTTGACATTTGCTGGTCATATGTTACAAGATGCAAACCACCCCCACGTACGATGCAGTTGTTTGAAGAAAACGAATACGGCGTTCTCGTACTCTGTACGGTCCTTTGACAATACGGCCTTCGTTTGGCGATTTATCCTGCCGTCTCTACGTGTCGGGTTTGCCTCGACGGCTAGATGTTTCCACTGCAGGTTTCTTATATTTTCTTTCTTTCGCTTCTTTTTCGTCTCGTCCGGGTACGGAGTTGGGCCGTTTGGTCTCGTATATTTGGCGTTTGTGCTGGCACATATTTCTCTCTCTCTCTCTCGCTCTCTTGGCCTTTTGTTCTTTTGCTCCTTTCTCTTTTGCTCTTTTGCTCTTTTCTGGTGAAAACTCTGCTTTATTCAACGATCATCTTTATCCATACTTCCGCAGACGCGCCGTTCTTCGTTTTTCTATGTATCCCTGTCCTGTCCCCATAGTCCCTAGTCGTATTCCCTCTCTCGTTTTCCCAGTCTCCAGTCCCCTGCCTCTGATCCTCCACAGTTACCAAAATACATACACCGTCCTAGTCTGGCCCGCTTTCTGGGCCTCTTGTTTTGCATGTTTCGCCTCTCGCCGACAACAACGGCACAGTTGTGGTTAGCTTTCTTCTCTGGAAATGCCGTCTAAAGTTTCCGGACCGTCTGTCTTCCTTTTTTTCTCTGCATCGTACAATGACCCGCTCTCCCCAATTTTGTTCACCCACTGTCATCCACTGTGACCTTACTCCATCCACGTGCAGATGGGTCTTTCATACGGCGATACTATCGGCACGGCCTGCTGCTTTTCCCGCCCGCTCGAAGAGATATTGCCTGTAACCCATTCCAGCCGACTTGCGCTCATAATAGCACTACGTACTCGTACTTGTACCCCAAAAATACTCCGCTCTTTGTCATAGATGCAGCAACGGCACCAAAAGTTTCACTAGTCACTGTCGCTGTCGCTGTCTCTCTGATGGCCCTTGTTTTCTTTTCTTTTTCGGCTGGCTGGAGCCTCTTTCGATTCTGGCCAATCCCATGTCGCCATTCACACACGTGTGCCCACCCATGAAGTCCTCGCATCCAAAACCCCCGGTCAACAACTAGAAAACGCAACAAAAATATGTGCAGAAGGAAAACAAAACCAAAAACACGCTGACAAGTAATTGAGAACCAAGGGAAATAATACCATGGCCCGGAAAATGATGCACGAACCGCGCGTATCTATGCCATGTTCGGAAACATGATCGCTAGCAAAAGGCACGGTGTGGTATTCCTTGCTCTTCTCTGGTGTTCTGCGTTTCTTCCTTCTTGCTTCGTTTCCCTCTTTTGATATTTTCGGAGTCGACTGCTCGTGCGTGTGGCAGTTCATTTACCGAGACTCCGTTCAGCGGAGGACCTGCATTGGACACACAGGCGTCAACTAAAACAAAAAGGTTTACACCAAAAAATATAGAAAGGTCGCCCAGTCAGGCCAGGCCAGGCCAGAAACAAGCAAGGAGCGTTGAGAGGGCGATGGGCAAACAGAGGGGCACTTGAAAGCATGAAAAGCAAAAAGGGTACGAGCGAAAAAAGAAAAGGAAAAAATCTTGCTCCCTATGCGACGTATATTCAGCCATACGACATGCCCCATCTGCATGTGCACCCACGGTCTGCCCGCAATGAGGCAAAATGTCATGCAGGGCCTACGTCGTAGTCTCCACGCGTCGTGGATGTTGCAGACAAGAGAGGCAGTCTTTGCGGAGGTCGGAGCAGGACCCCGAACAGAGCGAAAACCGGCGACACCGTTATGATGATGCGAAGAACAAAAAAAAAAGTCCGGCTTGTGCATCCAGACGATGCCATAGGGTATTCCAGGCCACCTATTTGCATTATCCACACATCACCAAGTCGATCGAGCATCTTCTTTCTTTTGCCTCAAGTAAGTCAATGCTGTATCCTGTAGACACTGTCACAATGGCCCGTTCGTCGAGTAGTCGCCGGAAAAGATGCCGCTGGTCTGCTTCTGACTCTTGTTTGGCCCCTCTCTTTCGGCCGACGTACTATTGATACAGAGTCTTGGCGACAACTAATAATGTCGTTGTGTATCTTCCATGACATGGTGCACACCCTCTTCGCCCGTCCGTTGGCCCTTTGGGTGCGATTTGGAAGCCGCCCGTTTTGAAGTCGTTTATCCACTAGTTTGGAATGTTCAGTCGTTCAGCGAACAATGTCATTCTTGGTGGTTTAGCGAAATAGACGTGAGACATTCAAGCTAAAGGGCCGTCCGCACAAGGTAAAGAAAGGCACCTCTGTACTCGTGTGGGTGTGTGGAAAAATAGAAGCGACGAAGAAGAAAGAAGAAAAAGAACACGGCTTGGTGGTACAAGTCAGAATCCGGAACCTGTCCGTCGATCTGGAGAGCAGAGAATGGAGCAGCAGCGTGGACGAGCCGCCAAGCAAGACACACACTCCAGGTGAGACATTCAAGCTGTCAAACCCGATGCGGTGGGTTCGGACAAGGACAGGCGATCACTGAAGACAAAATTATTACTCTCTGAAAACTCAAGGAGCCCAGAGTCTCTATGGCCACAGCTATGAACTATCGACACTATGTGATATACAATGTACGAATGTAAGAGATGCGCAAAATGTCCGAGAGTGCATGTAAGCATGTGGCTGGCAACATACTAGCAAGAGCAGCACCCCCTTCTCACGAAAAGCCTCCCGAAAACAGCACACGGAAACACGGCACTTTTGGAATACGCAGGGTCGCGATGTGCCTGCACCGTCGCCTTTTTTGCAACGCCGAGTGCGATCACGAGTCGCCTCGACCAGGTTAACCTGGCTTTATTGCAGCGTATTTTGCCTTCCACGCCTCCCCCCGTTTTCGTATCAGGTGGTGGTCAGACTCGCCAGAGTCGTACTCCGTTGCCGCTCACCTATGGCCAGACCGCTACGGCCAGGCCATCGCCGTCGCCGCAGCCCCTGTCACTTCTGGTCGCCGACGTTTCTCCAGCGAGTAACGGCATTTCCATTTCGAATTAGCCGCAGTAGCCTCATCACATTTTTTTTTTAAAGAGAACAAAAGGAGACTGCATCCTGCATGCCCGTCATCTTGCCTGCGTGGTAATGCGGACCTTTTGCTGCCGCCGCCGATGCATCCTGCCGAGGGATCTTTGGGTCCCGCCAAGGGGCGTGCACATGACCACCGTTCGCATGCGCCGTAGAAGCACGGCGACGCACACGTCTCTGAAAGGGCAGCAGGGCAGATCGTGACAGACCAATGATCTGCATTCAGCAGGTGTGCGATAGACATGAGAGTAGTCACGATGCAGCTTGATAATATAGCATCGTTCTACTGTCAAAGTCGATTGGCTATCGGTGGGAGGGCTCTCAGTAGGTGGCGTCTTGTATGACACAATGACCATCCTAAAGTAACCGCCGCAAAATAAGCTGAACTGTTCTCCTCTTAATCCATGGTGCTGCGCTCGCCACCTGCTACCTCGCAATCGAATCCTCCTAAGCTCGAATTATCGGGTGGCTCAGCGACTTAAACACATCACAGCCTATGTTTACTTTCGAAAAATAAAAATAAAATAAGCATCATGCTCAGCATGTTTATTCTGAATTATACTTGTTTTTTGTGATTTAAGAGCTAATCATCTCATCACACTTCAAGATGAGATTCAGAAATGATAAACTATATGTCGACTCGGCCATAGTCACTTGGTGGATCAAAAGCAGTAAATTTTCCCTATTGTGATTCTTCGGTTTCTTTTTTTGTATAAATTCTTATTCCTTGACAGGCTAGGAATACAAAAGGCCCCCAATAATAATTGAGTTGTGATCTTAAGAGGCATATGAAATGACAATGAAGCCTTTCAATGTTTACATGAGCCTGTATAATAGAGAATTGACCAATGAGAGAGATCGACACTTCCAAAGATTGGGTCCTTCACGTGACGCTCACAGAATCCTTTCACCGCCTTCCTGTTTTATAGTACGGTGCCTAGGTCTACCAGCCACAACGGCCGCTGCGGTGCCTGGATTGGATTTTCAGCGCCAGCGGGGCCTGACCTGTGGCTCACTGAGCCGGCAGAAAAACTCTCCTCTTATCTGCCATATCATAGTTTTTTAGCGGGTCTGCAGGAAAAAAAGTTTCAGTGCAGCCCATTCGACGCAAGGCTTCTCAATTTTTGTTTGATATCTTCAGACTGGCCGTGTCGCGCACAGCATGGCTCAACAGTAGCGACACTACATTCTCGCAAACCCATTCAACACCCGCACTGCCCGCCCCTTACAACCGCCCACATGGCCGACTCGAGCACATCGTCGCTCACCTCCACCTCCCACACCCTCACCATTGCCACGCCGTATGGCATCATGGCACCCGGGTCTGGGTCCCTGCCGTCGCTGGGCGACATCGCCTCTGCCCTTGCCTTCCGTGATTCGACACGTCGGAAACCCCGTGAGGCATTCCTGACGCCCAACGCTTCGTTGTCGACGGCCTCGTCCGAGATTACCCAGGTGGCCCTCGGCACGTTTGCCGGCCAGATCAGCGATGAGCAGCAGGAACGGCTGCGGAAGATGCATGCCGCGACGGCGGCACGGAAGAAGCGCAAGCGGGCGAACAACAAGGCGGGTGCAGCAGCAGCTGCCGGTGCCGCCGACGACAACGACGACGACGCCTTTGTGCGCCCCGTTGGGCCGCTGCTCAAGATCCGGCGCGTGCACGTAAACGGCTTTGAAATCCCCCAGATCTGGCAGCAGTCGAACCGCATCCTGGCAACCAGCACACAACAGTCGCAGTCCATACTCGACCAATTGGAGAAGGGGGAGGAGTCGGAAGAGTCGGACGAGTCGGAGGAGGAGGACGAGGATGACGACGAGGCCCTGCCATCAACAAATGGTATCCATGCGGGCTCTGACAGCGAGGAAGAAGACGACGAGGACGAGGAGGCCCTGCTTGAGGACGACCTGGCTGCTCTTGAGGCCGAGGAGGATGAGGACGACGATGACCTGAGCATGGGCGAAGACGGCGAGGACGACTTTGGTGAAGACGAGGAGGAGGAAGAGGATGATGAGGACGAGGACGACGAAGATACGGGCCATGGCCCGGCAAAGGATCTTGTCGAGGATGCCGACGGCCTGAACGACGGTTTCTTCGACCTCAAGGAGTTCAACAAGCAGTCACAATGGTTCGAGGCACAAGACGCCCGGGCCGACCCCAACACTGACGCCGCGAGCGAGGACGAGGAGCTGGACTGGCATGGCGACCCCTTTGCGGCACCGATGGGCGGCAAGAAGAGCGACAAGAAGGCAAAGAAGCAGGACAAGTCTTCCTCCAAATCGAAATCCAAAAAGGGCCGTGACTCGCTCTACTCGGACGACGAGGAGGACAACGCCGCCGGTGGTGACGACGATGACGAGGATGGTCCGCCCATCTTTGGCAACATGGACCTCGACGCGCCCTCGGGCGAGAGTGACATTGAGGACATGGAGGACACCACCAACGGCGGCCTGGCCAACGGTTTTGACGACATGGACCTGACGGCCAACGACATCTTTTACAAGGACTTTTTCGCACCACCGGCGAAGAAGCGCGGCGACCGCGACCGGCCGGGCCGGAAACCAGCGCAGACCAACGGTGACAGCTCGAAACCGTTCCAGCCCGACGAAGCGGACATCCAGCGCGCCATCAAGGACGTCCGCCGCGACCTGTTTGAGCAGCTGTCCGACGCGTCCGGCGACGAGGACGAGGACGGCATCGACGCGCTGTCGGACGCTTCGGCGGGCGACGTGCGCAGCCGCCGGTCCGCGCACGAGCGCCGCCAGGCCAAGATTCTGGCCGAGATCCGCCGCCTCGAGAACGAGGCCGTCAAACAAAAAAACTGGACCGTGTCCGGCGAGGCGTCGGCGTCGGCGCGGCCGGTCAACTCGCTGCTCGAAGAGGACCTGGACTTTGAGCACATTGGCAAGCCCGTGCCGGTGATCACGCAAGAAATCACCGAGGACATTGAGGCGCTCGTCAAGCGCCGCATCCTGGAGCAGTCCTTTGACGAGGTGCGCCGGCGGTACGGCACGGGGTTCGGGGAGAACGAGGACGGCACGCGCCGTGGTCTCATCGAAATTGACGACTCGCAAGCCAAAAAGGGCCTGGCGGCCGTGTACGAGGAGGAGCACCAACAGACAACCAACCCAGACACGTACGTGAGCCAGTCGGACGAGCGCGTGCAGGCCGAGGAGCGCGAGGTGGAGCGCATGTGGCTGGACGTGAGCGTCAAGCTGGACGCGCTGAGCAACTGGCACTACAAGCCGCGTCCCGCGGCGCCGCAAATGTCGGTGGTGGCGGACGTAGCGACGGTCACGATGGAGGACGCGCAGCCGGCGACGGCGCAGGGCGTCAGCGGCGGTGCGAGCATGCTGGCGCCGCAGGAGGTGTACAAGCCGGGCGCGGACAAGAAGGACAAGGACAAGAACATTGTGGTGGTGGCGCGAAGCGGTCTGCCGGTGGCGCGGGACGAGATGACGCGCGAGGACAAGCTGCGGCGCCGCCGGCGCAACAAGGAGCGGATCCGCAAGAGCGGCAGCGGCCTGGCGGCCAACGGCAACGGCAATGCTGCGGCAGGCGGCGCCCTGTCGTCCGCGGCGGCTGGTGGTGCTCCGGCCAACGCTTCACAGGCGGACACGATTGCGACGCTGAAGCGTGCCGGCGTCAAGGTGATTGGCCGCAAGGGCGAGCTCCAGGACGTGGAGGGCAACAAACCGCAGGTCTCGCGGGCACTGTCGAGCGGCAACTTCAAGTTGTAGGTGGGGTGGGGAGTAAAGTAAAACAGTGGTTAATTTGCATCATCCATATCATTTGCATCATTTTCGTTTCCTTCTTATTTCTATTTCGGGGTACATTGTTTATTTTGCGATTCTGTTCCTTTATCATATGCATAGTACGGTCAATCAAAAAGCCAGTGTCATTATTTCAAGTACTAGGACATAGACAGGACCAGGCGTTGATGTGATGTTATGTTCTGATAAAGTATATTCATGGAGATGAAGCTTATACAATATACTGTAAAAATAATGCAAGGTGCTGTCGTTCAAGAAGCAGAAAAAAAGAGAGAATTATATACACGCCCGCCGTAGAAACCGCCAAAAAAGTCCAAACACTTTGTAAACCCAGAAAACCAAAAGAATTTATACATGAGATGTGCTGCCCAGAGAAGCCCTTAGAACGCCGTTTTTTTTTGGTCGTCCGTTTTTTTTATCGTCCTGTTCCATTTGTGTATTTTTTATCGTAAAACCGTGAGGTTATTTTGTCGTCAGTGTATTAACAGATCGCAGTATCCATTTCTCGCACTTAGTTGTCAAGCCAGTCCAGCAGCTCCGGCGTAAAGTAGCTGACAATGATGGTGGCACCCGCACGCAGGATGCTCTCGTGGGCCTCAAGGGCGGCGGCCTTGAGGTCAAAGACGCCGGCCTTGGCGGCCGCGTGCAGCATGGCAAACTCGCCGCTGACTTGGTAGGCGGCAATGGGCAAGTCCTTGCCGAGCTCCTTGGCGTCGCTGATAATGTCCAGGTACTGGCCGGCCGGCTTGACCATGATGACGTCGGCGCCCTCGTTGATGTCGCGCACAATGGCACGGCGGGCCAGGCCGCGGCCGCCGGGCGGCAGCTGGTAGCACTTGCGGTCGCCAAAGGACGGGCACGAACCAGCAGCCTCGCGGAAGGGACCGTACAGACAGCCCGAGAACTTGGCGGCGTAGGACATGAGCATGACGCGGTGGGCGAGGCCTTCCTCAATAAGCTTGAGCTTGATGGCGCGGATGCGGCCGTCGTTCATGTCGGAGGGGGCGACGCAGTGGGCGCCGGCGGCGGCGTAGGCGACGGCCACATCCGAGATGCGGTCGACGGACATGGCGTTGTTGAGGCTGCCGTCGTCGCGCAGGATGCCGCAGTGGCCGTGCGAGGTGTACTCGCAGAGGCAGACGTCGGCCGTGATGTAAAGCTGGGGGAAGCGCTGGCGCAGTAGGCGGATGCTGCGGACGACGGGGCCCTGCGGGTCGTCGGCGGAGGTGCCGAGCTGGTCCTTGCTACCCGGCTTGAGGGGCACACCGAACAGAATAACGGAGCGCAGGCCCTTGTGGATGAGCGGCTCGAGGAAGGGCACGAGGCGGTTCAGGCCGAAGCGGCGCTGGCCGGGCAGGGAGGCAATGGGGGTGTCCTCATCGTCTTGGTCGGAGACGAAGAGGGGGTAGATGAGCATGGACTTGGTGAGCTGGCGTTCGGCCTGCCACGAGCGGGCCAGGGGGTGGCTGTAGCCGCCATGGAGCTGGCTGGAGATCTCGCCGGAGATGCTGACGCTGGTGGCGGCGGTGCTGGTGTAGGACATGGCGCGGGAGACGTGCGAGGAGCGCGAGGCTGTGTCGTCAAAGGAGACCTCGGCGCGGCGGCGGGGGTTGCCGTTGGCGTCGCGGATGGAGAGGTCCTGGACGAGGCTGGAGAAAGACATGGCGAGCGAGGGCGAAAGAGGGGGAAAAGAGAAAATTAGGATGGAAAGACGGTCGTTGAGGTTGTGAGGATCGAGGAGGAGTCAGACGTCGAGAAATCGTCTGATTTGAATTGTTGAGGTTTTTTGTTCCGGCGGACGACGAAAAAGAGAAAAGCGAAAAAGGGACTAGTGCCACCTAACGGACGACAAAGAAGGAAACAGTCGACAAAAGAACGAGAACAAAACAAGTGAAGGCAGACAACCCGACAAAGACGAGGATGAGAAGAGGAATTGGGGGATGGGATGGAAAAGAAAAAAAGACGGGAGGGGGGAGAGAGACAGATGTTAAAGAGGATGCCGAGGAATGACAGGTCTAAACGGAGCGCCGCGGAAAGAGCGATGCGAGTGGAAAAAATTGAGTGGCGAAGGTAACCGACTTTATCGCACGGGCAATTGGCCAACGGGGTGTGAAAGGAAGGAGTGAAACACTTGGAGTCGCTGCTGCCGTTTGGAGCAAGTTGTCAGGCGAGACCGGCCGAAAGAGGGAGGCGTGAGGGGTGCGAGCGAAGGTGCCAGCGTGCGACAGCGAAACATTTTGCTGGGTTTTGCTGGGTCAGGCAGGGGGAACAGGGCGCTAGAAGGGGGGATAGAGCGGGGCTTGCAGGGCACCTGCCGTGACAGGTATTTTGTCGGTATTTTTGGTATTTTTGGTATTTCTGCGCCGAAACCCCTCAGCGGAGTACAAGTGGTACGGCTGATACGCTATCTGTTTCCGCCATATGGCCTGTATTTCTCGTGCGATCTGGGCCATGTTCGGCCATTCTCGGAGAGTTGGGGCGGTCGGGGCAGGTTAGTCAGTCGCTCCTTCCTCGCGTTGCGCTGGAAAAGTATTTTCCACAGCGAAGAGAGCCCGGCGCGACCAGCCAATGAGCTGGTCGCTGTTCAAATACGTTGTCCAGACGGGACAGGGCAATCCAATCTGTGCAGGACATTTGGCAATTCGTTTTGTTTACACGTTCATTTACTCGTTGATGGCATGCATCCCGTGTCCGCGGGCTTCGGGACGCATGAGCCATGCACACGGCCAGATTCCATGCGTTCTGGACAGAGCGCTGTATTGCGGTGAGCCACAGCGCCGAGGCACATGTCACTCCACAGTTCATCGTATTACGAGAAAAAATATAGAAAAGCTACAGAAAAGATGACAAAAAACAAACGCAAGGACACGCAACGACCTTCCCATTCGAGTGATGTGTGAAGCCCAAAATGCACATCGTCGGCCGGGTCAGCAATCGTCAACGGAACTCAGACGGCCTCGAACATTGTCGACATGTCCATATGCGGACATCCACGCCGAGTTCCGAGTTCCGAAGCCTCGTGTCCAACTGTCTATTGTGTGCTTTCTCCTGTTTCGGCTACGGGTGGGCCTGTGCCAACTGTAAATTGTGGATTGCAGCGGGCCGCGACCGAATTGTGGACAGCATTCAGGCCCATAGAGGACCCTGGCAGAAAGACCCAGAAGAGGACATGGAATCAACTGTACGGAGTACGGAGTCACTGTGAACAGTTTTCATTGAATCCTACTCGTACGACGTGCTCCGTATTGACGGGATTTCTATTCTGCGCCTCACGATGCATCCACTATGATTTTTTTGGAGGATCATTGTCATATTTGATATGGGGTATCAATTTCCTGTCTGAGTCTATATGCAATAAAGAAATACTTGTACAGACAAAAGGAAGTATGAAAAGACAGAAACAAGAAAAGATCTATTGCACAACGTGCTCATGCTCGCTCGCTCAAAGATTGCCGTCCCATCTAACGTCTGATCCGTCGGCTGGTGCCGTGCATGCGGCGGTCGCCAATGGCCTTTTCACGGGGCTGGCGCGTGATGGTGCCCTTGAGCTTGAGGAGCGCGCCGCTGATGCGGTCGCCCATGGTGGGCTTGCGGCGCGTCGTGGTTGCAATGGGCAGCACCGACGACCGCTGGGCGCGGCGGTTGTTGCGGCCAAAGAGGCCACCACCAGATCGGCGCGTCGTGGTGCGCGTCGTGCGGAGCTTGGTGCGCGGGGTCCGGGCACGGCGGCGGAAGAGGCCGGTGCCGGGGCTGCGTTGCGTTTTTGTCGTTGTTGCGGCCGTGGTCGAACCGAGACCGAGACCGTGACCATGGCTGTGGTGGCCGTGATGGTGATGGCGATGGGTGGTGCGCGTGGTGCGCGTGTTGGGCGAGAGGAAGCCGCCGGTGGAGCGGGTCTGATTCGAAGTGTGGTTCCAATGCATTTTGAAGGTTTTGAGGTTGTGGGAGTTGCTGAGTTGTGAGGTGTGTTATTTGATTGTTGTGATTGTTGATGGAGATGATCTTCGTTCTTTTCTTCTCGACTTGGGGCGAAAGACGTGACTATTATATAGACAGAGGAGGACAGGAGAACCACTCAAACGACGCCAACGATTCCTCCATGACATCAAAACCAGGGTCGTCTACAGCTTGGTACGAACTCATCGTCATGATTGCCTTGGCAGGCAGCACGATGATCGAACGGCAACAGGGGTCTCATACAGCCATCCTCGATCTTACGACGTAGCCACTTTGGCTGCGAGGCCTCTTGCTCTGGTTGCAGATTGGCTGGTGTGCCACACTTTGTGGGAAAGGTCTTCTTCATGTCGAATGAGATCACGAAGAGAACAAGACCCTGCTTCGATTTGTCTCTTGTCTTGCGTCAGGGGTCTAGTGGTCTTGTTGCCGCATGGCGCGTCCCTAATGTCCAACTACCCCAGATTTGGCAGTGGAAATCGGCCACATGACGTCATTGGCGCCATTTCGATACGGTAGCCACACATTAAAGCCACTTTGAGGCCACCAGGCCACCACCACATCTTCAACCTGTAATAAGGTTGCACTGCTATATTTCCCTGTTCTTCTGCGATCGAATCGAATTTTTGTTTTTACGCTGGCTGGCTGGTTCGTCTGCCAGTTTCTATTTTCGTCACGGTCAAGAGATCACGTCAAACAACCTACGACATCGCCAAGACAATGACGGCGGTGGTACTTTCTAGTCTAGAGAACAGATTGTTCTTGTTCTTGTCATTCTAGGAAATCCAACGCAGGCTAGATTGATTTCAACTATGTCACTTGCGACTTCAGACGTCTAGGAAGGACCTCTTCCTACGGCGCCGTCGTCAGGTTCTTCTTGATCGTGGCCACGTCCGCGTTCGAAAAGCCCAGCGTCTTGGTCACATAGCCCTCGAACCCGCCGTGCTCCTTGTCGAGCGCATCGAGGAAGGCATTCCAGCAGACCACGCGCAGGTTGATCAAATTCAGGAACCCTGGGGGCGTCGCCGCAATGGCCGCCGCAATCGCCTCGGGGCTGTCGTCGGCAGTGCGCGTCGGCACGCCCGCGCCCATCCGCGCAAACTTTTCCAGCTCGTCGCGCACGGGCTCCGAGCCGATGCGCGACAGCATGTAGTCGAGCGCGATGGTGTCAGGGGCCGCGCCGGCTAAATTCAGCAGCAGGCCGGCCAGCACACCAGTACGATCACGGCCGGCTACGTCGTTAGCCATGCGAAGCGACAGAATAGCGCAGACGCGGGGAACTTACCCGTGCAATGGAAGAGGAACGGCTGCTCCGGCCGGTCGCGGACGTGCTCCAGAAGCTGCTGCACCGTCGGCCGGTACGCCCGCAGCACATCTATATAGGTCTGCGCAAAGCCAGCCTCGCCAAAGCCCTCGGCAAACGGCGCCAGCGACACGTGCGGCGTCGCCTCGGCCGTCTCCTGCCACACCATGGTCACTGCGTCCGAAGGCGTCGGGTCGGGTGCCTGCGCGTGCTCGCTCTGCGACCGGAAATCAAAGACGCGCCGCACGCCGAGCTCGTCGGCCAGTGTGGCCTTGCCGCGGTCGGTCAGGCGGGCGAGCATGCCGCTGCGGAAGACAAAGCCGGGGCGGACAGCCCCGGCAGACGAGCTGCTTCCACTTGCCGGCAGCTTGCCAATGTCGCGCACATTGAACGTGCCCTCGATGTTGATAAAGGGCGGCTGCGACAGCACGGGGATGAACTGCTCTGGCGTGAGGCGGATGGTGACGTCGGTCTCGCTGAGCGCGAGCAGCTCGGCGGCGGAGTGGGGAGCCATGTTTGTAGTGGTTTTTCGTAGTTTTTCGGCGCAAAAAGAAACGACAATTGGCTTGGTGAGTTACACGTACGGAACGATACAAGTACTAATGCTGGAGATTCCGGAGGCAATGTGGCCGCAAGAACGATACGAGCCCGGCCGTGGTGAGGGGGCTCGGTGGACTGGAGGGGCCACCTGCCTGTTTTGTAGGAGCCGAGGCCGCGTGCCTGGCGCCCCCTAATGCCCCTCTTAATGCGACCTAAAGAAACCAGGTACAGGGACTGCTCCACTAGCAGCAACGGTCCAACAGCAAAGTCCTACCCCGTATTCCGTATTTAGCGGGCCGGTTCAGCAGGCAAAAGTAAGACGGCCTTGACGATGCGGGCAGGTCTGTCCTATCACAAAGTCCTATGAAGCATGGTATGGGCCTGTAAGAGCTGTGGTAGGTATGCAAAGACGGCATTTTGTCGATTAGTGACAGTTTGGTTACAATTAGCATTTGGTGAGATGTAATACTCCATAAGCTGGGTGGCTCAAATCAGCTTATTGTTAAACCAAATAAATGGTGCGAAAAACCAAGAGGAACACAGATTGGAATAGGAAAACCGTATAAATTTTTGGTCAAAAAAAGTCTATCAATATACAATCGCTAAAAAATGCCGGAACGCCATTCAAAAGTTCAACCCAACAGGTGCCCGATGCGGGTGAGCACCACATTCTCTTTGCCTTCATAAGAAAGTGTGGTATCCTCACCAGTTCCCGCATGTCGCGTGCATGCAAGCGAGACTGTACCGTGAGATACAAACTTGACCCAAGCCCATGGTGTATGTGCAGTGATATCTTTCAACGTGACATCCGAATTGGAAAGGCAGCGGCCTATCAGTCTAGATGCGACCGTTCGTATATCGGGGCAGCTTTTGGTAGGCCCGTTGAAACGACCAAAGAGTCCTCTGTCAGGAAGAGTGCTGCCGTCGATGTCTCCATACTCGGCTGTAGAAGCCAGTCGATGAGTGCCGCAAGACCAAGACAAAAATACAGACACGTCCGTGTCGTCCTTTTCGCCCTCCCCGCTCACAGCAGCTCGAAATCGTCCAGCTCGTCGCGGTACTGCATAATGTGCCGCTTGATCTTGCTGCCCACCGTCCATGTCACAAAGTCCTCGAGGCTGCGCGTCACTAGGAAAGCCGGGTCCGTCACCGTCTCCGTGCCCACGCGCACGTGGCCCTGCTCAATCATCACGGTCGCCGCGTGCACCGACTCGGCCATGTGCAGCCGTGTCATGACAATAGGCAGGCGCCGCCGCGCGAAAGCCGACACGGTCACGTTATGCTCGACATTCGACAGCTTGTCCTTGACGCCGAGGATGCCCATGTCGTGGAGCTTCTCGAGGAGCAGGTCTTCGTGGCGGCGGCGGACGTCGCTGTCGGGCGGCAGCAGACTCAGGCGGTGGGCAAGCTGGCGGAGGGAGCCGCACAGGCGGTTGTAGGAGTGGTAGTCCTCGGGCTTCTGGATCATGTAGCGGCGGATGACGGCGGCGGCGCGGTGGTCGTTGTCCTGCTTCCAGGTGGTGAAGTCGACCTTGCCTGGTGGGGTTAGTACGAAGAGATCGAGGAGCTCAATTGACACAAAGAGGAGGTGGACGTACGCAAGAGCTTCTGCTCATGATGCTTGAGTTTGCGAACCATCTTGGCGGAGTTGTGGTGGTGCTCGCTGTTCGTCGAGGAAAAGGTGGTTGTTCGTCTCGTACCAAAAGCGAAGCCTTTCGCAGGCGGCAGAAAAAAAATATATCGAGAGACCTGCAAAAAACGCTGGCAGAATCCTCACCGCCCTACGATTGGCTACTTCTCTCATGATTGGCCAGCCTTGCCCTCTGCCGGCAACGGCGTCGCTAGCGCGGCTGAGTCATTCTACGGATTCCCAAGCAGGGAGGCGAAGTCGTGCTTTCCCCGCTGGGGGTGGTTCGGCCAGGGTAGGCCCGGCCGAACAGCGCACGCGCTGCCTAAAGTGAAACCGCACGATATACGGAGTATATCAACTTGCCTCCGTTGCCTCGCAACTCAACCTCCTACAACCCACGAACCCACGAGTCCACGAACATCGCAACCGCTGCACAACGTCGCGACGCATCCTCAAAGAGTCGATTCAACAAAGACTCTTTTGTCGCTCAGCAACACCGTTGCGCGCATCCCTTCCCTCGGCTTCCCGCAGCGACCAGCCCCCGATCTCTGACGATGGCCACCCCGTCGTTCTACGAGCTCTACCGCCGGAGCAGGTAAGCTTATCTGACGGGAAGTGATGATAGGATCACAAGAATCTGACAAAGGCCTCGCCTACAGCATCGGCTATGCGCTCACGGACACGCTCGACGAGCTCATCAGCGAAAACCGCATGGACCCGCAGCTGGCCATGAAGGTCCTGGCCAACTTTGACCGCGCCATCGCCGAGAACCTGCAGCAGCAGGTCAAGGCCCGCCTGACCTTCAAGGGCTCGCTCGACACCTACCGCTTCTGCGACGAAGTGTGGACCTTTTTGATCCGCAACGTGCAGTTCAAGATGGAGGGCGGCAGTACGCCTGTGATTGTCGACAAGGTCAAGATTGTCAGCTGCAACGCGAAGCCGGCAGGACCGTAACCACCGCCCACGATCCGACCATAACACACGACGGACGAGCACTGGCTCTATTCCGGTTCACTTGTATCATTTCACGGCCGTGGACTCGAAGCGCGGCCTGCGTTGTTTTCTCGCAGGATTTCTTGACCGGCCTCGGCAGCAGGCACGGCACCACGACACTCGGAGACGGGTCATCACTGAGAGTGTCTATCGATTTTCACCGGAGCAATCGGAGCAACAGGCGTTGACAATGGGTTATAATTTCAATGATTTGCTTTTCACTTTATTCTCAGGCTGCCTTTCAGCCGTGTATCATATTCCCAGCAGCACTGTCTTATATCTAATCCAGTCAGCTACATTGAAGATGCAAAAACGCTACAAAAAAATCATAAAATGCATTACAAAACGTATTTCAAGTCTGGTATATGCTCTAAGATCTGTGAGTGCAATGTACATGTGATGTGTGATATATTACAAACTACCCGGAGAGAGTCGCCTCTTCCGGAGAAGGCGATTCCTCCTCGTCGACGCCCACGGCATGCGGCACGCCGTAGGCATTGTGGGCGGCCTTGGGCCGGCGCGTCACGCCGCCCATGACCTCCCGTAGAATCGTGTCCATCGGCCGGCCGCGCTCGCGGCTCGCATCCGCCACCGCCCAGATGCGCTCGTCCTCTTCCTCGATGCAGCGCTTGGCCAGCGCAGCCGCCGTCCGACGGCTGATCCACGGCTGCCGCCGGAGACTCTCGGCGTGGGCGGCGATATTCGCCTCACTGGCGTCGGTGACATCGCCGACGTCATCCGTCTCGCCGTCACCGGTTGCTGATTCCGCCGTCTGCACCCGCCGGCTCTCCTCATCGCCCATGAGGTCAAAGACGTACCGCAGCGCCTGGTCGAGCGATCCGCTGGTGGCGTTGGCGTACACCACCTGGTCGATCATGTCCATGTCCGGCCGGAAGGCAAAGGAGCGCATCTCGCGCACGAGGAAGTTGAGGTGCAGCGGGTCGTGGCAGGCGCGGAAGAGCAGGCGGAAGGTCGCGCGGTTGGGTCCCGCGGGGCACAGCTGCCGCACGTGGCGGTACAGGTCGAGACCGGCCTCTGCTTCTGTTTCGGTTGCGGTTTCGGGTCCGTTCCTGGACGCCGCCACAGCGGTCGTCGTTGTCTGTTGTCTGTGCGATGCGAGCATCGATTCGAGAACCACATTAAACGCAGCAACGGGCACGCTGCCGTACTGCCGCTTGAGGTCGAACAGCGCCGCGACGGCCGACTCCATGGTGGCCGCCGCCGCCGCTTGGGCCGCCCGCAGTTCAGTCGCATTGCGCGGCGCGGTGGGCGCAGGCGCAGTGAGGCGCAGGAAAATGGACCGCGTGCTACCCTGGTCCGGCACGATCCCCGCATTGTTCATAATGCACAGCGCCTGCAGCGCCTTGTCAATGGTGCCGGCCTGGGCGTAGCAGTCGAGCATCGCCTCAAAGTGCGGCATGCTCAGCTTCGTGCCACGCGCCGCCAGCATCTGCATCACGGCCGCGGCCAGGTTCGCGTCGCCGTGCTGTGCCGCCATATTCAAAACGTCCAGTGCCATGGCGTCCGAGGGCGTCACGAGGCCGTTGCCACCGGGCCGCACGACGCGGTTCCACACGTAGGTGAGCCCGCCAAAATGGCCGCCGCGGCAGCAGGCGTCGAGCAAGAATGACCAGACATTCAAGGAGACGGTGTCGTCGTCGCGCAGCAGGCGGTGGTTGACAATCTGCAGGGCGTCGTCCAGAAAGCCCTCTTGGCCGAGCACGTACACATAGATGTCGAGCAGCCACGACGGCACGGGCGTGGCGCCGGCCGTCGACGCCGCCTCGGTCATCTCGTCGAGCTGGTTGAGGGCGCGCTCGTACTGGCCGTCGCGCAGCAGGCCGAGCGCGACGCTCTGTTGGCCATCGGGCGTGAGGTCGATCCACCGCTCCTTCATCTCCCGGAGGACGGCGTTGCGCAGGATGTAGTCCGGGTGGACAGCCAGGACGGCGAGCGCGCCGTGGAACAGGCTCGGCGTGCCTTCGAGGTTGGCCTCCTTGAGCGCACGCAGCATGTCCTGCACGGCCTCGGCCGAGCCGTTGACGTGGCAGTTGGAGCGCACCAGCGCCTCATAGAGAGCGGCCGTCGGCGGTTCGCCGCACTCCTCCAGCAGGTACCGGGCAAAGGCATTGATGCGGTTAAAGGCCGCAGGGCTGTCCTGCAGGTGGCATAGAGTTGCGTAGATGGCCGTCGTCGAAGCAGCTGTGAGCTCGCGCCGGTAGGGTGGTCTGGACCGGAGGAGCGTGAGAACAGCCAGCTGGAGCTGATGGTCGCCTTCCAATGTGCTGCTTGCCGGTCGCTGGCTGTTCTCGCTGGCATTTGTTCCTCGTGAGGCATTGTTACTGTCGGCGCGGGAGAGAAGGCCCAGGCGGCCAACGCGTGCCGTCGCACCGCTGTGCACATGTCGAACGGCACTCGGACCGTAAGAAGCCGTTCCACGACAGCTCAAGCGTGCTCGACTGGGAAGAGATGGTGCAGCACTGGTGGCTGTTCCAGCGGGCATTACCGTACATCCTTGACGTGCCTGGCGAGAAAAGGTGGGCGCTCCATGTGCTGGTCTGCTGGTAGGTGAGGCACGTCGTGAGGTTGGGCGTGCAGTGCTGCCGCCGTGGACGGCCCGGAGCAGCGCCGGAGCGTCCACGGACGGGCACAGGCACCGCCAGAGGCCGTCGACGACAATCCGGGTGCCCGTCATGTGTGTAGAAAGGAAGGAGGTTGCTTTGGCCTCAATTCCATGCGAATGGAAGAAAGGTGTTGGCGTTAAAAGGCTTTTCTAGAGCTGTGGTGAATGTTGACAGGTCGTTCGCTAACTTTTTTTCTAAACTTTTTGGTGCCATTTGCGGGAAGCTCTGCCTGTGTCGCATAGCTCTTTTGCCCACATAAAATCCCTGTCGTGCGGAATTGGAGGTCACGTGCATCACTCTACGTCAACGACAATCGCATTTACGCATCTACAAACACAGGAAAGTTTTCACTGGTTTTGCCAGGAGAATAGAAGAGCGGTTCATAATCCATTTCTTTTATTTTTATGTGTTGCCTCAAGGTGGTGAGGAAACTTGGCCGCTGACTGACGCCTATGGATATACCGCCACAGGTAAATCCGTTCAAAGCATAGACATGCTTTTCGTCCCCTTTTTCTCTTTTTTGGTATGTTCAAAAATAATTGTCCGGCCTGCTCACTTCCTCTTCGACAGGCCGTGTAGTAAACTCAAAAATCAAAATGGCTGTTTTGCAGTGTTTGCAGTGTTTGCAGAGCTCGCTGTACCTGGTATGTGAGAACAAGACACAACGACATGTGCCAAACGGATCGACTGAGGGAGATGCTGTGCAGCAATCGTCGGGGGGTGATGGTTCGTTCGTTCGTCGGTTTGCTCAGTGGCTCAATTCTTCTTTATCGTCTCGATTGGTCCTGGCAGAAAGGTCCCGGCTTAGTCGCCCCGGCCCCGGCCCCGACCACCACGGGCACCACCACGGCCACGATCGCCCCGGCCGCGTCCGCCCTGGCCGTCACCGCGCTGGTGGCCGTTGTTGTTACCGCCACGGCCGCCGCCACGGAAGTTGGACTGGTAGTGGTGCTGGTGCTGTTGTTGTTGCTGCTGCTGCTGTTCCTTGACGGTGTCGATGATCTCGTCGGGGACGCGGAGGTACTTGATCTGTGCGGGTTAGCAGCGGTCGCCCAGGAGAATCTCGGAGACGTAGAATGGAGGGGTGACGCACGTTGTTGCCTTTTACGTAGACTTCGGGTATGCGCATAAAGCTGTCGCCGTCCTGGAGAAGAAGTGAGAGGTTAGCGAGAGGGAAGCAGGTGTGAACAAGTCCGAGGTGCACGCGGCGAACATACGGCATTCGTCTGCACAACCTCCTTCAGGGTGAGGTTCATCCACGTATCGCACTGCACAAGGTGGCCGTTGAGGGTCTCGCCGTTCTTGAGCTCGACCAGCATCGGGTGGCCCTGCGCGGCGCTGAGGAGGCCGAGGGGTAGCTGCGCGGAGAGGTTAGCAGGGGTGTGCGCAAAGATGGTAAGGATGTATACGGCGTACCATGGTGTCCAAGAAGCCTTCGCGGGAGGAGGCTTTCGTTGGCGAAAGGGTGGGAGGTTGGTGGGAAGGGGAGTGTGGTTGAGGTGTTGTTCGCAGAAGAGAGAGAGTCAAATTCGCGACAGCCCAAAAGCGCAACGCTATTGGGAAACAGAGCAAGGGCGGGCGGCGAGCACTACACGCATGCACGCCTGGGGCCGCGCGAATTGTGGCGTTGACAGCCTTGTTAAAAATTGTGGCTTTAGCGCGGTTGTGGGGGACGGGGCAGGCATAGGTGGCGTTAGGTCGTTGTGACGAGGTCGCCGTGTGCGCACGTTTACCGCAATACTTCACTGCAATACAGCGGCAGTACAAACCATCAATAAAACGATGTAAAAAGTCCAGAGAAAAAAAAAGAATAACATAAATGGCCTTCCAGTGCCTTTCAACCTAAAAACCCTTTCCCGTTTGAAAACAAAATCGCAGAGAGATCTGAAAGATGAAGCAACAAGGCCCTCCCCGGCAAATCAAGATAAAAGAGATAAAACGAGGTAAGATACATGGAACTCTGGCAAGGCGGCAAAGCGAGATAGCATGAGAAAACAGCAACACAACACAGTATATATGAAATCACAAAATAAGACAAAAACGGCTTTAGCCGGCCGTCATCCCTCCCTTCCCTTCAAGCGGCTACCGGTCGTAGGATATCATGGGGCGCGGCCGTATCATGTAATCAAGTCGGACGTCGGCTTACGACGACGCGTTCTCGCGGCTCTTCCGGTAGTTGGCCTCCTGCTCGACCTGCAGGCCGTCGATGACAGGCGCCAGCTCGCTCAGGATCTCGTAGGACTTCTTGTAGTACTCCATCTGGGCGTTGATCAGCTCCGACAGATTGCGCAGCGGCTCGGGGGTGTCGAGGACATTCTTCATCACGCCAAAGGCCTCCTCGGTCTGCGTCACAAACTCGTCCTCGGCCTTCTCAATCTCCTCCTGCGCCTCGGGGCTCAGCTCCGGCTCGTCGTGCTGCTGGCCCGCAGCGGCGGCGCCGGGCAGCTTCCAGGTGTTGCCCTTGACGCGGGCCTTGACAGCGTCCAGCGACAGGCGCGACTTCTCGACGTTTTTGCGGGCGCGCGTGGCGAACTGCAGGTTCGTGTTGAGCGTGGTGTTCCAGCCGGCCAAGAACTGGCTCTGGATCTGGGCGTCCTGGGCCAGGCGGGCCTCGCCGACGCGCTCCTGGGCGAGCGCATACTTTTCGAGGGCGGCGGCCAGCGGATCCTCGCCGGCACCCGTGTGCTGCTGGTGCAGGGTCTGGCTGCCGGCGAGCGAGGCGCGGGCAATGGCGTGCGAGAAGGTCTTGGGCTGGGGCTTGGCCGAGGGCGGCGCGGTCAGGGCGGCCTGGGCTTCGGCGGGCGACGAGGCGGAGGAGAGCAGGGTGACCTTTTCGCTGACGGTGCGGCCGAGGTCGGTAAAGGTCTCCTTGATGTTGGGCGGGTAGTCGTAGGGCTCGTGGGAGTACTGCGACGTCACGGCCAGCATCTTCTGGTGCACCTGCTTCAGGGCATCGACGCGCTTCTCGAGGTCGATGTAGTCAGGGGGAAGCTGGGTCTGTTGGAGGGGGAAGAAGTTCCTTGTCAGTTTACAGCTCGTCTCGCAGTTGTCTCGCCGTCAAAAGCGCTGCGCAGCATCGGCGCGCGCTGGATGGAGACAGTCGTACCTTGTCCTCGACCTGGCCAAGCTGCTCCTTGGTGTACTGGAAGGTGCGCGAGGCAAAGGGGGTGATGGTGGCCCCGATGTTGCTATGGCGAGTATCATATTAGCAAGAAGTTCTCGAAACGGGCGGCCTGGCAGCACACAGACAGCGGCACGAGCCGTCATCCCCAAGGACGGTTGACCGCAAGCTGATCAGGGCAAAAACGAGGGGTCGCGGTTAGCAAGACAGACGTACGAGAAGCTCTTGCCGATGTTCTTGAAATCCATGGCTGCGGTATTTGCGGGTTGGCGGATGTAGAGGAAGATAAGGGTTTCGAGTCGAGATGGCGATGGGAAGCGTGCGAAAAGCTGGTCTCGTGCAGGCGTGGAGATGGTGGAGAGGGTGAAGAAGGGGAAGAGGATCAGAAGCAAACAAGGCGATGAGTGCGAATAATTCGTATTTGGGCAGGTGCGTTCTCTCAGCTCCCTTCTCTCTTCTGCAGTGCATGGTGGTCCTGTAATTACAGCTGGCTGCCCTGCAGAAAACGGCCCACAGCGGTACTCGTCGTCCTGGGCTTAGCTGGTTGTCAGGGAAGCCGCCAGGGCGATCCTATCAGTGAGCGCCCAGGCCCAAGATAGGGGGCCACAGGGGCGTGCTGCTCCTGATGGCACCCTTTTGGGACTAGGCTGCAGCCAGAAGGTGTCTGCGCCGCCGTCATGCAAGACACTGACGCACTGTGCACAAAGATAGCTCAGATGCACGTGACCGACCCCGCTACGATCTTCGCACACATTAGACATCAGTCCAACACTCAACGACCTGTCAACGTCTCATGCCAAACCGACAAACGGCTGCAGAAAATATGAGTTCCAAGACAATGTCGTATTTACTGATAATTCATGTTCAACAATACAGTTTCAAAAACCTCGTCAGCTCGTTCCAACTCCCACCACTGGGGCATACGCAATCGGCCTCTGACAAGGCCTGTAATCGACTCACAATCGCCATCAGCCAATCAGAGCGCTGCTTTGCCAATTCGCTAGCACGGCTTTTGCTGGGCGCTGTCCCTTTTTGCCCCGCCAGTTGATGTGGGATAACGGGCTGGGCCACCGGCGGGCAGGGCAGGAACGACCGACTCAATGGCAGCGAGAAGAAAAAAAAAACTAGACGAGAGAAATTTAAGTAAGTGGTCGTAGTGAATTGCCCAAGAAGGCAAAAATGGCAGGCGCGAACGGCAGGCTATGACTCGAACCTTCCCCGTAGGCCCGTATTATAGAATAAACCTATTTTTTATTTTGTTCCGTGTTCTCCCTCCACTTCCCCTTTGAGCATCTGGTGATCCCCTCACTTTGACTCTGTACACACCAACAGCCTCTCCACCCTCCACCACCGCAACCATGGAGTCCACACTGCCATTGCCCTTTGTGGTGAGCGTCCCAGCCGCGCTCGACAGCCTCAGCGAGGGCCTCACGCCCGCCGAGATCGCTGTGCTCGGCACCATCTTCCTCCAGGCGACCCCCGCCAACCTGCCGCAGCTGCAGGCGCTCCTGACCGCACGCGGCGCCGAGCTCGTGCCCTTTGTCGACGGCACGGCCTTGACGTCTCCCGACGACGTCGTCACCCTCCTCAACCTCGGCGCCCGCCGCGTCTTTGTCCAGCCGGCCCAGCTTGCCGAGCTCGCACCCACCTACGGCACCCGTGTGGCGGCGGCCGTGTCGGCCACCGATGCCAACGCGGCGGCCCTGGCCAGCGCGACCACGGCCGAGCAGGGCGGCCTGCTAGTGACAGACCTGGATGTGGCTGCGGCCGCGAGCAGTGCATTCATCGAGGCCGCCGCCGCGACCAAGACGAACCCCTTCCTCTTTGTGCAGCCCGCGCCGGCGTCCGTCGCCAGCGCCACGACCCTCGCCACGTTCGCCGAGTCGGCGGCCCGCATCCATGCGATCCCCATCCTGCCGTCGACGGCCCTCACGACTGCTGCCGTTGGTGGTGAAGAGAACAACAAGGTGTCGGTGGCCGGCCTGCTGGAGGCGGCGTGGCAGTCGGACCGCCCCGACAAGCTGGTGACGACGGTCGTGACGGACCAGTCGGGCGCGGCACTGGGCCTGGTCTACAGCAGCGCCGCCAGCGTGGCCGAGGCGCTGCGCACGCAGACGGGCGTCTACCAGAGCCGCAAGCGCGGGCTGTGGTACAAGGGCGCCACCTCGGGCGACACGCAGACGCTGCTGCGCATCGGGCTCGACTGCGACCGCGACGCGCTGCACTTTGTGGTGCGCCAGGAGGGCCGCCGCTTCTGTCACTTGGACCAGTTTGGCTGCTTTGGCGACCTGCAGGGCGTGGCGCGGCTGGACCAGACGCTGCGCGCGCGCAAGGCGTCCGCGCCGGCCGGCTCGTACACGGCGCGCCTGTTTTCGGACGAGAAGCTGCTGCGGGCCAAGATCATGGAAGAGGCCGAGGAGCTGTGCGACGCCAAGACGCCGCAGGAGGTCGCCTTTGAGGCCGCCGACCTGATCTACTTTGCGCTCGTCAAGGCGACGTCGGCGGGCGTGAGCCTGGCCGACATTGAGCGCAACCTGGACGCCAAGGGCCTCAAGGTCCAGCGCCGCCCGGGCAACGCCAAGCCGAAGTGGGAGGAGAAGGTGGCGGAGAAGGCCGCGCCCGCACCGACACCGGCACCGGCTCCTGTTGCTGCCAAGCCTATTTCTGACGGCCGCATCACCATGAAGCGCATCGACGCCACCAAGGTCACCACAGCCGACATCGACGAGGCCCTGCGGCGGCCGTCGCAGAAGTCGTCCGAGGCCATCATGAAGATCGTGACGCCCATCATCGACGACGTCCGCACCAACGGCGACAAGGCCCTGCTGTCGTACACACACAAGTTCGAAAAGGCCACGTCGCTGACGTCGCCCGTGCTCAAGGCGCCCTTCCCCGCCGAGCTCATGCAGCTGTCCGACGAGACCCGCGCCGCCATTGACCTGTCGTTCAACAACATCCGCACGTTCCACGCCGCCCAGAAGGAGGAGAAGCCCCTGTCGGTGGAGACCATGCCGGGCGTCGTCTGCAGTCGCTTCTCGCGGCCCATTGCGCGCGTCGGCCTCTACGTCCCCGGCGGCACGGCCGTGCTGCCCAGCACGGCGCTCATGCTCGGCGTGCCGGCCATGGTGGCCGGCTGCAGCACGATCGTGCTGGCCAGCCCGCCTCGCGCGGACGGCACCATTACGCCCGAGATTGTGTACGTCGCCCACAAGGTCGGCGCCGAGAGCATTGTCCTGGCGGGTGGTGCACAGGCCGTGGCGGCCATGGCGTACGGCACAGAGAGCGTCAGCAAGGTCGACAAGATCCTGGGGCCCGGCAACCAGTTTGTCACGGCGGCCAAGATGCACGTGAGCAACGACACGAACGCGGGCGTCGGCATCGATATGCCCGCGGGGCCCTCGGAGGTGCTCGTGGTGGCGGACGCCGAGGCCAACCCGGCGTTTGTGGCGTCGGACCTGCTGTCGCAGGCCGAGCACGGCGTTGACAGCCAGGTGGTTTTGTTGGCGGTCGACCTCAGTGAAGAAAAGCTAGCGGCGATCGAAGAGGAGCTGCACACCCAGGCGGTGGCGCTGCCGCGCGTGGACATTGTGCGGGGCGCGATTGCGCACTCGGTGACGGTGCAGGTGCCGAACCTGGACGTGGCCATGGAGGTCAGCAACGCGTACGCCCCGGAGCACTTGATTCTGCAGGTGGAGGATGCGGCAGCACTGGTCCCGCAGGTGTTCAACGCGGGCAGCGTGTTTGTGGGCGCGTGGACGCCCGAGAGCGTGGGCGACTACTCGGCGGGCGTGAACCACTCGCTGCCGACGTACGGGTTTGCCAAGCAGTACTCGGGCGTGAACCTGGGCTCGTTTGTGAAGCACATTACGAGCTCGAACCTGACGCCCGAGGGCCTGCGCAACGTGGGCGGCGCGGTGATGCAGCTGGCCAAGGTGGAGGAGCTGGAGGCCCACCGCCGGGCTGTGAGCATCCGTCTGGCGTCGCTGGAGAAGAGCAATTAGGGGAGTGTAGTGAACATTGTTTTACGCAAAACATTTTGATTTTTGGAACGAAATAGATATGGTGTTTTTGTCTTTTTACCATTGTTGTTTTCGAAGTAAAGCGGAGCTAGAGAAAAATAAATAAATGTGACCAACATTGCAACATAAAGTTAAGCTATTCTATTCTATCTAAAATAGGTGCAATTTTTTGATGATGGTTAAAAGGGGTAAAAAAAAAGTGATATTGACTATAACTTTAAATCTACCATAATTGTCATAAATGGAGTCGTAAATTCATGAAGCCTCCTAAATGTTTCCAAAGCGCCTTGATGTAAACAAACAAACGCCGGCTGTAAATGCAAGTGTAAATGATACATGAATTTCCAGAGTCCAAAGTCTCCCCTCTCACTGCTGCCACGTCTCTCTTGGCTTCCCACACGAGTCGCACGTGGCATGCTTGCGGCCCATGTTCTTCCAGCACATGGTGCACATCCACGTGGCGGAGGCGGGCGCGGACGAGGAGGAGGAAGACCCTTGACTGGGGCCGGCTTGCGGCCGGGGCGGTGCGCCGGGTGGCGGCGGTGCTGGTCTGTGCTTTGACAGGACATTGGCGATGCTGATGCTGCCGTTGTTGCCGTTGCTGACGACGCTGTCGACACCGCTGCTGCTGCTGCCTCCACCCGTGTGGAAGGCGGCTGGCGGCGGCGACCGAGGCCGGGCGCGGGAACTGGTCGACGTCATGGACGAGACGGAGCCGCCGTGTGTGGACGGCGTGAACCGGACCTGCTTTTTGACTCGTGGTTTCTTGGCGGGCTGGCCGGACTGGCGCATGGCCGACGAGCGGGCGGACGCAGCAGCGGCCGCGTTCAAGGCCGCGTGGGACCGTCGTGAAGCAGGTGGTGCAGGCGGCGGCGGAGGCGGTGCCGGGCGGTGTGCCAACGGTGGTGGCTGGGAGTGCCGGTGCGACGACGGGGCCGGCACGACCTTGGGCGGCGAAGCCGACGAGGATATCCGCTCGACACCGCAGGCGTCGCAGACGAGGAACGTGCTCGGGTTGTGGAGCGTGCAGATGCTGCAGGTCCAGCCGCGGCTGGCACTTGAGCTCGAGCTCGAGGCGGCGGCGCTGGAGCTCGACCGGGGCCGCGAGCTCGAGGTGAGATCGACAGGTTTGGGACCGGGCGGGGGAGGAGCACGGCGCGTCGCCGTTCCTGGCGGCGGAGCCGAGACGGATGAGCGGCGTGTCCGTATGGGCGGAGGAGGTGCTGGGCGGCGGTGCTGTGGAGGCGGTCCCCGCGGCGGGTCCACGTCCATGATGTCGACATCAATCACAATCGGTGACGAGCTGCTCCCGCGCCGGCTTCGGTCGGACGTGGACGGCCCCGACAGCCATCCACCACTGCCCTCGGGCCGCTCGGCCGTCGGCGGCACGTAGCGGTCGCCCAGGCGCTGCCGCTCGTCTTCCTGGACCAGCTCCCACAGGGCCTGGGCAATGGCGGCGTCGTTGGCGGCGTCCTCCTCGGCCTGGGTGCGGAAGCCGTTGCGGGCGGCCTGGTCGGCGAGCCACTTGCGTGTCTGGTCGCTGTACTGGGACTGGGGCCCGTCGGTGGCACACCCGCGCATGGTTTCGGGCGTGTGGCTGTTGCGCCGGGCGACGGCGTCGGCCACCACGCTGCGCATGTCCGTGGGGGGTGCCGCCGACGACGGTGTTGCCCCATCCAGCCGGTGGCCGGTGCTGTTCCGGCGGCTGTTGCTCTGGCGCTCCTTTTCGGCAGCGGCGGCGGCCTTGGCCTGCCGTCTCTCGGCGGCCGCGCGGGCCAAGCGCCGGGCCTCGTCCATGGGAATCGGGCGGCGCAGATGGTTGGGCGATGGTGAGGACGAGGACGAGGATGCGCCAACGGCGACGCCCGTCGTGTTCCAGTTGCTGTTGCCGCTGGCGCCCACGGCCGAGCTGCCCCCGAGGCGGTGGCCCTCGGACAGAAAGCCCTCACCGGTAAAGCCTTTGAGGGTTAGGGCCATGTGCTCGTCGCGCAGCTGGTTCCAGAGGGCGTGGAAGATGGCGTCGTGCGGCCCGTGGACGATGTGGGCCAGCTCGTGCAGCAGGGTGTCGGCGACCTGCTCGAGCGGCAGGAACAGGGAAGTATCGCCCGGGTAGCGCAGCCGCAGCAGGATCTTCTGGCCCTTGTTGATGTTGAGGCCGAGCAGGTTGGCCTGGTCCGGGTAGAATTCGGAGAGCTCGCGGACCTTCCAGCGGCGGGCGCGCATGAGCGGCTTGACGAGGGAGGCGACGCGGCGGAGGAGGTGCAGGGCGTCGGCCGCGCGCGGGAAGTCGCGGAGGTGCGAGTAGGCGAGGACGACGGGGTCGTGTTCCGGCATGATGGCGGTGGTGGTTGAAAGAGAGAGGGAGGTGTGAGTGAAGCTGTGTGCACGGCAGGCAGCAGGATTTAAGGTTGATAAGGCTGTGGATGCTGTGGACGCTGGGAGCGCTGTGAGTGCTGAAGAGCGCTGTAATGGGCACTGTAGGTGTGTTACAGCAAACCAACTGCCGCACTCAGAAAGTATTGACGCCTGCCATTTCGAAAGAAGAATCAAAAGGCGAGAAAATAGACGTAAAATAAGAGTAAAAATGACTGTAAGAATAGAAACAAGATGGAGTATAAAAGAATACGAGGCCGATGGTTTTGCCCGGCCGATGCGAGCCACACAAACAGTTAAGAAACAGTGGACCGCTTTAAGGCTGGAAGGCGGTGTTAGGGCGTTAGGTTCGTTAGGGAGGCGCGGTCGAGCAGCTAGCACGGCTGTCCACGTCACTGTCACTGGCGGTGCCTCTCTTGGCGTCCAGACGGGGGCAAGGCACGCGGGAAGGGAATAAAGAAACAAAAGAAACCAACGTGACGCAAGCTGTCAGGCAGAGATCTCAGAGAGAGTGAGATGGAGAAAGGGAAGCGAGACGAGGAGTGGTTGCACAACAGGCCCAATATGACGGCAAGAGAGCAGAAAGCCGGAGAGCGCACAGTGCGGACAATGATCAAGAAAAGAAACGAGAAAAAGCGTCGATAATACGCGTAAGATGCGTAATGGGTGCGTTGCGTGAAGACTCTGTTTGTTTGGTATTGTGATCGGTCTCTTTTTGGTGGCGGTTTTGCTACTGCTGTCCCCGTTCACTGGTGCGCGTGTGCTAGGCAGCCGGCACAGCCTCGAGCTGTATTAGCAGAGCGGCGTCGGCCTCCCTCTCTGCCGCGGTTTCCCAAATAGGCAATCTCGTTAGTTGCACACGCTCCTTCCTTTTCTTGTAAAGGGTGTCACGGCTGGTCACGTTTCTATCGCATCGAGCTCATGTGCCATGGCCCTCTGTGTTTTGTGCTTCTGTCTTTTGTCTCTCTGTGCACCGTCACCAATTCGATAGCCGTCCTGTCCAACCGCACCAGCAAACACACCGAGCCCAGAAACAGACCGCCGACGCGGCTGGCGATACAACAGCGACATGCCAGCGTACACGAGGGGCCTGGCCTGCGGACGAGCCCCAAACTCAGGCTGAATGCAATTGTGTACGGCACGTCAAACAGTGGTTCTGGAGCGCAGATCACGGGCACTGCTTCAGACGAACGAGAAAAGCCGAATCCTGTTTATATGTACCGATGGCGAAACGCAGCCAAAAGCGGAACCGCAGAGAGAAAACGGGAGAAAAATGACAAGAAATGGTATGCACACAGAAAAGAACCAGGATCTCCTTCTCGACAAGAGGCCAAAGAAAAGAAAGAGAAAAGAAAAAGAAAAAAAGAATAGCAAACATGACCGACACAAGAACCCAAATTCCCAACAAGATACCCGGAGACGGACCAAAACCACCAAATACGCTCATGCACCCCCCTTTCACCACGCTCTAGGCCGCCTTCGGGGCAAAACCCAGCTGCGCATTGCCGCCGTGGAAGACGACAAACTGGCTCTTGAGGAAAACGTCGCCGTAAATGTTGAAGGGCAGGCCGGTTGACGATTGCAGGCCGCCAAAGCACAGCAGCGCGTTGGCATTGGGCACGCCGTCGACGGGCGCAAAGTTCATGAGCCCGCCCTGGACGACGGCATGGTACGAGCCGATGGCGAGTGTCAGGTTGGGAAGGGCCTCGTCGCAGTTGAAGACCCAGCCGCCCGACGCCTGGCTGTTCTGGGCCGTGGGGACCTGCTTGTAGTAGGCCTCGACAATGGTGTCGGGCAAAAACAGCAACGTGGTACCCGTGTCAGCAATGGCCTGGTGCGGCAGGCTGGTGATGGGCGTGGTGGACGAGTTGCCCACGGCAAACCCGCCGGCCTCAAACTGCCAGAAGCCGTTGGTGGTGTTGGCGTCGACAAACGAGATGGAGCCCGTGAACTCGGTCGTGTCGATGAAGCCAAAGTTGTAGTTGCCGGCTGGGGGAGGTGGGGGGGACTATGTCAGCAAAGGAAAACGAAGTTAATCAAAAGAGGACACAGGGGGGGGGCTCACCCTCCGTCTTCTTTAGGTTGGCCGTGAAGAGCGGCATTGCCAGGTTCGAAATGGCATTCGAGAAGAACGTCTTTTGCGGCGTCGGCTTCACCTGGTTGATCGAGTTCATGGCCAGGCCCAGCAGCCCCGACGACGCCGAGTCGTTTGTGAACGTCGTCGACACCTGGCGCGCCGACTCCACCGCCTGGCCCGTCACCGTCACGCCGCCAATGCTCACCGTGTCCAGGTACACGTCGCCCGACGAGCTGCTGCCGTCGCCGTACTTGATGCTCCACGTCGCCCCCTGCAGCTGTTTCGCGGTGCTGCTCGCCGGAATGTTGTACAGCGTCTGCCCGCCCTGCTGGGTTGCCGGAGTCTCCGTGCTAAAAACCCACAAGTCCGACGAGCCCGTGTCAAAGTCGAGGTTGAGCGTCTGCGGCGGCGTGCCGATGCTCACTTGCGCGAGGTACTCGCTGTCAAACAGCTGCGGCACGGCCGCCACCATGCCCTGGCTGGCGCTGGTCGACTCGTTGGTGCCGGTGCCGCCGGCGCTCCCACTGCTCCCAGTACTACCGCTGGTACCCGACGAGCCCAGCCCGGGCACGCTGATGCCCAAGGCCTGCAGCAGCTCCTCCAAAATCAACAGCAGCTCGGGCGAGATCTCGACGCCGAACTTGGCGTAGGTTTTGGCCAGCGCACGGGGGCCCCGGCCGGGCGAGATGAACCCCGCGTTTAAAACCTGGGGCGCGCGGATGGTCTGGCCACCAAAGACGGACACCTGGAGCATGTCCTTTGTGATTTCGAGGTTCTGGATGGTGGCGGACGATGGGCTCCTGTTCTTGGTGATGGCCGCCGCCAGCGCGCCCGGCGCGAGGGCCATCAAAGACACTGCCACGGCAGCGGACGAGGATGAGAACTTCATGGTGGGTGTGTGAGGGGGGTAAAAAGAATGGACTTAAAAATAACAGGTAGGAGAGGAGAAAAAGAAGAAAAGGAAATGAAAAGAAGAGAAAGTCCAGCTAGGGACGTCGAGGTATCAAAAGAGTGAAATAAAAAAGGCGAAAGGAGAGAATGAAGAGAAAGATATGAGAAGAAGAAAAAGAAGTAGGAAACCAAGCCAAGACCAGCCAAGAAACAGAAAACAAGAGAATGACAATAATACGAGAGGAAAAGAGAGGGAAAGAAAAGAAAAAAAGGGAGGAAGAGAGAAGAGAGAAAACCAAAAAAGGAGCCAAGAACGGGATACAAAAGAGAATTGGGCCAAGAAGGGAAGAGAAAAAGGGGGACAGAGAGAACGCAACGGGATCGACGAGAGCTGGGGGCCCATACCTCCCGAGGGTAAAAAGAGGGTGATGCGTAGACAATCAAAGAGGAACAGCAGAAAAGTGACAAGAGACAATAAAAAAAAACAGAAAACATGTACGGAGTAGAGGCTCTTGGTCTCTTGTCCTATGGCCTTGGCCAGGCCATCCTGCTCGCCCGTGGTTCATGCACTCTACTCGGTGTATACAGTAGACTAAGCCACTGCAGTTTGCCCAGAAAACTGTGTCTATTCGAGGAGAGGCCGTCTGTTTCATGGAAACGACACTGCCAGAGGTAAGAAGGGAGGCGGAAATGGGAGAGATGGCCATGTCGCGCCTTCATGTTGATGTATCTTGCATGGTAGTTCTACGACAAAGTGGGCCACGATAGGGCATGGCGTGTAAGTGCAGGCAGTTTACGTCGTGCATGGGTATGAAAGAGGCGATGGAGAAAGAAAAGAACAGAAGGAGAGAAAGAACAGGGGTGTCTTGTTGACAAGGGGGTCAGTCAACAGAAAAAAGTGCTTGGCTCTTGCTGCCGGGCCGAGAGGATTGCGAGACACGACAAGGCGGCGATCATTTATGGGAATTCTGTAACGGGTGTGGAAGGGCTGGACGGGGTGGAAGGGGGTGGCTCGGGTGGGAGGGCGTTTCTGGTAGACAGAAAATAGTGATGAGAGCGAAGGCGAGAGGCGAAACAATCAACGTGGACAAAACACGAGGACAGAAAATAAACAACTGCGTGGCAAACGGTCGACGCTGTCAATGAAGAGAAGAGAAGACGAATGAAGAAATAGACAGCATTTGTGCCGAATTGAGCAAGTGACGTTGAGTGTGTCGAAATCGGTGCCAGTGAGGATCGTGCGCCTCCATAAACGCCAATGTTGCAGGGTGCTGTCACTGGTAAAAAAGTCTAAATCCCATACCCATGCTCCAGACACCACCATGTTCGACGTACCCTTGCACGTCCTTTTCGGCGTGCATCCGACAAACCAAGCATAACCAAGCATTGGATGAAGGTAAGCTGGACTGGGACGGCGTTTGAAAGGAGGGAGGAGAAGAGACTACGGCTCAACGAACGGTAATAAATCTTGGGGTGATGGAAATGAGAGTCTTCAAGAGTCGTTCGTCCTGTCTAAAGGGTACTCTCATATTGGTGAAAGGTGATGCTTTGTGAAATGGCGCAATTGAAATGACAGAAAGTGCCACGGATGTTGACAGCCATAGCTCTTTTTTCTTTTCTTTTCTTTTTCATTTTGTTGCCCTTTGAATCTGCCCTTTTACTTCTCACTATGCTCACTTTCTTTTTCATCGATTGAGGCTCTGGAGGCTCTGCCTGCGACAGTTGGGCACCCCTGGGCCGTGAAAACATGGCCAACCCCCCGTCGATCAGGGAGCCTCCGTTTATGCTTACCACAAGTCGTGTCAAGTTTGACGCCTCCTTTTCCCATCTGCCCTGTTGTCAACTCGGCACTGTATTCTTTGGGTGTGGCGCTGTCTCTGTCCTGCCATCCCAACCTCTGTTCGAGAGGCTTGACACTTTGCTGTCAACTGATTTACGAGGTGCGTTTCCTATCGTGAAAAAGGACAATCGACAAAACAAAAGGCCAATCCCTTCTGTATTTTTCCCGACGGAGGATTTGAGCATTGGAGGGACCTTGTTTTCTTTTCCTTTGGGACACGATAGTGCTTCGCGTATTCTCTTTTCGTCTTCATTGCTTTTATAAAATTTACAACGATAATTTGGGCATCAAATGCGCTCGTTCTATTAGGACGCGATGTGAGGTACACGAATTGACTGGACAAGCAAGTCAAGAAAAGCCAAGTTCAATAGGATGTCAGTAAACTAGCCTCCTGCTGTTACGATTGATGTGTGCCTTTGTACCCTCCATTTTTCTTCTACTGTTCTGATTGCTAATTGAAAAAGCATCAAAGCCTCCTAACAGAGATGACGTACGCTGCGTTCTGTCTCTGTCCCGGGCAGCTTGACGCGAAGACAACGAAGACGGGACGAGATGAGGCTGCAGATCGAACATGGCGAACGGGCGTGAAGCAGCTGAAGAACCAGAAGAGAGGACAGAGCAAACAGTCTGGGAATGAAATACGAAGGAACGACGACTCGAATTCATCCAGAACAATACAGGATAAATGAGAAGCGAGACGAAAACAAACGAAAGAGCAAAGGGCCAAAGGGTCTAGATCCAGATTCGGTAGATTTGTTGAAGAAACGCAAACCCGTTGGGAGTGCAGTCCCTCAACGTGACAGCCGAGGGTAGTCCAAAGTCAAGACATTGCCGGTTCTGTCTGTGGATGCTATCCTTGCTTTGTTTTTGCTTTTTGTCTGCACACTTTTGTTTTCTCGCTTTCTTTGTCACGTTGAACAAAGGTTCGGGAACGGATTTTGGCCTAGGTGTCCGGATGCCGGTTAGGGCGCCCGCCCACTGTGAGCTTGGCGGCACTAAGACGTGAAAATGGGGGGAAGGCACACGTGGAGACGCGCTACACGGGCAGCACGTCTCGTAAGCTACATTTTTGACAGTAATACGGGAGTACGGAGTAATTATTACCTCAGTGCAAGCGGAGCTCTCAGCCCTGCCGGGTGTTAGTGCGTGTCTCTGTCGTGGGTGTCGTATGTTGGCCCACCCCCTTTGCGCAACACGCTCGCCTGATGGGCGTCTGGGCTCTGGCGCGGTGTCCGAGATGTGCCGCCGTCACATCAACGTCACCTTGAGCTTATTTTGCAATTTTCTGTTCCTCGTGGCGTTCCCTTTCTTCTCCTGGCCGCCCCCTGCCATTCTCTTTCTGGTCTCTTTTCTTTTCTTTCTTCTTTTCATCTCCGTCGTTCCCATCGTCTCGATCCGCGCAGGATGAAATGAAAAGAAAAGAAAAGAAAAGCGACCCCCATCAGAGAGCAACATTGGGATCCAAGCTTTTGTGGCGTCATAGCTTCTCCGTTGTGTTACCCGTGTAACCCTGTCTCCTCACGATCGTCGTCCACAGATCAGCATCGAGCCGCAGAAAGCCTCCACTTGCAGGATCTGCCTTCCAACTGCAACCGAGATACGACTACGGAGTACCACATACAGTATCGGTGGTAGCCTGAAGTGCAAGACGCAACGTCTTTTTGCAACCGTCTACGAGCCTTACCTCTCGTCCTTTCTTTCTTCGCCTTTCGCTCTTGTCGTCTCCCACCTCCGCCTCGACGATGCCCCTCCCGTCGGCCATTGCGGACCCCCTCGAGGCCGCCTTTTACCGGCTGGCCGCCTTCGCCCACACCCGCCCAACCCTCTTTACCACCGCCTCGGCCTCCGTCGTCGGCCTGCTCCTCCTCCTACCGCCCGCCGTCCGCTCCTACCGCGGCTACCTCGCTTTGGGGCCCGGCGGCATCCCCCACAATGTCTGGGGCTGGCTCTACCAAGGCCTCGGCCAGGCCTTTGCCGTCCGTGACCCCTTGAGCACGCGCGACTTTGAAAAGCCCAGCCCGGCCGTCCTGGCCCGCTACGGCGGCAGCGCCCGCGCCCAAAAGTCGTACCTCGACATTGACACCACGCTGCCCGCGCGCGCCGGACCGCGGCCCACCGTGCCGGGCTACACCGCACCCCAGCGGCAGACCACCGACGTGGTCATGGACCCTGCGGCAACGCGCGCCGCCCAAAACGCGTTTCTGACGGCCGTGGCGGCGGCGAACCCGGACAATTTCGAAATCCGGCCCTCGCAGCTCGAGGGCACCGCGACACCCGCGCTGTGGGCCAAGCAGGCCGTGGTGCTCGGCGCGGCGCTGTGGGACCGCGACCCGGCCGACAAACCCGCGAAAGGTAACAAG
This sequence comes from Sporothrix inflata, assembly GCA_021396225.1. Classification (NCBI taxonomy): domain Eukaryota; kingdom Fungi; phylum Ascomycota; class Sordariomycetes; order Ophiostomatales; family Ophiostomataceae; genus Sporothrix; species Sporothrix inflata. The sequence goes on along the minus strand of WNYF01000073.1, from coordinate 45,519 downwards.
AAAGAAAAGAGTGCCAAAAAGGCCAAGCTGCCGCGGGCCCCCGTCGAGATCTGCCATGTGCACCCCGAGGCCAGCTCGCACATGCAGTTCAGCCTCGGGGACGCCTACTGGGTGGTCAAGGCCGGCTGGGGCGAGCGGCACCTGCTGGCCGGCAGCCCGGCCGCGCGCGTGCCGCCGACCTACCTAATTGTGTACGCCCCGCGGGACGAGCGGGAGCTCCAGGTCTGGAAGGAGCTGGTCATGGCCGCCGTGCGGTTCAGCGTGGACGAGGACGTGGACATCAACGACGCCAGGAAGTGAAGGTGTTTCGTTGGAGAAGAAGGGCTGTAATGATGCTGTTTGATGATGATGATGGACGATGTAAGATACTATTACCTCAAATACCCACCTCTTTTTTTTTCTCTTGTTTTCTCGTTCTTGTGCTTCATATCGTGAAGGAGGTAAAACTTGACTGTTTGCTGATGCAATACAATTGAGTTTGCATGTTGTTTTGGTGCCGTCATCCGTTTGGTGAAAAGTGAATGATGGTGGCCATGACCTTCTTGCGGGACCGTCGGGATGATAATATCTTGCTCGTGTACACCAAGGTGCACGCCGAGCCCTCGCCGAGCGACCGGTTCTTGGACACTTGGGTAACAAGCTTCGCTCGGCTTGGCCCTTGTCTCCGTTTGTCCGTCTTTGCCCGTCCCGGGGCATCCCATAGTGCATTGAACAGACGCAGTAGTGCGTTCGGCATCCATCCTTGTTGTTGCATAAAAACGTTCTCAACTTGTCCCGAATTCGTACTTTCGGATTCTGAAGGAGCCGAGCTAGCTCCTACGGCTTTCACGCATCCTGCAATCCTTCCAGGTATTGGCTCGTTTTCCATCTTCGCCATTAGATTGTCTTTCGACTATTGTTCTTCGTAGGGAGAACATACCGCCTGGGAGACTGCCATGTCTGTACAAGTAACGCTATCTGTAACAAGACATGGCATCTCTTGATGGATCCCGTAGCACGGTGGTTTTTGCTCTCACATACGTGCTCACCCCATAAACTGTTCTGTCCCAACCCCGACCTCTTCGCCGCGGACATGGAGAATATCTCCCTGGAAGGATTCTGGAAATGAAAGGTGTACCGAACGCTCCCCCATAAAACAATGCGGAAACATGCGTTGGGCAGACTAACAAACAGACGAATAAGTCGGAAACTACCCATGCAAGCAGGTGAAGGCCGCTGGGAAAGAAGAAAAAAAATCGTTGGAAACAAAAACAATGAAATACGAACCATGGTATCTAGCCCTGCACATGGCCAAAAATGGACGACGGGCAGCAAAGACAATAGACAATGGAAAGCATTTTATCCCGGCATATCCTGTCTAACACACTTGTGCAAATAATATATTGGAAGCAACGATGAAAACAGCACAATACTTAACGGGAAAGCGCAATATAGGGAGGGAGAGTTGGAGCCCGACGACATCAGTGAATTGCAGTTTTCTCCGCTTGACTGGTCGTATTTTCCTCTCGTTCCCAAATATGATTTGCCCCAATCACATTGTCGTCTCCTTTTTCATCACCACAATTCACCCCAATTGGACCAGTCGTAAGCAAGCCACTGGCTCTAGCAGGCATGTATCGTTAAGAACAAAATACAGAAAGTGACTTGTAAGTGAGAGCTGCCCCGACTGGAGATGAATCACACTGGTGAAAAGAAGAGGGAACATTGGAGGGGAAGAGAAAAGGGATCTTGCCTTTTGGCTTCTCCAAGTACTTACAAGCAGCGCTGCAAGTGAGAAGCTGAAAACATAATGAGCATGCATGTGCTGGCACTTGTTCCAGCGTTCCAGCACAGCTCATCCCCTGTTTTCTTCTTTTCCTTCTCCTCCGCCCATTGGGGGTTGGTAGGCACACCTTTTTTCAAGGGTGCTGTTGCCGGCCCCCCTTTTTGATGCATCTCAGCCAACAAAGACACGCTGCCGGCCACCATACCAAAACGGCGATCGCAGAGATGCTGCAGGCCGGTAGCCTGTTTTTTTTTTTGTCTCTCTCCCCAACAAGGAGACTTCCACTGGAGTGTGCAACTTGCAACCAACAAATCTTCCATTTCTTCCATCTTCTAAAGTGGGTTGTTCGTCAGTATGTTGGCTCGAAACAAATTGTGACGAGCTTTGCGTGTACTGCACACTTGCTCGCCTATCGTCCCGGCACCGATTCTTCTCTGTTGCACTGTGCTGTGTGCGTTGCATCGTACCCTTCGTAAAACCTACCGTACTACCTGTCAAACTGCAAAGTCGGAATTGCAACAGTGAAATGGGTGAAGAAAAAAAAGTAGACAGTTAAAGCCATGGTAGCATCGTCCAGGCTGAAACGGGAAACCCAGAGCCGCCCGTCAGCTCTCCATTTTGCCAATGGCCCGCTGGTGTCGTGTCGCTCTCTCTTTATCTTTGGCCCGCCAAGACTTGGACGTCTTTCGTCCCGGCTCAGGCATTCAACCAGGTGCTTGTACTTGTATGGTCGGTGCACCGAGACCTGCTGCGTGGCAGCTTGCATTTGCCTAATCGAAAGGTACGACGTTCATCGGCATCATTATGCGGAAAAACCGACACTCTGTAGCGTGTCGTAGTCTGACCTAGCCTGGCCGTTTCCCGGAGTTTGTGTGGCTGAAGTGAGCCGTAGTACCACCGAGGCTTTCGAAGGAGAACCCACCGAGCCTGCGTCAAACGGGGTAGTCAAAGCCGGGCGATGGGAGTCTAGTCTGGCCCGGTTAGATTTCATACGTAGGCTCGAAGGTTGTCGTTGCTGCTTGTCTTCGCTCTCGGGATGATCCCCCACCTGTCCCACCGACCGGGTGACGAAAACAAGACGTTGTAAGACACGGTGAGGGCTGGCAAGACTTGCGAGGAAAAAAGGCACGAAAACAGAAACATCCCGCCGTAGCAAAGGTGAAAAGAAACTCACCCCAATTGTCTCCTGCATGCAAGCTACTGCGTATAAACGGAGCTCTAGCCGGGGTAACCGCTCACCAATCACAGGCCCAAGAACCATGAGCAATGGCCAGAACAAGGGAACAAGCACAGCTAAAACGAGAGGGCGACGGAAAAACGCAGATACCCTGGATGGAATTGCGCAATGCAGCGAGCATCCCAGGTTCAATTTCCTTCTCCACAGTCTCTCACACGTCGTCCAAGTGGGCCTTGCGTCTCCGTCCCTCCACCTTCTCTAGCCTTCTCTGTTGGCGATTGGCAACTACCTCCTGTGATTTGGCGACTTGCCCCCGTAACTGAGGCTACTTGGCAGCTCCTGTTCGCTTGTCGTCTTTAAAATGCCGCACACATCATACGAAGCAACATGTAACAATGAATCTTCGCATGCGTGGAAGGCCGACGCGGCAGAAGGTGAGAGGATGGTGGATGGTGGATGATGATGCATGAGGCGTTGGCAAAACTTGCCACAGCGAAGGAGGCAATGAGCCGGAAAGGAAAACTAGAACACGCGAGAAGACGGAGACGAGGAACGTTGACGGGGAGCCGAAGAAAAAAAGTCCGAAAATAGGAAAGTGCATGCGAAGAGCACATGTGAAGGGGATACAAGAAACCAGGCAGGGCATATTGGGAAATCCATGTGCCGAGTTCGTGCCCGGCGGCTTCACCGAGGGTTACAACAATGAGGCGTCTTACCTTGACGATGCACCACCTTGAAAAACGGATAAGTCAGAGGGGAAAACGCTTGCTAGCATAAGAAAGTGGGAAATAGTGGAAAGCGGAACCGCCGAGACTCTTTTCATCTCACTTTTCCAGTTTAACACGGCTCTGGCTCTAGTTGTTGACATGGGGTAGTGAAAAGAAAAAATCAATGAGATGACAGGTAAAAGAGATGGCCGACAGGTCGAAAAGGACAGCGTCAAAAAAAAAAAAAAAAATGGCGGGTACAGCGGCAGAATCGTCCGTGAAAAGACAAAGGGCGTTTAATATTCTGAGAGACCTTCATGCAGGCAGCTGCAGGTTACTGCAGCTCTGTGTGTCCTGTGCGTGCAGTAACTCAAAAATAAATGAACAAAAATGTGACAGATCTGCTGGGTGGAGGGGGAGAAATACTGCACAAGACACCAAAACACAAGAAAAGCATCGCAAAATAGCAGAAGCGCGCGCGCGTCGAAGGAGGGCGATATGCAGACTGCAGAATATGGACTGCAAAACGCAGATATGCAGGTCTTTTCTCGGTCGGCCGGGGTGTGCGATATGGCATGGGTATGTATGCGTGTGTGGACGGAAGAGAGACTTGTGGTGGGCTGGTACAAAATATCATCGCACGGAGCAGACCAACACAAGGGATGCGGCCTGGTAGCCTGGCCAGTTCTGGAGCCAAGTCTTTGCTTTTTGTTGCAACACCGGCTTGTTCATCTTCCATGGAAGGGAGGCACGTCCACCCCGTATATGTAAGTCGTCCGGAGCACGTACAAGTAGGATACAAGTACTCTGTAAAGCCGTGACAAAAAGTTGAGACCGCGAGAGCATCGGATACTTCTTGGATGGGGCGAGTCCTAGGGGCGGAAAGGCCTGGGTACTGTTTGCGCCCATCCGTCTGTCTTTTGTGATTCTCGACAATTCCCGCCGCGGCACGTCGAGTCCTCTTGTGTCTCGTCATTTGTTGCACTTTTACCGGGGCGAGTAGAAAAGACCTGGAGGGTGAGGGTGAACTCAAATATGATCAGTCAGGCAGCAAAGCAATAAAGCAGAAAATGATACGAAGAGTAAACAATGAGATAAAAAGACATGTTCTGTCAGGACTTGACCTCAGGCCACAAGTGGTCGACATCTTCCGCATGTCGTGTCAAGGACGGAACTTAGCTTTGCGGCGTGAGCTTCCCGAGGCACACCGTAATAGCGTGTTGGTACTCGCTGATCGAGAACTGCTGGTCCAGCTTGCCTCGCATGGGACGTATCGCACGGTGAAGTGTGGTAAGGGGGCGGGGCGGGGCGCGTTGGAGAGGTGAGCGCCGTCGTAATACCCCGAGCAGTGCCTTTGTGAACAGCACTTTCAGGGCGAAAAAAAAGAAAAGAAGAAGAAAAGAAGAAAAAAGAACAAAAGCGGCTGGTCTGCCGCCGCAACAGCTGGCCAAGCACACGCAAAGCGAATCAAGACTCGGCAGGCGGGGCGGGCCTGTAGTATTACTCCGTAACGGTGGATGGCGTAGCGTTGCAGAAAAGATTGCAGGACAACAAGCACAGATGTGAGGCGGACGAGTGCAGACGAGTGCAGGAAAAGAACAACAAAACAGCACAGAGGGCGGCAATGATTGGCGGCGCGGGTGGGTGCAAAGGCTGCAAAGGGGTGGTGGCGGACAATGTTCGGATGCAGGTGGACAGATGAAGCTGTGAGATGCGCGTGCCGTGGCAGGTTGGAGGAGGGAGGACAGCGAAGTTGGGAGTATGTAAAGATGAAAATGAAGAGAAAAGTTACAACGAGCGAGAAGGCGAGGGCGATGGCACCCACCCCGAGAAAAAGATACGAAAGAGGGAGGGACATGCATAGAGCCTGATGTCTGTCTATTGCACCTGCCGTCTATGGATTCTTGAGCATCGCGTCCTCCGTTCCTGCCTGGGTGACCCTCTTTGGGCGCTGATTGTGTGGATTGCAGTTTCCTGATTAGGTTCGACAAGTGCAAGAGGGCAAGAGCACCATGAGGACGCCGTAGACTGGGCAGGAACGGTCTGACGAGGCAGCAATACGAATTTTGGGAAGCTACGGGGCGGATGTGTTTACTTTGGGAACGAGCGAGGCGCGAGACAGCGCAACAACGCAAGAGCGACCAAACGGGCTGTGGAAGGTGCGAATCAACGACCGGGAAGCGATGGCAGATGGGATGCTTCTTTTGTCAAGCCGAAGAAGTGGGACGGCACGGCCAGAATTGCGCATCTACAACATACAACATACCCTCCAGTCCGATCCAAAGGTTGGGAGTCAGTTCCGTTTCTGCTTCACTTTTCCTTCCACCTCTCGAGAGACGGCATTCCCTCTCCCCTTGCACACCCCCTGTCATCCACTGCACGTGCGCACGCGTGCCAACTAACAAAAGGCAAAAATAGGCGTAAAGTCAAAAGAAGAAAAGAAGGGGCCCCCCTCCTCCCGGCCAGGATCAGTCAGAACCGGGCGGCCTGACCCCCAACGCCAGGCGGCACGACATCCCACGCCAGGGTAACCAGCCAGATTAGCCCACCGCCACCTTTAGGACGAACCTGGGGATCGGCTGCATTCCTATTCGCAAGGGGCCTATCAAATCTCCCGGGGCGTGGTATCGAGTGTGGGGAGCGCTGCAGAAACAAAAACAGCGGGCAAGCCAGACCTGGCCAGGCCAGAGCCAGGACCAGCAGAACCAGGACCTGGACGGAGCACACAGACGCAGGACGCCTGTGTCCGCTGTACGATGCGTTCCCGTGTGCGCCAAGTGCACTGTGCGTGCTGCGAGAAAGGACGGTGTTTTTGAGCTCCCGTGTCATCGCGTTGGCCGTTGCGTCCAGTCAAAGATCGAGCCGGCACCAGCCTGTTTACTGGATACGGTGAACCTTTTTAGGAGCCCTGCTCGTGTGTGTAAGCACCTTGTACGTGGAAGAAACGATGTAGTAGGGATAATATTAAGACATGTGCTCAGATGGTCTTTCCCCCTTTCGCCTTTTGATTGTTTCTCGCATTCCTGCTCGCCTTGATCGCTTATACTTGTGCAAGTCAGATACCTGACGAAAGAGGCTTACTAGGTTCTGCGGCCCTTTGAGGCTTTTCTTGTGCGGTGGTACAAGAAAAGAAAAGACAAGGAGACAGGAGAGAGGCTTTCACCCTTGCGAGGCCGCCAAAGTTGATGCAGGCCCAGGCCAGGCCACAAACCAGGCTCGAAAATGCAGCAGGCCCGCAGGCCCGCACTCACGCAAATCGTGCGGTCTTGCACTCTCCCTGTCCCGCAAACCCCGTCGAGCCCTTTTTTTCTCCCCGTGGGACTCCTCGAACTGCCTCCTCAGCTGCCACAATCCGTTGCACCCAAGGTCACTCACCTCTGTCTCGGCCGATTTCCCAGTCGGAAGCACAAGGCGACACCCAAAACGACTCGTACAGTCCAAGTCTCCCCGCCCCCTTCTTAATGCTCTCTGGGGGCCCTTGTTGCACACTTTTTTTTTATGTCTCTCCCCCTGGTCGGGAAGAGCGGGAGGTAACGGTGCAGTGGGTACTTTTGAGTGAGGGAGATGACACACGTGCTGCACGAAAGATGATGGATGAGTGACGACAATAACAAAAGGAAACTCAAAAAAGTCCTCGATGGATGGTGAGGCTGGCGGCTTGGGCCGGTGAGGGAGGGCTTTGGAGCCCAGTGCCGGTTGGACCAATCGTGTTTGCGCTGTGCTCGGTGTCGAGGACGGGGGAGCACATCACATCACATCTGTGCGAGACATGGCCCTGGTCCGCCACGGGAAAATACGTCTGCTTGGGTTGCAGCACAAGCAAAAAGGAATGAGGAAAAAGAAAAGAAAGTAACTCGGCCTTGCACGCCCGCTGGCAGCTCACAGCTCACAGCACTCTGTCCCGCACCAACGCACTGTCCTTTTTGTCTCCCCTAGTCCATATCCCGTATCCCGCCTTTGCCTAGTACGAAAAAAGCAGATCCCCGGTTGTGGAAATGCCTGTGGTGGCAAGGAACCAGCGAGGGCGGGAGAAGGCGAAGAGAAGGGGCGGGAAGGTAATGGAACGGCAACAGAGCAGAGTAGAACGAGGTGACCTGCGATGCTGGAAATAGAAATAGCCGAAACGAAGGAAGACGCGAAATTGGTAAACGGGACCAGACAGAAAACAGAGAAAAAAGATACGACATAGAGCACGATGGAGGGACTGCCTGGGCGCGTATTGACTCGAGAGTGGGGGGCAGGCCAAGAGGGCATTCACAAACATCGAGCTACCGTCTTTCCTCGATCCGCGTCGTTTGATATCCTTTTGTCGACTGAGTGGCGTGGGTTGTGCATATCTAGCTTGTCCACGCATATTCACACCTGCAGCCCGGCGGCTTGCCAACAAGGCCTGGCCTGACCACGGCCGACTTCTTGAAGTTCCTTTTCTCATCCTTGCCAATTTCTTCTAGTACAAGTACTTTACCAAGTTCATGGCCCCTGTTTCTGTCTCCTGGCGCGGGAGTTCCCTTCTCGCGTCAGATGTGTATTTCTTGCATGAGATACACGTTGTAGAGACACCTGTTGATACCCTCCTGGTCCTTTCTTTCTCCACCTGCCTGTCCGCGCTGTATGGTCCCTTTTTCGTACTCGCGTAGTTCTGTTTTTGTCTTTTTCTCTATTCCGTATTTTGCTTCTGATCCCGACTTGGCAAGGCCACGAGCTGCCATGCACGACCGGCCTTGTCCAGCGCAGCCCCTTGTTCTGCCACATATTCGTGCATGTCTTCCTCCTGCCAAAAATTAAAAAGAAGAAAAGGTTGCCATTCGCCGCAGCGCAGTTTTCGAGGGCCTGGCGGGACTCGGCGCCCCGTCATGGCGGCTAGTTCAAGGGTCGCCAAAGACACAAAGGCTTGTTTGCAAACCTGGTGATTGTTTACCCCTCCCTACTATCTCGCACTTTACCTGTCATTTTTCATTTCACCTTTCGCAACCTGAACTCACCTCGAAAGAAACCTCATGTTTTGCTCCAGCACACGTCGTTCCGTCGTTTTTCGGGTAGATCAAGGCCAGGAGCCACGCTCTGTTACAAAAACGGGAGAGCTCCGTGGGAGAAGACTTGGCTTGGACAGGCGGGCACAAAGAGGGGACAGGAAATGGGTTCGCTGCAACATCGAGCCGAGGTGCAGCTAAAACGGCGCCTCGATGCTCGATTGACGTTGCAGCCTCCCATTTTCACTCTTCTTTTGTCTTCTGTCTGCCCGCTTGCAAGTCGAAAGCTCTGTGCTATTCGGGGGGGAAAGAGCTAAATTAGCTCCCACTTTCCTATTTCCCAATTCCCATTCATTCCCTCTCCTATTCCCAGGCCGGTCGGTCGTCGGTCCCTCTTTCCTCGTCTTTGCTCCTGTTACCCCCGTCCTTGTCAGAGGGAAAGAAGCCAAAGAAGCCCACTTTCACAAGCCCGCTTCCCGTTCACCTTTCTTTTGGTATCTTTTTCGCGCGTCCGTCGTATTATTTCTACTTCTCGTAACGAACAACCGCAAGCTTCTCCAGTTTTCCCGAATGCTGTTGCTGGCGCTGGTCGGTCGGCTGCCCGCACCTTTCACCGACAGGGAGTGACGAGAAGAGAAGAACACCGGCGCATTATACGCGGAAGGGGAAGGTGCTCACTGGGCTGCTTCCCTTCCTTGCTCTTGTCTTTTAGTCTTCTAGCTAATACGATACCCCCCGGTCAACTCGTCCGCTCCTTCTGTGCCGACCTGGATAATGCCAGTCGTGCCTTCCACAGTTGCTCTGAGCTCATTCCAGTCCGATTAGCACCCCCCCCCCCTCTCCCCTTTCCCCCGTGCTCGTCCTTGCAATTTGGCACATCATTTTCCTGGTTTCCGTGCCCCCCGACCCGCAGCTCCTCGCAGCTCGTAGCCCGCACCACACGCGCAGCGACCCCTCCTACCCTCCCTACCTACCTTGCTTGTCCTGTTATTTATCTGTCTTGTCGTTCACTCCTTCCCTCTGCACGACTTTTTTGTGTGCATTCCCGTCGGGTCTCCCCTCCTCCTTCTTTTGCTTGGTGGCCCATCGTACCTTCCTCATCTTCCTTGTGATAGACACATGCACACCCCAGGACAAGCATACCGTCCAAAAAGGCAAGTACGACCACGTCGTCTACGTAGACCGGAGCAAAGCCCGCCTAGAACACCGTTGGCCGCGCCTTCTGCGCCTTCTACATGCGACCTTGCTGTCCACCGTGCCTGCCTTCGATACGCTCTTTCTCTTTATGGTAGGTTGATACAGATACATGGGGTGGCGGCGGCAGGAGCTGCTCTCGTGTCTTGTGCAGGCGATTACCCCGTAAAGACGGAGTACTGGCGTAGATACTCCGTGAATTCGAGACCTCCACACTCGCCAGCACGTCGCTCCCGCACACTACGCAACACCACAACTCACCACCACCCACACCCACACCCACAACCCACACTCCCTCCCACCCACTTACACCTCACACACGCAAACATGCCTACTTCGGAGCAGTCTCGTCCCTTTCCGTAGAGCACGCTAGTCCTACCTTCTCATATACTTTCCGCCAGTTAGCCGCCGCTTTTCCTTTTTCCTTCACCTATCTCTTCCCCGTCCAGGCCTCTTTTTCTCAACGTCAAACCCCCCCTTCTTCAAGCTTCCCCCTCTCCTCTTCACTCCTTTGCAGCAAGCCTCTGACAACAGAGAGCTCCCGTTCGACGCAACCATAGCCACACGGAGTGGCAGCCATCATAGACGAGCCTCTGACCCTTCACGTCCAGGTTTCTCCCTTCCGGTCGACCTCGTCCTCTTTGTCAACACACGCTCTTTTAACGACTCCACGCTCTCACGCTATTCCGATTTAACCTTTGCATCGGCTCCTTCTTTTTCTCTCGCTTGGCCTTGTTTGTTGTATTGTTGTCCTTCGTTTCTCTCTTTCGTCCAGGTTCCGTTCTCGCCACGGCTGTTTTGTCCCCCCACGAACGATCAGGGTGGTGGGAAAGCCAGACAGCTACCGTCTCTTTTTCTTGCCCTCTCGGCTGCAGGCTCGTTTTGGCTGCCGTTCCCCCTCCTCCTACAGTCTCTCTCGTTCTGCCTCTGTGCCAGCGTGGTTGGCTAGCATCTGGGGCGGTGGTGACCCTGTCTTTGTTGCAGCTCAGCAAGAGCTGATGCCCGAGCAGCAGCTACACCAGCATCCGGGATTGACGACCGAGGGTCCCTGAGACAGACCTGCGAGCGCGCGGCCAACGGCAACTGGCTCGACTGTCTCCCGTCCCCCCTTTTCTCACCCCCCGAGGAGACGAACGCCTTGGTATATCTCGCCGCAAAACAAATCATTAAATTGGGACAGGTACCAGTCAGGTCGATGCACGTTGTTGTCATGAACAGCCTCTACTAAAGACATCTTCCCTTTCTTTTCTCCTTCTCTTCCCTCCTCGCCGCACCCCCGTCGCTTCTCCCCCTCTCTACATCATCCAGCGGCTCTACGCGCCCTTCCCCTCCCATTTTCTTCTCGCTATCTCCAAGCACAACCGAGCGGCAAAAGAAAGAGACGGCCCAAAACGACAACACGGCCATAATCTTGGGCACCCAGAGACATTCCAGCCAACATCAGCATCACCTCCACGCGGGGCGACGGAGACTGCCTAGGAGCCCAAGGAAATATAGCAGAAGAACGCAAGAGCCCAAACTATCAGAACAACCACAAGGACCAACATATTCAACAGGTTCTACGGAAGCGTGGACGGCACCCACTGCAGCCGCGCCTTACTCAAGGGCTCTTGAGTGGCCTCTCTCTCTCTTTCTGACGGAGCGCTTCCTCGACAGCTCCAAGTAGACTACACTTTCGTTCTCCAGAGCCTTCTTGGCCTGCATGTTCACTCACTCTCGTTCCACCAGCGCACACCACTGCTGCCCGATTCGCCCACTCACCACTCACCCCCCTTTCTACCTTTGTTACCCCCCCCCCCTCCCGGGTGCCTCGTTGCCACCCTCGACGAACCTTTTTGTATGAGCAAAAATACCACTCTGCTAGCCACAGTAATTACCAGATCCAACAGCGGCATCAGACGCGGCAACTCACAACCTCTCTTCAGCACCCCGACGACAAACTGCGCAGGCGGCACTGCAAGGGGGCCACTTCCGGTGACAGCGACAACGCAAACTAAAAAGAAGAAAAACGAGTAAATAACAGCGGCTGCAACGGCGGCAGCAGCAACAGCAAGAGGAAGGTACTTGCCAGAACGACCGGTTCTTCTCTAGACCTTCCCGCACTGCCTTCTTCTTTCTTCCCTTCTTTTTTTCTGCTTGTGCGCCGTTATACTGCGTACGCACGCCTCTCCTCTAGGCTCGCTCTTTCGCCTATTGGAGCGCTGGGCTTGTTTACCTACCTCGTTGTTTACCATACCCATCGACCAATCTCGCCTTTCCTGTGGCGACAGGCTCCTCTACCCATCCTCCCCCTCTCCTCAACCCCGTGCGGTTCGGCTTCGATCCCAGCCCAACATCCGTCACGGCCCTTCCTTGGCTCGAGCATCTTCCTAGCGACCTCGTTGACGACTCACTCATCTCCCGGCGACGACTCCTCTGGATCGCTGTATACTCTACCTTTCTCGGTTTCGGTTCAGTTTTTCCTCAGTTGCTGTTCAGGACGCCCTTCGGCCTTTCAACTCCTCACGAATCTTACCACCGCTATATAATTTGAGCTCGCAAGTACCGATACCGCTCTGCCGTGCTCGTGTTCTTCTCAACTGGCCGTCAACATCACCTTGCATTTCCTTCACATCTGGATCAAATTTCGACTCTCGATTCCCATGGAGTGCTGACACACAATCTACCCACCCTACTCAGGTTGATGCCTTTGGGATCGATTCCTTGTCATGCAGTCATCTAGCTTTCGATAACAGTTACTGCTCTATTTAACACCCTCTCTTCTCTCCTTCTTCTTCTCTCTCTCCAACAGGCCTCACGAGGAGGAGGAGCATTTTCCAACTCCGACGACACTTTACGCTACATCCCACGACAGGAAGCGGAACAAATTTGAGAAAGACTCCTAACACGACTCGACTTCTACATCGACTTCAGCATCCCACGGAGAATGAGGTAACAGTGCCCCGAGCGAATCGAGAGGGTCCTATTCACGCCATAGAATGCATCCCGCCCCCAGCCTTGTCGAAGCACCTCCTTCGCGAGACGACCCGCGACAGGGCCAACAAAGACCAATGTCGGCCGGATCCGCAGCAACCGATCAGGGTCGCACACCATCGACACCATCTTCGCCACACATGCGACTGGACACGACATCCTCAACCTCCCCGACTGTCACGACCGTGACGAGCGGAAGCGCTGTTGCCACCACGGCGGCCGATTCCGGCGGCGACCCACCACCGTACATCGCTGGAGACGAGGTCTCGCCAACCTTTGCCGCGCAGGCCATCTTCTCCGTCAAAGACGGTTCCGACCTCGGAGCCATTCGACGGCCCAGCCGCCGGCGAACCGGTCCGCTATCTGCGTCACAGCGTGAAAAGGCGGCACTTATCCGCAAGCTGGGCGCTTGCATCGACTGTCGGCGCCGACGAGTTGCTGTACGTATTTCTCTGATTTTGTGTTTGATTGTTGTGTGTCTGTTTTTCAAATCATTTTCTCCTTGGGAGAGTTGGGACAGGGACAAACGGGAAATGGAGGACACAGAATATAGATGCTTACGTTATATTTGTCTCCGAAAAGTGCCACCCAAATCACCACAACATGACTTGGGAAGACGCTGTACGAAAGTACAAATCACATAGCCCGACGCAAGAATACAGCCCCCTTGCTGGCCGGCCCATCAGTCCCGCGCGCGGCGGCCGGGTGTCATTTGGACAATCGGATGCCCAGGACATGGAAATCGACACCACTCCGACACCGACGACACCGCACCGAATGGCTGAACAGCAGCAGCAGCCACAGCAGCCACTGCAGCAGCAGCAGCAGCAGCAGCAGCACGCACATCACCAGCCACCCCATTCCCGCACGCCTCTTCAGTCACAAGCGAAGCCGCACCCGATCCCGCTGCCACCACCCATTGCACGCCGTTTGTCCGTTGGAAACGAGTCCCGACTACGGACACCACTACCGTCGGGTCCTTCGGGTCGCAGTCTGGAGAAACTCGCCTCGGCCGCTCTACCAGGTATCGAAAGCCTCTCGGGTGATCTGCAAAATGCCGCCGCGCGGATTATCAACAGCACGAACCCCAACCGAACGCGATACGACGCTGTCCAAGTCATGATCTTGGTTTGGTCCAACGACGCTGACTATGAGGTACGGGACACTATTGACGACTTGGCTGAATTGTTCGAAAAAAAGTACAACTATACGGTCGACATCAAAGCGATCCCAGTGGGTGCACAGAGCCCCTACCGCTGGCTTCTGCACACGGCTTCGCAGTTTATAAACAACCGCGACTCGCGCGACACGCTTAAGATCGTCTACTATGTTGGCCACACCTACCTGGACGCAGAGCGTGAGATGGTCTTGTCTAGGTAAGCTTTATATGATTCGTCGGGTCCATGTATGATCTACGTGGGTTGTTTGATTTCGGATTATAGTCGTGAATCCTTCGACTCTTAGAGGGCCGTATGCTGACGCTTTTCTACCACATATAGTTCGATGGACAAAACTTCGGCACTGACCACTACCATCCGATGGAGCGGCATCCAACAAGTTCTCGAAGACGCCACATCGGACACGCTGATGCTCATGGATGCGGCCTTTTATCCCTGCTCAAAGATGGCACGACGGGACGGCGTCTTTGAGATGATTGCTGCCTCCGCGGGTGAAGACCCGAAACGAACGCTCGGCCGCGTCGCCTTTACGCGCGCCCTGATCGACGAACTCAGCACGCGCCTCAGCCAAAAGTTCCGGGGGCCCCTGTCGGCTTTCTCGGCCGCCGAACTCCACGTGCGGCTCATGTCCAACTACCCGCGGATCATCGAAGACCGCAATCCGGACAAGGAGCGGCTCACGAGCTTCCCGGCACCTCTCCACATCCAAATCGCGTCCGACGCACGGCTTCCGTCGATTCTTCTAGCGCCCTGTCGAAAGCCACTGCCGAGCAGCCCTGAGGCGTCAGCGCCGGGAGCACAGCTCAATCTCACACTTCGGCTAGTTGATGGAGCCGTTGACAAGCCTGGCTGGATTGAGTGGATGCGACTTCTGCCCGAGGGTGTCCGGGAGGTCAAGTGCGAAAGCCCGTATCGAAACACATTCCGGTGACGTATCGCCAGATGCCAGGGGATAGTTTTCTCCATTTCATATTCATGCACACACGCATCTATTTTACACGTTCCGTTTGATTTCCGTTGACAGTTAATATCTCCCCTTTACGTTGATTTCATTTTACAGTTTACGTTTTAATGATTTTTTTTATCGTGTTCTTTTCTTCGCATCTGCATTTATTCTGGGGCTACAAACTATGGTACAAGTTAAGGGAGGCAATGAGAACTACGAGACAGGATGGATGGTGGAAGAGGGTGCACGATGCATGGATAGTATGTTCGACGTGAGAAACGCGCGGCTTAATTTTTTCCGGTCGTACCAAAAAAGCTTTTGCTGAGATTGCGATACGCCGCTCATGGTGTTTGGTCTTTTCTATTTTGTTTTCGAGTCTCTTTTTCCACTCATGTTTTTATTTGCATTCTTGCATCTATTTACTCCCTTTTCATTATTCATTCATATTTCTGATAGCGGTTCTTGCCAGCACCCCCTTTTCTCACAAAACAAACTTCTTTCCATTATTTTACATCTTTCTTTGCACTTGTTCTCTTTCTTCTTAATATTTTTTCTTCCTTTCGTCTACCTATCGCCCGAAAGGCATTGTGTGCTTCAGCGAATGGGATTTGGCCTGTAGTTGCAGCCCACGAATAGCAGCGCGAGAATAGTGCGCCTCATTATGATACCACCCCCTTTTCTCAATTCTTATTTGTTTACTTTCACAGTATAATATAATGGCCTAAATATGACCTGAGTGTCTTTTAGTGTCACTAATTCTTCTCCTTGTTTTCATATTGTGGAATAGTTTTTTTCTTATTGTACACATTTCCATGTTTGCCATTTTTAATCTCCGCCGCGTATTGCTCTACTAAGGTCATTCTTTTTAATGTTACAAAAGATCATCCAACATGGCAATAAAAAATTATCCGCATGAAAATCATTAGCCTCCTCTTTCTTTTCTTTTCGATCACTCCTTACAGCGCCAGTACAAGCAGTGCCGACGACGCAGCCACGGCCAGCGCCTTGGCCCAGCCGGCGCCCAGACGGCCGGCGGCGCTCTTGGTGTTGAGCGACTCCGTGCCGTTCATCAGCAGCGTCGGCTCGTACTCGCCTTTGTCGGTCGTGCTGAGCGTGCCGTTCCAGCAGTACTGCGTGAAGCAGTCGGTGCAGACGCTGGGGACGTCGGTCTCGGTGCGCGTGAAGCTGCGGCTCAACACAGCGCAGGCCAGGCACGTGGGCCAGTTGGCGTCGAGCGTGCCGTTGCCGCGCGTGGCGGCATTGAAGCCGTTCTGAATGATGGCGTTGCGCTGGGCCAGGCTGTAACTGGGGTCAAAGGTCGAGACGTTGCTGAACTCGGTAAAGGGGGCGTTGGGCAGGTACACCACCAACGGGGGCAGGGTCTGGCCGTCCGACAGGGAAAAGTTGCTGGCGTTGCACCCAAAGAACGTGGGCCGCTGGTTGAGACCGAGGTTGATAAACGTGTGGTCGTCGGGCACGGGTGGGAAGAGCGTGCCGTTGGCAATGGCGCCCGTGGACCGCTCGTAGGAGGCGCGCACGGCGGTGCCGTTGGGCCAACTGTAGGTGGTGTCGGCCGAGGAGTCGACGGCCACTATGATGTCGACGGCGCGGATGGGCTGGATCAGCGGGTGCAGCGGGAGGTTCTGCAGGTCCTCGCCGCCATCCACGAGAGTGAGCTGGGTGTTGTTGGCGAAGTCGTTGGTGGCCGGGTTGTATTTGTAGAACGGGTTGGGCACGTACTGGGCAATGTCGTTGTTATCGTTGCCCAGGTCGGTCAGCAGGTCCTCGATGATATCGAGGACAAACTTGGGCACGTCGACCTCGGCGCTCAGGTTGTTCAGCAAGAACTGGTTGAAGAGCGTTGAGGACGTGCCCATGACGTAGCCGAACTGGTCGAAGCCGCGCACGCAGTGGCTGTCGTTGCCCGTCGGAACTTCGCCGTTACTAAAGTTGGAGCCCAGGTACTCGGTGGGCACGAAGCCGTAGGTTGTGGGGTCCCAGGAGCCCATCTCGTAGGCGTTGAACTCGTACACCGTGGAGTTGAGGGCAATAACAGTAGTGCCGGGCGCGCGGCTGTCGGCCACCAGAATGGGGAAGGGCGTGTCGGCGCTGGCAAAGTTGTCGGTCAGGGCAATGGACGAGAAGGTGTAGTCGAGGCCGCCGTCGGGCGCGTTGATGAGCTGGTAGGAGAGAGCGCGGCCCCAGTAGTCAGTCAGCGACGTCTCGTAGCCGGCGTCCGCCTTGGCAGCGACCTGGTCGGCGACGTCAGTCCAGTACTCGGCGGTCGTGATGATGCCGCGGCGTTCCACGGAGACGTCGGTGCTGCCGCCGATAGACCGCTTCGAGGAACTTGTGCTATTGCTCCCACTGTCCTGGGCGTCCTTGCTGGGGCCCGTAAAAATCGAATTGTCAAAACGCCACAAGTCCGAGCCCGCGTAGCCGTCGCGCAGCTGCAGGATTGTCGAGAAGTTGTTGGCAAACATGGAGCCCACGAGCCAGCCGCCGCCCGACAGGCCCGCCAGGTACGTCGACGCCTGCAGCAGACCCGAGATGCTGCCGTTGGTCGGCTGGTCCGTGGTGCGGCTGTCGGCGGCCGCCAAAAAGCCGGCGCCGTTCATCAGCGCGCGGTAGCCGCCGCCGGACATGGCCAAACCAATGTTGGGCACGTTGGCCTCGGAGGCACCGGTAATGTACGACTTGGCGTCAAAACCAGTAATGTTGGCGGCCGTCAGAAAGTCGATGAGCGGCTGCAGGGTGTTGTTGCGGCGCAGCTTGAGCCAGTCGGTCTCGCTGGGCGACAAGGCGCTGGCGGCGCGGGCCGAGGGCCGGGTGGACGGGCAGTCGACGGCGATGGGCGAGTAGTTGCCCGAGGGGCTGTTGGGGAGGGCGCGGCGCTCGAGGCTGAGGCCATTGTTGGCGGGAGAAAAGGGGACGGCGGAGGCAGCGACGGCAGCCGGTGTGACGGAGCCGAGCAGGCCGTAGACGAGGAAACTGGAGAGGCCCATGATGGGCAGGCTGTCGAGACGCAGAAACGAAAAATAAAAATGTTGACAATCAAAAGAGGTGCCGTCTGTATCCCAGTCGATGTATAATCAGTTCCACGATGTGTTGGGTCGAGAGTGAGGTCGGCTCGAGGTGTCGTGTGATACCCGTGGAGGCGTCGGCGCGGCGTTGGCTGTGGCTGCCGCTACGGAAGGGGCGGGAGATGGATTGGGAAGAAAGAGGGAAGGAGCAAAGGGAAGAAAGCACCGAAGCTTGTCCCTATGAATAAAAATAAGTAAGAAGTAGAAAGAAGGGACACTCCTGGGTATCAATGCAGCGCGGTCAACGAAAGAAAGAAACAGAAAGAAATGCAAACAGTAAAGGGAACAACAGCCAAGCCACGAAAGGGAGGGACGACCCGGTGATCATATACAAGTATTATTTCCACTCCCTCGACAACTAACTACCCGTGCCTCCGAGCAGGATGTCAGACGCATCATTCCTTTCTGTTGCTACAAAAAACCTAAAAAAGAAACTACACAAGAAACTGACACTAGGCTGGGGGCAGCTGGCACCCAGCAATACTCAATTCAACGACAACGGAAGGGGTTTGCTTTAGTGCGCAATAACTGGGCAGACGGACCCAAAAATAACATGGACCAGACGGGCAAAAACGCGTGAACAATGGAGACGGCATTACGGAGGTCAGGGTCAACTATCGGGGGAGCTGAGTGGGCAAAAAAGGAGAAAGGCCAAAAGAAGACCACCAGCTCGGTCTCGCAAACAAAAGAAACTCAGAAAAGAAAGCAAAGTGGGGAGGTTGTGCCCACGCTCGCCACGGTGCCCTGCAGTAGTCTCTCCTCTCTCCACTCTTTCGGAGGCAGCCTTTTCGTTACGGCGTATTTGGGGTTCTGTATCTTCAATTTGTTTCTTAGCTTGGGGTTTGTTGGTGCCAGTTTCTCGGATTCGGGTTTGGTTTCACTTCGTTGTCGGCGTGATGTTGGAGTACTTACAAGAGCGCCCTGCATGTACAAATGGGGCAGGAGCGAAATGGTGCTACAAAGACATACGGCGAACTTCAGACAGAAAAGAAAAGGAGCATGTGAGACAAAGACCTGGAAAAGGGTCTACGACCGGCCATCTGAATTTACGCGTACCTGAACATCTGTATTTTTTACGTGTCTAACTGCATGTTGCACGTAGTGAGGATCGAGTTGCTTCTCATCCTGCCGTCTTCTACGCCACGATGGAATTGGCAAGGAGATGGAACAAACACTTTGAACGTCAGAGGAAGGAGGAAGCTGGATGGACCAGACATACGCTGTCAACGTACGGAGTAGGGATACGACGTATTCCGACCACTCCGTGCAGCCCTCGACCCAGTGGCCGTCAAGTCGGGCCTCGGGTTGCTCCAAGGTGCCGTGACGCAATCTCGTTTTTATCTTCCTTTTTCAGTCCCCAAAAACGTAAAATAACGAGAGAAAAAAAACGGAGAACGTTACAGCCTGTCTTCCCCCTGCTGCCCGTTTGGGGGTGTTTGGGCGAATTGGGCGGAGATCGCTCCATGCCAATTGCCAATTGCGCCTGGGCCCTTGCCTTAAGGCGTCTTGGCGCGCTGCCGCAGGACGACGGGCGGAAAGGCCGGACGCTAAGAAGAGGGTCACAGTGGCGGGAGTGGGAGGACAGTGGACGATCAGTGATTTGCTTGGAGGTTGGATGTTGGCTGTTGATCAAGGTGATTGGGTGGTCTCGGTGGCCAAAAACACACAATTTCGATGTGCTTGGCCGTTCACAGCCACATTCGGCGAGTTGTCGTGAGATCTGGAAGAACGATGAACGGGCAACCATACGGCATATTACATTGGAAGGGGGGGTCAAGACATATATGTACGTCGTGAGAAGTGGCAACGAAGTAATTCCAAGAGTAAGATAGAGATGATACTGACTGGAGTAGTTGATGTTAATTCGAAAATGATAAAGTTAATTTATTGCGTGCAAATAAAAGGAAATAAACATGATTTCAAATTTGTTGAAGAATATTAAGATCATGACAGAAACAAAAAAAAAACAATAAAAATTCATAACTAAAATATAAAGTAAACCCGAATGAAAGAAAAATAAGGAAGAAAACGAATAGAATAACAACGAAAGCTCACAGAAAAGGAAGACACCGCACCGGACCGATAGCCACAACCGGCGGGATCAAAATAGATGGTATCAGGGTCCTGCCGGAACCTATGAGTCGGCTCGCATCTTAATTCCCGTTTTGGGACGAAGAACATAGCCAGGTATCTGGTATTTCTGCACATAAATACTTGTTTGCACAAGTACGACTACGGATCTTGAAACGCAAATCCGAAAGACCGCAATATCGCCGTACAATCTCCGCGCAGAATAGCAAGAGGACTGTCAAGTAACTCAGTGCCTGTTTGGCAAGTCTCAATTACGAGTTTGCTGTCTGCTGCGCCTTGCGTTTGTTGTGTACTTGCATCATCTCGAGCGGTACCATCTTCCGCCACAATGTAGCACACGATCGAGTCCTTACGAGCATCTTACTCTTACGAGTATGTTTCGACTGCGCTTCCAAAACTGATTCGATACTGAACGAAGACCGCAACACCAGCGACTACTCGGCTGTCTTGCATCGGAGGAACTCCTGGATGTCAGCTTCCTGAACCTGTCTGAATCCGCCTCGACTACTTGGACCTGCCTGAACAAGCGATGTTTCTGAGACAGACCCCTTTTTAAGGAATACGCCGTATCGCAACGTCAATGGTCAGTGGCTTGAGTTGCTTCTCAACGACCCTACCGAATATACGCATACGGCGTACTACTGCATCACATGTCTGTCGTTTGCAGGTGCACAACGTAGACCCTGCACTTCCTGCCAGCATGTTGCGACGGCGCCGGTCTGCGCACCCTGGGAAACGGGCTTAAAATCTTATTTTCGGCCCCTTTTCTTCCTTTTTACTTCCTTTTAGTTTCCCTCCAGAACGCATCCTTGCAGAAAACGACATGGATGGCAAGCCCGCGGCCTGTGTCCAGGGTCAAGCACATCATGCACGCAGCACAGGGCCTGGCCGTTCCACGCACAGCTCCCTGCTAGAACGTCCCCAATTTATCTCGCATTTTCTTCCCTTCCCCGTGCCATCTCTCCTTCACGTCGTCTTTTGCTGGCCGTCAGCCCTACGGCTGCGCCCGCTGCGACAATGGCCGGACGCCCGTCCTCCATGGAGCAACAAAACGCGGAGAAGGGGAGAGAGCAATCGCACCAAAGTGTGCAACAAAAGTGTGGCTTGGACTTCATGCACGATTGCAGAAAATACCAATCGAAAATAGTGTGAAACAGAGGACGAGAAGTTGTGACGAGGGGAGGGAAGTGACTGAATTGAGATGTGCCTGAGGTCGATTTTGAGAGGAATGGGATGATGCAAATACAGTGTCAATATACAGTGCAAATAGATAACACACAGTACGACGTACGGAGGGCTGCAAGCTCTCTAGCCGTTGCCCGGCAACAGCTCCTGTTTACCCCAGGCATGTCCGTGTCCCCCAAGGTCTCCACTTGCCGCTCCTACTGTCTTGCTACCTGCCGGGCCCAAGGGTAAGACAGTTCCTTCCCCTTGTTTGCATATTGGCGTGGTAAACAAGGGCTTCTGCATCGACATTCGCGATTTCGACTATTCGACCATTCGACACTTTTCCATTCGACAATCAACCGTCGACATTAAACAGCAACAACGACCGCGACAACACGACGTCGCCGAGAACAATAGCAACAGCAACCCCCATCGACCTTACCGAAAGCCCCTTTTCGCCATCAACACACTAGATGGCCGCGCTTTCCTGAACATCGACAAAACACGACATTTTATACCACGTTGTTTTCTTCTTTTGCCTCCCTCTTTCTTTCCTGTCCCCTTTTTGTTTTTCATCCTTCCCATTTCAGACATCATGGAGCCCCAATCCCCGCCCAAGAGAATGACGCGTGCGCGCGCCGCCGCGAAAGCAACAACAGGCGAGACCAGCTCCTCCTTATCCACATCCACATCCACGACCGCGTCCTCGCGAGCCAAGTCGGCCACTACTTCCTCCAGAGCACGAACATCCACTGCCACAGCGACAACCGCGTCGGCGGCCGCCAAGCGCAAACTCCGCACCGAAGACGTCGAGACCGACAACGAGCAGGACGAGCTCGGCCTCGACCGCCCCCAGCCGCCGGCCATGCAAAAGATTGTGCGTGCCGCCCGTGGCCGGCCCAAGAAGACGCCTGTTGAGACGGAGCCAGAGACCACAGCTGCTTCTGTGCCTGCTGCGGCACCAGCGGCACCCCGTCCCCGTGGTCGGCCCCCGACCAAGAAGGCACTCGTGTCTGAGGCGCCCAACGAGACCAAGGCAGAGCTCGCCCGGCCATTTTCGCGGGCATCAACCACCACCACCACCACCACAACTGCAGCGGCACCTGCCCCGCGGGCGACGAGAACCAAGAAGACGGTGACGCTGGCCGAGGATGCCGCCGAAGAGCCGGCCAAGAAGCGCGCCACGCGTGCCCGGGCAACGTCGGCGACTGTGAGCTCTGCTACCGCCAGTGCTCTGTCGTCTGCCACGACGCGCATCTCCGTCCGCAGTGCATCGGCGACCGTCGCCGCCAAGTCGACCAGCATCAAGAAGAAGGTGACGTTCGAGGAGCCGGAGAAGGAGAACATTGTCCCAGCAATTGGCACAGCCAAGGGCGGCAAAGCACCGGCAGCCAAGGCCGTCGCCGAGACCACCACCACATCATCCACGGGTCTCAAGGCCAAGCCTGTCCGTCGTGCTGCTGCTACAACGAAGGCTACAACCACCTCGACTGCATCGGCAGCTGCCCCGCGTTCAAGAGCTGCCTCTGGCAAGGCAGGATCCGACAAGCCTTCCGCGCCGCTGAGCCCTAAGAAGGTCACGCAGGTGCGTCTGGCCCGCGAGTTTGACGTCGACTCAGAGGACGAGCTGGGCGCGAGTGACGAGTCGCACCTCAAGCCTTTTGAACGGAGCCCGACCAAGCCCCCGATGGCCGCCGGCATCACGCCCGCCGAGCGCAACAAGACGCTGGCCAGCGCCGGCCTCGATCTCGAATTCACCCGCGACATCACCGCCAACCTGGCGACGACTACGACCTTGGCGCCTCCTGACCTCCAGGCAGGACTGTCGTTGAAGAGCCCCGCCCGTCGTCCTCCCCAGTCGCCCGTGAAGGAGGGCCTGATGACCTCCCCAGCCCGCCGGCTGGACGGCCTTGTGCCGATGGACGGTGTTCTGGCCTCCACGAAGAAGACTTCGAACAACAACAACGACAGCAACGGTGGGAGCAAAAGCCATTCGTCTGTTTTATTCTCCCCAGCCAAGCGCTTCCCGGTGCACCCCAAGAATCACGCTGGCGGTCAGGACGATACTCTTCGCTCGCCCATGAAGCTGTCTCTCCTCCAAACGCCTGCCAAGCGCCCAGCGTCGCCCATCAAGGCGGCCATTTTGCTGCAGCGTCCCAACATGAAGCCCTCCACGCTCAGCTCCAAGGCTGACATCCTTGCATCGTCGCCGGAGCCCAAGTCGACCCTCGTGGCTGACCAGCCGGCCATGGGCGAGATTCAGGAGGAGGCTGAGGGCGACGAGACCGAAGAGGAGGAGATTGAAGAGGACGAGGCCGAGGCCGAGGAGGCAGATGTCTCCGATGCTGACATTGATGACAACGGCGACGAGAGCGATGCCGAGAACAATGACAAGACCGAGTCTCTGACCCAGATGCTCCACGACATGGCCGCTGACGCTGCCTCTGCCATGCCGGACTCACCCTCACGCCGCCGCTTCCCTGGTCGCCTGTCGGCCGTGCTTCCTCGTGACGCGGATCCCACCGTGGAGGTTGATGCCGACGAGGTCGAGTCTGGCGATGAGGACCTTTTCTCGCCTGGCGAGCCCATGGATGTTGACGAGTCTATCCTGGGCGCGGCGACGGCTCTGGTGGCCATGTCCCCGCCCAAGCCAAAGGCACCCTCGGGCGTGTTTGGCCTGCGTGCCAAGGATCTCGATGTCTGCGACGACGACGACATGGACTCGGATAACGACCTGACCACGCGTATGCCGCTCCCGTTCAGCGACGACATGCCGGCGACGCCGTGCCCGGCCAAGACGCCCTCGAGCAGATCGGCACGCGCAAGCATGGGGGGCCAGAGCACGGCCAAGCGTCCTAAGATGGGCAAGTTCGGCTTCACTCCCCTGGCGGACCAGCTCAACGGTTGGAAGGTGCGCAGCCCTACCAAGGCGGCGGCTACCCCGACACCCGCTGCAGAGAAGCAGGACGGTATTCCGATGGAGACCGTTGAGGAAGCCCCCAAGGCTTCGCCTGATGTTTCTGATGTGTCTGTCATGCCGTCGTACTTCGACGACGCCATGGCCGGCCATTCTCTCCCCGCATCTCCCCGCCAGAGCGAAATCACTGTGCCATCGGACGATAAGGAGTGCGCTGGCCTGATGGAAAACGTTGTGCTGCAAGAGGAGATTGAGACGCCCGAGTTTGACGACGACCTCTTCGTGACGGAGGAGGACTTGGACTTGGCGCAAGAGGCCAATGAAATGTCGCTCATGGAGCCGGCCGAGCTTGAGGATATCATCCACATGCCCCAGACCTCCGACGATGCCATGTCGGAGGCGAGCCAGGAGTACGGCGACGAGAACGCTATCCCTATCGACCCCGCCCTGCTGGCCGAGAGCGGTGCTTCGCCTGTCACTGTGCCGCCTGTTACACCTCAGCGTGTCCTAACGCGCACCTTCCACACCGTGTCCAAGGTGCCGCTGAAGCCGGCTGACGACTCCACCCCGCCCCAGCCCGCTTTCCGTCGCCGAAGCATGAGCGCCTCGCGTCTGCCTACGTCTTCGCGCCGCCGCTCGAGCATCAGTGCTGCCAGCAACGCTAGCAATGCGACTGCTGGCTCTGCTAACAGCAGCCCGAGCAAGCGTACCGACAACGGTCGTGGCCTCACGCGAAGTGCAACCGTGATCTCGTACTCGCCGTCTAAGAAAGATGGTCGCCGGGAGAGCCGTCGCGACAGCCGCCGCCGAAGCCGCCGCGAGTCCTTTGGCGGGCCGGCGCTTTCCCTGGAGGATGCCCTCTTTGACAGCAGCGAGGACGAAAGCCCCGAGGTCCTGAACCAGCCAAAGGAGGCTCCCGCCGCTCCTTCGGCGCCGGTGACGCCGACCAAGTCAGACGCTGCCTGGTCGACGGCCGGTACGCCTGCACGCACGCCGCGTCGCGACTTGGACCCTGCTCTCCTCCGCGGCGCCGTCGTCTTTGTTGATGTCCACACGACCGAGGGCGCCGATGCTAGTGCCATCTTTGTCGAGCTGCTCACCCAGATGGGCGCGCAGTGCGTCAAGACCTGGTCGTGGAACCCGTCGAGCCCCGTGGACAGCAAGGACGGCTCGTCGCGTGTGGGCATCACGCACGTTGTCTTCAAGGACGGCAGCAAGCGTACCCTCGACAAAGTGCGTGAGAGCAACGGTCTCGTCCAGTGTGTTGGTGTCAGCTGGGTCCTTGAGTAAGTCACCCCGCTTATCTTCGCAATTTGATGTCTACATACTAACGATCTTATTAGCTGCGAACGTGGTAACCAGTGGCAGGATGAGGCGCCATACTACATCGACACCGCTCTGGTGCCTCGGGGTGGATCTCGCCGTCGCAAGAGCATGGAGCCCGAGGCGCTAGCCAACATCAACGGCTTGCTCGTGTCGACGCCGCCCAAGCAGACGGGCGGTCCGTCGGCCGCAGTGCGTGAATGCCGCACGGCACCGCCGCCGAGCACGCCGATGAACCGCCGCGACAGCACGCTGTGGATGCGCACGCCCGATGACGAGGACACTGAGAACAAGCGTCGCAGCTATGGCGGGGATGACGGGGACCAAGGGAATGGCGACGTCGACGGCTACGGCGAGCCCGACTGGGGCATGACGGCCCTGCTCACGCCCGTGCCCAAGACGCCCGCGCCCGAGGCCATTGCGCGGTATGCCGCCAACATTGCACCGTCGTCGCCCTATGGCAGCGATGCGGGTAGTGACTACTACGGCGTTGGTGCGGGTGACGACGACGACACCCTCGCCTCAACTCATTTCGACCAGGGCCCGCTGGTCACGCGCACGTGCCCGCCCAAGCAGCGGTCAACATCGTACCACGAGCTGGGCGCCGGCATCCTGTCGCGCGAAAAGGACGAGGGCGTGCTGATGCGTCTGATGGCGGCGCGCCGGAAGAGCCTGCAGTTTGCGCCCAAGATTGCGAGCCCGCTCTCCAAGGCGTGGAATTAGGGGAGGGGGAGTGGCGTTGTGTTTTTCTGTTTTCTGTGTTTTTCTATTGGTTGTGCATTACACATTGCATTGGTTTCCGTCGAGATATCGCGGAGTTGGCGTTTTTGGGTATGGAAACATGGGTCCTTGTTTCTTGTTTTTGTTTTCTCATTGGAGTTTGCTGCATTTCTTCATTTTTGAGAGTCTCTGCACAAAGTACAAACTGTACAGATTGACCACTGACCATTACTTCTTTTAACTACAATTTTGATTGCCTTTCGTCTGCCATCCTGCCGGTCTCCTTCGACGATGTTTATGTCGATCGCGAGCATTGTTGTTGATCAATGTTGATTCATTGTCCACCATTCCTGTTTAGGCCTGGACTCCCGGCGGCTGCATCGCCTGGAGCCGAGTTTGTGGTGGTGGGGTGCAGACAAAAAGTCGTCGTCATGCACAAGCCCAACGCGGTAAAGTTTGCTTTTTTCCCTGTCTCAGATTTTCTCGATGGCCTGTGTGGGCGCCGGAATTGGGGCCTCTTACACAGCGCTCTCGTGTTCTGACTGGTCTCCCGTCCCCTGTTCCTTTCAGAAAGATCCAATGGTCTGGACTTCTTTGATAAGGATCGAAAGTCGATTGCGTATGCCGTCCAGAGCGGGCCGCCTGAGTGTTCAACTCTATCTCAAGCTGCGTTTTGTTTACTCTGTCTTTGAACTTTGTCCTTTTTCTATTCTACAACGGCCAATTGTTGAATCCACCCCAGTTTGCACTTCTATACCTCACCAGCAATGATTGGCAAACGGTGGTAGACAGCTGCTTGGGACCTGTCTCTGTTTTCCTGCTATTAACCGGCTCCCCAATCGTTATCTCGCCTGCAAACATACTCGATCTGCCGACTTTCGTTTACACGGTTGACCACAACCTTGCTACCGACAATGGCTACCGTGCGGCTGCGCTCGGCATCGTGGCTGTTGGCCATTGTGGCCATTGCCTTGGCTAGCTTCGCCGGCCCGGTCGACGCTTCGATCCGCGTACCGAGCTCGGGTGAGCAGCTGCCCATTGGCGACGCTCTGCCAAACGTCGACACACCAGCACCACCGCCGCAGCGCTACACAACTCCCTTGAACTTCTCCTCTCCCGCGCCGCACTTGTTTGCCTCCGCCTATGGCCTGCTCCAGCAGTGGGCCAACACCGTCTTCCCCAACGGGCATGCCCTCACCGCCGCCACTATCCCGGCCTACACGTTGCTGTACCATGGCCTCCGTGCCGACAGATCCGATCCAGACCCGGACACGTTGGCCCCGCCCAGCCCCGAGTGGCTCGCCCTCGACCTCGAAATGGCCTACGGCATCATGGGCTCCACCCGCCGCTCCTGGCTCTTGACGTACCAGACCACCCGGCCCGTGCGCGTGCTGTATGTGGACGGCGAGTCCGCCGCGCTCATGGGCCTCGGCCAGCTCGACTCGCAGATGCTGCTGCTGTACGGCAACGTGTCGGGGCCGTCGCATGATGGCGACAACGGTCGAGGGTTTGGTGGACTGACCGACGAGTACGACCGGGCACGCGGCATGTGCGACTGGTTGGAGAGGCAGGGCCTGCGGGGCCGCGGCTGGGGCTACGAGGGCATTGTGCGGATGAACGCCGGGTTCGAGGTGATTTGGTGTGATTTCCTGAGCGACAGCCTGCGCCTGCTGAGCCGGCTGAACGTGACGGCGCCGCTGAACCCGGTCGAGGAAGAGGGGAAAGAGGAGGAGAAAACTGAAGACGTTCATGCCGCCGAACAGTCGTACTACACATTGCCACCCGTGCCGACACGCAGCGACCGTGCCATTGAGCCGACCAACCCGCCCGCACCGCCGAATTGGCGTGGCGGCGGCGGCGGCGGCGGCCACAACGGTGGGCCCGGGTTCCCAGGGGACGATGACTCGTCCGAAAAGGGTGAGGAGCCGTTCTTGACCTCCCAGGGCTGGGGCTGGTTCGAGAGTGCCACCTGGCACTATGGTGCTTCGCGGGCTGGGCCTGGTACGGGCGAGACCCGCGTTCAAGTGGACAGCTGCGGCATCCTGAGCTACTATGCGCCTCGCTTTGAGGGTGGTGCTCTCGCACAGTCCCGTGCCGAGGACGAGCAGACGCGCCTGAACCTGACGGCCGAGGGCTACTGGTCAGCATCCTCCGCGGTCAACCGCACGATTGCCCTCCGCCAGCTGGGCCGCCGCCGCCGGTTCCACCACCTGGGCAACTCCAGCGTGGAGGACGCTCTGCTGATGCGCCGCAGCTCCGAAGATGCGCTGGCACGGACCCTATCGGCGCATCCGCAGGGTGGCGACGACAGCAGTGCCGCGTGCTCTGGCGCGTCATGGACGCTGATCCTAGCCGAGATTGTCCAGCGTATGGCACGCCATCTCAAGACGGTCGAGGCGATCTTACTCGACGGTCCGTCGGATACCGCCAACAAGAACGGGAGTGAGACACGCGCATGGCTACACCGCCTGCGCTCGCAGAACCACATGTTTATGGTGGGCTATCTGGAGTATCCGGCCGATCAAGACACCTCGGCCTGGCAGCCGGGCACCGCGCTGTTCAACCGCACGCTGTCGCTCTGCCGCTTCCGCTACACGAGACTGTTTGCCGCCGACGATGTTGACCGCCAGCAGCTGCCCCCGGAAGAGGACGACCTGCGTTGGGCCGTCGAGGAGACGTACGGCACGCTGTGCGCCGAGCTGCTGGCCATTGGCTTTGACGTCGAGCGAACGTGGGCGGGCAAGTACATGGGAAAGGCAAAGATGGACGAAGAGGACCAAAATGACCTGGCGGTGTCTGCCGCCCGCTGGTACGACCAGCTCACCGAGCTCATTGCGTGGCTCGGCTGGGAGAGCGAGTTTATCGGCTGTGACCGCGTGTGCGGCTGGCACGAGCGCTGCTTTATCCCCATGTGGCCGCTGATGAGCAGCCAATGGGGCCGGGGCGGTGGGCCTGGAGGAGGTGGTCCCGGCGGTGGCGGTGGCGGTCCTGGTGGACATCCTGGCGGCCCTGGCGGCGGTGGTCCTGGTCACAGACCGCCCAACAATGGCTCGCACGGCGGCGGAGGACGGAGAGGCCCGCCCGGTTTTGGGTTCCCGCGTAGCCCTGCCATGATGGGCGACGACACGGATCTGTGGGAGCCCAAGTGCGTCGAGGCCTGGTACATAATGGGGCAGCGGTAGGCCGTGCTCTGGTTATGGTTTTATGATTTTCAGCGTTTGTAAACATCTTGTGTATTTTTACATGTTTTTGTAGCCTTTTCTGTTTGTAGCTTGTCCTCAATATATTCCCAAACATTCGAATCAACCGTCGTTTCATAAAGTGTCGTCTTTTTCCCTTCTTGTTCGTCCTCCCTATGCCACTGAGACGTACGCCCGCAGCGCCTTGACCGCGTCACCCTCGTGCTGCTTCAGCAGGTCCGTCGCCTTGACCTTGGTCATATCGAGTTGGTCGACCTATGTCGTACACCATTAGTGTGTAGACAAATAAACAGGGGGGATCTCGGACTCACCAGCAACGTCACGTCCGCTGCATCCACCTTGACCTTCTTCGCCGCCGTGCCGCTCGCGCCCAGCTTCAGGTTCTTCATCGCCTTGTTCATCGCCTCCTGGTCCACGAGCTTGCCCGTGTCGTTGGCGCCGCCTACTGCGTCCAGCGACGCCAGCGCCACCGCCGCCTTGCGGTCCTCGGCCGACTTGGCCTTGGCCGCGACGTCGTCCTCGAGGTCGACGTCGTTGGCGGCGGCCGTGGTGGCGCCCTCGTGGACGTTGGATGGTTGGCGGTCTTCAGCCATTGTGCGTGCTTGTGTCGGGTGGAGGATGGAGAGGGGTGGGAGAGTCGGAGGTCGGAGACGTCGTGGTGATGATTGGGGAAGGTCGGTGGAGGTTACGTATTGGCGTCAAGATTTGGCGATGCGCTTGGTGGTGCTCTGCGATAAAAATTGTGGGGTAGAGTGTGGCAAACTAGAGCTTCTGATTGGCTGATTTCATCTCTGAAGACGTACGCCGATGCTACCCAGAGAGAGCCACGTCACTATTGGCACAGTAGCTCTGATTCTGAAGACGAGCATATGACATTCTTGTACACCCTCACATTCGGTGAAAAGGCAGACGAATGTGCAGAATAATACGAAGAAAAGCTTTCGATCTCTTACAAAAATAAGAACAGTATTTGGATTTCGGAACTGAGTTCGTCCTCTTATCATTTGTTGCCTCCTGCATTCATCTCATAGAAGCTTGCTGTTGCTGCAGTTGTTGCCCCACAGTGCAGTGCCGATAGCCCGGAGTTTTATAAGACGTTTTCACTTTGACTCACAGAGGAAGGTACGACGAGCGATTGAGTTTTTGCCTCACGATCACGACACGCCCCTTTCTTACCACATCACACAGCCATTGACAATTGAAGTCAGCATTCAACGTTCCACGGATCGGCGCACCTTGTCGGTATAAGAATAAGACCATAAGACGGGCGTCGTTGAAGGGTTGCCGGTTCTAGCAACCAACACCACCCACCCACGTGTCTTTTCGGCGTTCTTTTGTCTGCCGTCTCATCGGACGATTCCTCATTCTCCTTCTCCTTTCCACATCTTTTTATTTCCCTCTCTCTCCTCTATCCTCCTTCCTCGACTCCTCACTTTTTCTGTATCTCCTCTCTCATTCTCACTCTCACACACGCGCACAATGTCTGCACCAAACGGCGCACCGCCCACCTGGACGCCCAGCTCGTGGCGCTCCAAGCCGATCAAGCAGAGCCCAGCCTACGAGGACCCCGAGGCCGTGGCCCGCGCCACCCGTGAGCTGCAGCGCCTGCCACCCATTGTGCACCCGGGCGAGATCCTGCGTCTCAAACAGCACCTGGCTGCCGTGGCGCGCGGCGATGCGTTCCTGCTGCAGGGCGGCGACTGCGCCGAGCTCTTCGACTACTGCGAGCCCAACGCCATCGAGTCTAAGATCAAGCTGCTGCTGCAGATGAGTCTTGTCCTGATCTGGGGCGCCGACAAGCCCGTCGTGCGCATCGGCCGCATGGCCGGCCAGTACGCCAAGCCCCGCTCCAGCCCCAACGAGACGCTGCCCGACGGCCGCACCGTGCCCTCGTTCCGTGGCGACATTCTGAACGGCTACGAGCTCGACCAGCGCGAGCTCGACCCGCAGCGCCTTGTGCGCGCCTACCACCACTCGGCGGCGACGCTCAACTACGTGCGCGCGGCCATTGCGTCGGGCATTGCCGACCTGCACCGCCCGCTGGACTGGGGGCTGGGCCACGTGCGCGACCCGGCGCTCAAGGCCAAGTACTCGGAGGCGGTGACGTTTTTGACGGACATGCTGCGCTTCATGCACACAATCGGTGCCGACAAGAACGACAAGCTCGACACGGTCGACCTGTACACGAGCCACGAGGCGCTGGTGCTCGAGTACGAGGAGCCCATGACGCGCCTGCTGCCAGCGAGCCATGGCCGCCTGAGTCGCGATGCCAGTGGCAACCCTGCGGCAGGAACACCCGCACAGGCCTACTTTGACACCTCGGCGCACTTCCTCTGGATCGGCGACCGCACGCGCCAGGTCGACCACGCGCATGTCGAGTTCTTCCGCGGCCTCGCGAACCCTGTCGGCGTCAAGGTCGGCCCCACGACGCCGCCCGAGGACTTGCTGACGATCCTGAGAGCCCTCAACCCCCAGTGCGAGCCTGGCAAGGTCACGCTCATTACGCGCTACGGCGCCGCCCGCGTGCGCGAGCTGCTGCCCGCGCACATCCGCGCCGTCGAGGGCAGCGAATATCGGCGCTGCGTGGTGTGGCAGTGCGACCCCATGCACGGCAACACGCAGACGACGGCGACGGCGGGCATCAAGACGCGGCACTTTGCCGACATCCTGGCGGAGCTGCGCGAGACGCTGCAGGTGCACACGGAGGAGGGTAGCTACCTGGGCGGCGTGCACCTGGAGCTGACGGGCGATGCGGTGACCGAGTGCCTGGGCGGCTCCGAGGGCCTGGACGAGGACGATCTCTCCACGAACTACACGAGCTTCTGCGACCCGCGGCTCAACGAGAAGCAGGCACTGGAGATGGCGTTCTTGATTGCAGACCACCACCGGACAGTGCGTCACGGGACATCCGAGGCGAAGTAGAGACGAGAGTGAGAAGTGTTTTGGACGGCGTTTATCAAAAGTTTTCTGTTTCTGTTATGATATTCCATAGTTTTCATCTTGCGTTTCATATTTCTTTATTTTCATTCCCATTTCATCCCATTCCAATTCATAGACAAAAAAGAAAAATAAATTTATCATATCCCAGAGTACATTCAGCACCTACAGCAGACTGGGGATGCCCCGTTTTCCATCACCACCGTCCGGGCCCCGTCACAACAATGTAATCGCCTGCGCGCCTTCAAAGGCCTCGCCGGGCTCCAGCGTCTGCCAGCTCGACACCGAGCCGGGCTCGACGCACAGCATGTGCTTGTAGCCGTCCTTGGGCGCAAAGTCACCGATGCTCTTGGTCTTGTCGGCCCATGGGTTCCACACCACCACGTCGGCCAGGTTGTCGCGCTTCACGCCGTACCGCGGGCGACCGCCCTCGAGCACCGTCAGCGGCTGCGCGGCGCCCTGGGCCGGCACGTAGACGCGGTCCGTCTCGCCGGTGATGTCGACGTGGCCGGTGGCGGCCTGCGTCTTCTGCTTGAAGCCGTCGACCTTGTCCGAGTACGGCGCGCCCGCCAGGCCGTCGACGCCGACTTTGGTAATGTCGTCCACATGAAGGTACGTGTGCAGGAGCACCTGAAAGTCAAACGCCCGGTCGCCCTCGTTGGTCACCACGATGCTCGTCGCCAGGCTGCCCGGCTCGAGCGTCACCCGGTAAATCAGCGCAAAGTCGAAGGGCCACAGCGCCCTGAGCGCCGGGTCGGCTGACGCCGCCGACAGGCCAAAGTCGAGCTGCACGCCGTTGGACGAGGCTGCCGCCGAAGAAGAACCCGACGCACCACCCGCCTTGGCCTCCGACTCGGACGTCGACTTGCCCAGAAACTCCCACCGCGACGTCCGCGCCAGGCCGTGCTGCGGCAGCTTGCTGGTGGGCACGTCGGCGGGCGACTGGCCGAACACGGGGAACACGACGGGGATGCCGCCGCGCACGGCCTTGGAGCCGTCGAGCACGGCGCTCTCGCTGAGCCACAGCCGCTCGGCCGGCTCGCCGCCGTTCAGCGCGCCCTTCCACGAGAGCACGGTCGCGCCGGTCAGCAGGATGTCGACGGACTCGCCCGAGGGGAGGATGGCGGTGACGCGGTCGCCCACGAGGTCGACACGGGCCTGGGGCGGGAGGGCCGGGGTGGCGGCGAGGGCGCTGGGTCTGTTGCGGCGGTCCATGATGGAGGTTGGGGGAGGAGGCAGGAAGTAAGAGGAGCTGGAAGATGAGGTTATTCGAGAGGGTTGAGACGAAGTCGCGATATTGCAACGGTGGAGAGGTCAGAGACGAGGAGGGGTAGTGAATGGTGGAGCGAGCAAGAATGTAAGATGCGGGGATGTAAGACTGAACAGCGAAAAGAGAGATCGAGAGCAAAAGAAGATTGAAGAAGGAGAAAGGTGTCGACAAAGCTCAACGGGTTTGACAGGTTTGATCGGTTTCGAGACAATGCGGGGCTGGTCTGAGGCCGTCCAAAAGCAGAAGGGGTTCAATGCGCTGCAGAATCACAGAGGACACAAAAGGGCGGGCGAGGAAGGAGCAGAGCTGGGGGCGTTTGCGCGGGCGTCCCGTGTATTATTACGGACTATTTCGAGCTTGTAGTGAGGGGTGTAAATGAGCCGCAGGTGTGTTGGGTGCGTTGGGTGTGTTAGGCCTAGCGAGAGCGAGAGCGGGGCAGAGCTCCTTCCTCGCCAACGCTCTTGCTCTTTGTGATGCAGCGAACCACCACTTGGACGGCAGGCGCCAACCGCACACACCGACAACGTGCAAGCAAGCAAGCCAATGGGCAGGCAGGAGCCCGAACATGAAACACTGAAGCTCGCAGGCTGCAGCTTCCCCTTCTGTCGTGCTTCTTCTCTGTTCTTCAGCCGTTCTTTCCCTCAGTGGCACAAAATTATCGTTCACCTGTTTGTAAGGCTGCCCACTTGAAGAAGCTCAGCTCTTTCCTCCATTTCGCCATCGTATGGAGCAGCTAGTGCGGCCGGCTTCTGTAGCCGTTGCGCCCAACACTTTACATTGGTGGAGAAAGACGCCAGCGAGAACCGGGCCGTGCTGGAACAAGCCTAATTCGTGTCAAGTAAATGTTTACGGAGACATCTTGACTTCCAGAGCCGTGCTTTCTGTGAAGCAACAATTATGGCAATTGTGGTTGTGTTTGAGTTTTGTTGGCGGTCCTTCCTAACGCGGTGCCGTCTGGTTGTTCCTTCCCTGTCTGACGTCGTAGCGCATCGTGCATTTTTAAATCAGCCACAACTGAAAATGGCCTCAAAACTTGAACTTGAACATGTAAATTTTGGAACGATCTATTCAATATGCTTAACCGCTTGATCATGACAACTCCACGAAACGACATCATGCGCCAAAATCAAAGGCCTCTTTGATGTCCAGGGCCAGCGTGGCCTGCACGTCGCGCGGGCTCGAGCTCGTCGCAACGGTCACACTGTGCTTGCCGCCATCGACACGCCACGCCTCGCCCTCGACCCAGTAGGCGGCGCCGTCGCGTGCAAACGTCAGCTGGGTGCGTTTCGACTCGCCGGGCTGCAGATGCAGCTTCTCGAACGCGACGAGCGCTTTGGGCGGGCGTCCCCCACCCGCACCCTCGGCCGGCGGTGCAAGGTACACCTGGACGGTCTCGGACCCGGCAGCAGCGCCCGTGTTGGTCACCGTCACCGACACGGTCACGGTGTCCTTTTCAGTTGCTTCTTTCGAGAACGTACCCTCAATGGCAGCGTCGGCAAACGCAAACGAGGTGTAGCTCAGACCAAACCCAAAGGGGAACAACACCTCGCCTCCGTCGGCTCCGCTGCCGTACTTTTGGTCAAAGTGGCGGTAGCCGACGTTGACGCCCTCGACGTACTCGACCTGCTGGCTGTCGTAGCTGTCGAGGCCAAAGTTGCCGAAGCAGGGCGAGTCCTCGTACCGCTTGGGCCACGAGACGGGTAGCTTGCCGCTCGGGTTGACGGCGCCAAAGAGCGCATCAAAGATGGCGTTGCCTGTCTCCTGGCCGGCGTACCAGGCTTGCAGCACGGCCGGCACCTGGTCCAGCCACGGCATGGAGACGGGCACGCCCGTGGTGACGACGACAATGGTGTTGGGGTTGGCCTTGGCGACGGCGGCCACCAGCTGGTCCTGCGAGCCCTCGGCCGGCAGCGCCATCTCGGCCATGTCCTGGCCCTCGGTCTCCCACTGGGCGGTGTTGCCAACAAAGCAGACGGCGAGGTCGGCCTCCGCGGCCAGACCCACGGCTTCGGCCAGCAGATCCTTTTCCATGTCGGCCTGCGCGACAAAGCCCAGGTGCGCGGCAATCAGGTTCTCGAGCAGGTGCAGCTCGGCGTTGTTGGTGGGCGAGGGCACGGACTCGACGACGAGCTCGTACGCGGTGCCGGCGACAAAGGTGTGCTGGAAGCGCAGCTCGTCCTGGACACCCAGCAAGAAGGCCATGCTGTCGCGCAGCTCCTTGGCCTGGTGCGACACGAGCTGGCCGTTGATGAACAGCTTGGAGGGGCCGAGGCCCGAGAAGCTGAGGTAGTGCGAGCCCGACGTTGGCGCCGTGTACGTGGTTGTGAAGCGCGCCGACTTGGCGCCGACAGCCGACGTGTTCATGAGCGTCGTGAAGGCGCCGCGGGGGTACTCTTCGGTGTGGAAAGGCTCACCCGAAAAGTCGGGCGAGTGGTAGTAGTCGGCAATGAAACCAGGGTTGTCGTTGCGGTTGACGGCGCCGGTCTCGAGGTCGGGGTATGCGCGGTAGATGTTAGCGCCCTTGGACGTCGTCACCTCCACGTCGGCGCCGAGCCCATCCTTGAACGCTGCGTACGGGCTGACCTTGTAGTGGCAGTTGAGTGACGCACTGCCACCGCCGTGGGCCGCCGCGTGGTCGACCAGCGGGCCGACAAGGGCAATCTTGCGGCACGCAGCCTTGCTCACGGGCAAAATCGGCTTTTTCGTCTCGCTGCCGTCCTTGTCGTGGCTACTGTCGTTCTTTAGGAGGACAATGCCCGCGGCGCCGGCCTCGCGGATGAGCGCGCGGTGCTCGGGGCGGTCGACGGCCTGCTCGGCTGGTGTGGTCTTGCGGTCGGTGAACTTGCCGGTCTGCCCCAGCAGCTTGAGCAGGGCTAGCACGCGGTCGTCAACGTCCTGCACCGTGATGCGGCCGGCCGCGAGCCCAGCTTGCACGGCGTCCAGGGTGCGGTGCTTGGGCGGGCCGGGCGTCTCGACGTCGAGGCCGTACTTAAGGCTGTCGTCGCAGTTGGACGTGGCGCCCCAGTCGCTCATTAGCAGGCCCTGGAAGCCCCACTGCTCGCGTAGAATGTCGCGCAGGTACGTCGGTTGTGCGTCCATGTGCGCGCCGTTGATTTTGGGGTAGCTCGTCATGATGCACCACGGGTCGGCCTGCTTGACGACCATCTCAAAGGGCCGCAGGTAAATCTCACGCAGCGCGCGCTCCGACACCGTCTCGTTGACTGTGAAGCGGCGCGTGTCCTGTTCGTTGGCGACAAAGTGCTTGACGGTCGCGGCGACGCGCTCGCTTTGCAGGCCGCGGACATATTCGGAGGCGAGCGCACCCGACACATAAGGGTCTTCGGAAAAGGCCTCAAAGTTGCGGCCGCCGACGGGCGAGCGGTGGCAGCAGACGGTCGGGCCGAGCAGCACGTACGCACCCTTGGTCTGGGCCTCCTGACCGAGGGCGACGCCGACGCGGTGGCAGAGGGCGCGGTCAAAGGTGGCGGCGAGCGAGACGCAGGCCGGGAAGCAGGCGGCCGTGACGCCGTCGAAGAAGTCCGCGCCGCGCGCGCCATTGGGGCCGTCACTGAACTGGAGAAGGGTGGTCAGCACTATACCAGTTTATAGGAGCACCGTGAGAGCTACAGTACGTACCTTCAAGGACGGAATGTCCAGACGGTCGACGCCGGCCGTCTCCCAAACATTCTTGAGGCTGAGGAGGGCAATCTTCTCCTCAGTCGTGCACTGGGCCACCAGTGCGGCGAGCTCACTGTCCGAAGGGGTGTGTGTGGCGGTCATGATGATGTGGCGATGTGAGGGGAAGATGATGGGCGGTGAGGAGAAGGTGAGGGGAAAGGAGGAAAAGGAACGAAGACGCGCGCTCGCGTGAGTGTGGTGTCGTGGGCTGTGTGAGTCGTGGTGTCTCGCGAGTCTCGACGAATCGGCAAGTCAGTCGTGTGGTCTTTTTTTGGTTCGGCTCGACAGAAAGGAAGAAACCGGATGCTTTTTAAAAACGAGGAGGGTCTGAGGAGACCGGCGACAGGTTCTAGCCGATCATGCGGACGTTCCTGCGCGTCTAGAGCTGCTGTTGACGGGTGTAAAGATGGCCGTTGATCGCGGCTCTTCTTTTTCTTTCCGTCTTCTTTCTTTCTTGTGTTTGTCTTCTTCTTTGCCGCTTTGCCTTTCTCGCCTCCTCGTGAGATTGTTCTTTCTTCTAGCCTCGTCTTCTAACCTTGTGATACTCCGTATTTTTGGTAATTCTCCAGGTTTCTCCTCGACCCGAACCAGACGTCAAATTTCGTTGCATCACAGGTCCCCTCCTCCTCCGCACCACATGGAGAATTACCGGAGAAACTCCACGCTAACGACACGCTCGTCTTCTGACGGTACAGGCCGACACTACGCGTCGAGACTGTCCCATGGTCAGCCTTTCCCCACAGTCGAAGACCGTTTTTTATGTCTTCTTTTTTTTCCTATTGTTTTTTTCTTCTTTTCTCCTTCTTTCCTCCTCTTTCCCCTCTTCAATTCCGCATATTCGGCTTCGACCTCGCCCAGGAGAATCTCTAGCGCCGGGGTGGCGCCCTTGCCTCCTCTCTGTTTATTCCCAGACCAGAATGGATCACCAGATGCCGGCCCTAACCCATCATCGTATAGTATGATTCAGTGGTAGCCTCTTCTGGTGAGTTTCTCCTGGGGTTTCTCCTGAGGTTTCTCCGCTAGCGTGCGCAGAACTGCAATGGCCCTTGTCGTTCTTGCCTTTTTCACCTTTGTTGTGTTGCCCGCGTCCTTTCTTCGTTCCTTCCCCCTTCGTTCTGGCTCCCAGGCTCCTCCTTCCTCCTCTTTCTCTCCCTCTCTCCCTCGTTCCTTCCCCCGATCAACCCCCGACCCCAGGTTTGTATGCTTGTCCGGGCCCCGACACCCCGGATATGATTTGCCAGCATGTGACCCCATCCCCGGTCCCTGTTCCCACATGCCATGCTTTCCCCTTCTCGTGACAGGTCTGGCGTGTCGTCGTAGCCGTAGTCTAGGCCGTAAATTTTTCTGACTGTTTTCTTTCATACCAAGAGACTGCCAGCCAGCCGGCGCCGTGCGTCTAGGCGTACTCAGTACTATGCAGAGACCCGTCTAGCCTCGTTTTATTTTCTATTTTTTTTCTTGTCCTCCTCCATCTTTCCTCTTTCGTCTCCATTCGTCTCCATTCGTCCTCTCTTCGTATCTTCCTTCTACTTTGCTTTTTTCTTATTTTTTTTTTCTTCTCGTCCCCCCATATGCATGGTCCGTTCGTTTGTCTCTCTAACAGTAGTTTCTGACATGGGCCTCGACGAGCGTGCTGGACTATAAAGAGGTCGAGATGCGTCCATGGCTGCCGATCGTTGTCACTCGTGTTCCTCTGTTGTCTCTCCTTATTCTTTTACCCTCTCCCTCCCCCTCTCCATCACCTCCTAATTGATACCCATCCTCTTCCCCCCCTTCCCATCACCATGTCCGACATCAAGTCCACCGCAATGGCCACCGAGCACGCCGACCGCGTGCCCGAGATCGAGGACGGCCAGGCCATCATGACGACCTCCGCCCTAGCCGCCCGCTTCGAGCACGA
The DNA here is from genome assembly GCA_021396225.1 of Sporothrix inflata. NCBI lineage: Eukaryota > Fungi > Ascomycota > Sordariomycetes > Ophiostomatales > Ophiostomataceae > Sporothrix > Sporothrix inflata. Next base: position 6,323 of record WNYF01000073.1, on the reverse strand, counting down.
ACAGCACTCGCTCACCCGCACCCAAGCCGTCCGCGCCAACCTCAAGCCCCTGATGTGGTGCGCCTACATGTTCTTCGTCTGCATCATGTGGGGTTTCGACAGTCTGGCTGGCGGCATCGTCGTCGCCATCAGCCAGTTCCGCAAGGACTTTGGCGTGCCGTATGCCGGTGATTACGTCGTTGACGCCAACTGGCAGCTCGGCTGGCAGGCGGCCACGCTCTTCGGGCTTGTTTTCGGCGGCTTCATTGCCGGTATCACCATTGACCGCTTCGGCCGCCAGCCCGTGCTGCTGTTCGGCTACTGCATGACCATTGGCGGTGTCTTCCTGCAGGTGTTCTCCAAGTCGCTGGCCCAGTTCTTTGGCGGCAAGCTGCTGACGGGTATTGTAAGTAATATGTGCCAGTATTCAAAATTGCTAGGCCTCCTACTAACGTGTGCAGCCCATGGGTATCTACACGACCGCCGCTCCCTCGTACGCGTCCGAAATGGCCCCCCTCGCCATCCGCGGTTCCATCTCCGCCGGCATGAACTTTGCCATTGTCCTCGGCCAGCTCATCGGCTACGGTGTCACGCGCCAGGCCAGCTTCTACAACGACGCCCGCCAGTACAAGGTCCTCTTCGCGACCCAGTGGGGCTTTGTCGCCGCCTCCATTGTCCTTTTGCCCTTCTTCATCGAGTCGCCCTACTGGCTGGTGGCCCACGGCCGTGCCGACAAGGCCCGCCAGAACCTCGAGAAGCTGCACGATGCCGACTACGACTTTGACGGCCACATGGCCGAGATCAGCGAGAACGTTTCTGCCCTGCAGCAGCACTCGTCCTCGCAGGGTGGCATGCTCGAGTGCTTCTCGCGCGACCACTGGCGTCGCACCCTGGTGGCCACCAGCATGTTCTTTATCCAGAACGCCTGCGGCTCCTCCTGGGTCATTGGCTACATGACTTGTATGTCCTCCCCTCGCTTGGTTACTTGACTATAAGCTCACCCTGCTGACCAACAGACTTTATGGAACTCGCGGGCATGGACGCCGGCAAGGCTTTCAACGTTTCCGTCGGCCTGTCGGGCGTCATGGCCGTCGGCAACATGTGCGGCTGGTTCTTTGTCGACTTGTTTGGCCGCCGGGGCACCGCTCTGTACGGCTCCGGTCTACTGGCCTTTACGCTGCTCATGATCGGCATTCTGTCCTGCGTCAACAGCACCAGCGCAATCTGGGGCCAGGTCGCCTTCATGGGCATCTGGTGCTTCCTGTACCAAGGCACCATGGGCGCCGTCGCCTGGCCCGTCGCCGCCGAGGCCGCCACCTCGCGCCTGCGTGCCCCGACCCAGGCTCTGTCGACCATGATGAACGGTCTGTCTTCGTGCATCTGGAGCTTCTCGCTGCCCTACGCCGTCAACCCGGACATTGGCAACCTGCAGGGCAAGATTGCATTCATTTTCGCTGCCGTCATGGTTTTGTCGACCGTCTTCATCTTCTTCATGGTCCCCGAGACCAAGAACCGCACGTACCTCGAGATCGACGAGCTGTGGGCGCGCCGCATCGCGCCGCGCAAGTTCAAGCAGACCCAGCTGGTGGCTGTCGCCGTCGAGGACGCCAAGGACCTCAAGGAGGTGAACTAGGGGGACGGTATAGACCCCATATAATCAAAACAAAAATGAAGGGATCATTTGTGTCCAGGATGGACACGAGAAAAGATGGTACAAACAGGGTACGGAGTATATAATGCCGTAATACAATTGAATATGACACAAAGTGAACTATCCCTCACGCCTCAGCCTGCGCTTTCAGACACTTAAGATATCAGTACAGTCTTGTCCATGTAAAACCACAATTTGTACAAAAGAAGCCTAGGATGACATGTTCGCACCGCTGAGAACGTCAGTCAATTATGTATTACGTGCCTGCTCGATGATATTTAACTGTCAACGTTATCCCTCAGACTTCCCCTTTACATCGTACAAAGTAAACATACTACTGGCAACGACATAAACGTCAATAGCAGTTTCATTATAGATTCCTCTTAACCCAGAGCGACAATGTCCCTTAATCCTAGCTTGCTCCCTCGCCCTTCCAACGCGCCGTGGTATGCCAAATAATACAAATTCAAAAGATATGAAAGTAAATGCAGACAAAAATGCGGAAACGACGCCAAAAAATACGTAATCAAAACAGCCCAAAGATAATCAAACTTTGTTCCTCGACAGATGGTCGAGGTCGGCCAGAATCTGCACAAATTGCGCCAGGTACTCTTGACTGTGGCCGTCGGACCCACTGAGCGGCGGCTGTTCGACCGTCTCCTCGGCGCGGTCCAACAGCGTCGCCGCAATCTCCCGGATTTTTGTAATCTAGAGGGGTCAATAACCAACACAAATAGACAATGGAAATTCTTGACACGACTTCACTCACCATCGACGACCCGTTCGACTCGAGCACCCAGGTGGGCGAGCTCGTGACGGCCTCGAGCAGCTCGCGCGCAATCGACTCTTTGAGCTGCCACAGCCGCGTGCCGATGCCGCCGGCTACCGTCCCCGGCGAAGCTCCTGCATTGGGATCGGCGGGTGGTGTCGTCAACAGAAGATCCTGGAGGGCGTCGATGCTGTGCGGGCCGCCCACACCACTGTCTGCAACAGTCGAGGCGGCGTTGGCCTCCAGTTGGGTCGGCGGCAGCCCCTGCACTTTGCTCAAACACATCTCAATGATCATGGACTGGATGTAAATGCTCGTAATGTGGATGTTGGCCCGCATAATCTCAAAGTGCGACGGCACGTTGCTGCGCAGCACGCGCCGCGTGTCGTCGGCGTTGCGGATGGGCCGCAGCTCGTCGGGCAGGCCGTTGAGCACCGCGTTGAGGCGGGTCATGACCTGCAGGAGCGAGTCGAGAATGGTCATCTCCGACGGTGACGAGGCCACATTGTGCAGCGGGTTGTTCGAGATGAATCCCTCCTGCTGGGGCAGCAGATACTTGAGTGCGTGCGACCCGGGCGATAGCGAGAAGTGAGCCGGCGGACCGGGGAATACCACATCCAACAAGTCCGCAACGCACAGAAACACCTTGATCAAGGCGATAAAGCCGGATATCGTCGGCGGCGAGTCTGGGCTGCCGGCGCCGGGTTCATCGCCCCGCCTGTGCAGACCGGCCGCTTGCCCCGGTGGTGTGAGTGCCTCGTCCCAGACTTCCAGCGGCAGAAGAAACTGCCAGTCCGTTGTCTTGGGGTCGTAACTGAGACCGGTGTGCGGGATGATAAAGGACATACGGTCATGTCTGAAGGTGGCAGTTAGCAAGCCAAGAAGGATGGTCAAAATCATCTACAGGAGTGGAAGGTTTCACTCACACTTGGATAATAAACAACAGCCAAAAGGCCCGCTTGCACATCTCCGCCTCGATGGTGCTCAACGTCTCGTACGATGCTTTCTTGTAGAGCTCCATCGCCCGGAACGACAGCATGGCGTCGCTGGCATACGACCAGCCGGCGTTGTTCCGGCCCGAGTAGTGGAAGGCCAGTGCCAGCAAAACGTGCACAATGATGTGGTCCACCGTCGCCTCGTTTAGCCAGGCGGGTGACGTGCCCATGGAGCTCAGCATGATGAGATGCGCCGCCCGGTCGACCAGCTCGCCGACGTTGCGGTACCACGGCGCGCCGTAGCTGCCGCCGTTGCGCGGGATCGACGCCACCGTCACCGCACAGAGGGCCATGCACAGGCGGTAAAAGGCCGGGTCGGTCGCAAAGTCGCGCGCCTGCAGCCGTGCCGTGAACGACGGGATGTGGACGAGCGGGATGACAGGATACACGCGGGCCGAGAACTCGTCGAGAATGGCCCGGAAGACGGCCTCGGGCACAAGATGCTCGACCGACGGCAGGCCCATGGGTAGCGGCGCCGGGCCGGTCGTCACGGCTTCTGTGGTCCCTGGCTGGTGGCTGAGGCTGTACGGGAAGCCACCACTCGTCGGTTCCGACGTTTCTGGTCGTCGTGGTCGTCGGCCACGGGCGTCGCTGTCATCCCCGCCCTCGTCCCTGCCACTGCCACTCCCGCTAGCACTGCTATTGATGTTGGTCAACGCAAACGCCGCGCTGAGCACCGACGGCTCATACCGGCTGCGGCGTGGCCCCCGCGGCTTGCGGTCGGTCAGAAATGTGCACGAAGCATGCGATTTCAGACACTGCCGACATGAGCTGCTGGTGCTCGCTTCAAATGTGCACTGTGAATGTTAGAACACAGAGAAATAAACACAGACACATAAGAAGAGCAAAGGAAAGACATTAATTAACCATGTAGACAGCTGATGCCCACACACACGTCCTCGCTCACTCGCAATCATGAGATGAAAATGGAGTGATGATGACTGACCTGAACGCGTCGGTCGCGGCACAGGTCACACGCCCGGCGGGCGATTTTGCGCCCGGTCCGCGACGTGGCCGGCATCGATGCTCGACCGTGGTGTGTGTGCCTGCCGCGGGCCACGGCCAGACAGGCTCGATAAGATAATGTGCTGCGTTGCTTTATCTCACAGGCAGATGCATGCCGTCTTTTGTTCGGTTGGCTGCGAATTGAGAAATGTGTGGAGAACAGAGACAAACAGCAACTGAGAGTACCCAGACCACCCAGAAGCCGGGGACATTTACAGCGGGCTTTGGGCAGACCGCAGCCAATCGTAACGCCGCATGATCCACAGGCACATGGAAGGAGCGACAGGGACTGCAGCCACTTGCACGAGTCGCACCTGCCTCCACAGTTGCCTGCGAACAAGCGCTAGATACGACCCTTCTGGGTTGCACCTTCCCAGTTGCACCTTCTGTACTCCGTATCGCCTCTTGTCTCCTCACTGCCTTCCTCCGTTGCACTAGGCCCGCGCTTGACGGCTCTGGGCCTTTTCCCGCGCCTTCCACCCAATTCGCTGGGCTTCCACTCTGCGCCCGCTCCGGCGTTCCTGCCCTCGTTCAACAGATTCGTCACGACATGCGCCAGCCTAGCCAACCGCCAGCAGCACTGGCTGTTGTACCCGTTGTACCCGCTTTATCGTTTATCTGGCCCTGGCCTGGCCTTCCCCGCCCCAGTTGGCCCCCCAATTACGCCTGCCAGAACGGGCTGCCCGCCAGCATCCTGCCTCCTATTCAGTGAGCGCACCTTCCTTCTTCTGCCTTTGCGACTTGACCTCCTTCCTTCACCATCTTCCACGTTGGGCTCTCGTCTTCCATCTTTTCTCCCCCACGAGCTTCTCTTTTTCTCTCATCTGTAGCGTTCTCGTCGCTACCTTACAGATTGCGCAGCACCGGCGTATCCTGCCCTACCACAGGACACCGACCCCGCAGTCTCTCCTCCCAACCAACCAGCGACCGGCCGATCTTCTTCGTCCTGACTTTTCGCCCATCTTCCGTTTGCTTCCTCGTCACGACCACCTTTAAGCTTCGTCTTCCACGCGTCCGACTGCTATTCGACCTCGAGCAGCAGTCAACTCTACAGCAGGCAATCTGCTGTCTTTTCATTTCTTCTCCACCTCTCCTCCCCTCCCACACACACCCCGCCATGGCCGACACGGAGGGATCGTCCGATCCCCAAATCAGCTTCAAGGTCAAGACCTCGGGCGATGGCCTGCACAGCATCACCATGGCCGAGTCCGCCACCGTGCTCGACCTCAAGGCCAAGCTCGCCACGGAAGAGTTTGAGAACATCCCGGTCGAGCGCCAGCGCCTCATCTACTCGGGCCGCGTCATGAAGAACGACGACACGCTCGGCTCGTACAAGATCAAGGCCGGCAACACTTTGCATCTCGTCAAGAGCGCCGCCAGCAACCACCCGCCCGCCGGGTCCGCGGCCGCCGCATCCGCTGCGGGCGCCCGATCCTCTGCGCCGCCGCCCGCCGTGCCCACAAACATGGCCGCCGGCACCCCGGCCAACGACCTGCTGGCCGGCCTCACCGGCGCGCGGTTTGCCGGCCACGCCAACCTACCCAGCCAGGACCTATTTGGTCCTGACGGTGGTGTACGTCCCCTCCCCTCCCCTCCCCTCCCTTTCTGTCCCCAGTCCCCTACTTCGTGCTAACCGTCTAGATGAACTTTGCCACCGAGGAGCAGCTCTCCGAGATGATGTCCAACCCCGCCGTGGCCCAGTCCATGAACGAAGCCCTCAACAACCCTGCCTTTATCGACTACCTCATCCAGAGCAACCCCGCCCTGCGAAACGTCCCCAACGCCCGCGAGCTCATTCAGTCGCCCATGTTCCGCAACATGCTCACCGACCCCGACACCATGCGCGCCATGAGCCGCATGCGCGCCGCTATGGGCGGCGATGCCCGCGGCGCCAACGCCTTCCCCGCGCCCGGCGCCACCGACA